>CM017558.1:17737404-18337404 GCA_007844125.1 Sinonovacula constricta
AGAAACAAAGGTATGGGCTTTTAATAATATGACAATAGAGTAATATTGTGTAAATATGTCCTAATGTAACAAGGCATGCATTTAAATTTATCGCATATCGCAAAACTTAATGCGGATTGTTAGCATTTTGATGTTCAACACTGGTACAATACAAACAACCAAAAGTATAAAAACAACGGAGACAGCAATACAACTGGTGGGGGTAAATAAAGACTTAATAAAATGAGTTAAATTCCTTTATTATCATACTTAAGTCAACATTCAGCAAGACATACTATGTTTGACATATTGTTTACACTGACTTTCAGTCTCTTAATGTTTATACTTAGAATAGCGAATGTTATAGTCAGCATAGTATATCTTGTAATTCTCTTCCATTTTTTCTTTTTGTTCGTAGAATAATTTCTGTGTCTGTGTTCTGTTCCTCATTAGCGAAAGTATTCCTGCAGCTAATTCCTTGTCAACCTTTGCTATGTGCTGATGAAACAGTACGAGTGTCTATAAAATCAATAACCCAAAACACCTTTCAGCGGTCAAGTAACACAGCTCGTTTCGTTATTTCATTTGCGGATAGTTTTCTTTAAGCCTGTAACAGAAAAAAGGCAAAAATAAATAAGAACTACGGTACCAAAAGACATTATAATGCTGACGTTGAACTTGTAAATATGTTAGCCAGTGACAAAAAAGAAACATACACAAATAAAATAGCAGCAAAATATACTTAGTGCATCTAGATTTGACCCAGGTGCTTCTTGTATACATGTAGCAGTCGGATGGCTAGAAACTGCGCCAAATTGTATTGTCAAATTATCAAATTGTTAAATACGTCAATGATTAAATTCGATGTGAATATCTAAGAGTACAAAATAATTACAGTAAAATTAAATGCACTAATAAATATACTAGTAAAAACTGAACCTAGAGAAGGCTGGAAAAAGACACAAATACAATATAAAAAATCGATCACAAATACCAACAATCATCACTTAAATAAGTTTACACAATCATTTTCAAACATTATATAGCTCAAAAGAGAACGACGGTTTTCACCAACAATTATTCACGATGGCAGCATACAAGATGAGAATCTTGACACAGAAATCTGAATTAAGAGATGTCATATATTAACACAATAACAATAAAAGTTGTGGAAGTGATCAAATACACGCGGAAGTATACAAATAAGCATTTGATTTATTTTCACCATTTCTAATGTGACTGTTTAATAGACTTTTCTCAAAGGGAGAGTATCAAAAATGTTTTGGTGAAGGTATTAACTCCCCTTTTTACAAAGACGATGACAATGAAGATCCTAAAATCTTTAGGGGAATAACTCTTATAAATATCATTTCGAAAATATATTCTCAAATTATTCTAAACAGATTAACAAAATGGAGTATTACACATGACAAAATAATTAAAAATCAGTTTGGTATCCAAGAAGATAAATGCATCTTTATCTTGGACTTTGTAATCGCAAATTCTCTTAACAATAAAAAGAAATTATCCTGTGCCTTTGTGGATTTGGGGAAATCTTACGATAAAGTAAACCGTAGCTTTCTTTTTCACAAATTCATGAAAAATAAAGTTAGCTCTTAGTTTATCTCATCGATAAAAAAGTATGAACAGCGTGGTTAAGGCGTGACTCAATTGTTTTTCGGAAGTAAGCGATTTTTTTTCGAATCAAATATCGGACTCAAATAAGGTGATCAATGCGCCAGTTTACTATTTTTATTTTTCATCAATAATATTTCAATCAACATATTGAGAACTTATTACCAATTTATAAGCAATGCTTATTTATATTATTGTTTGTGGCCCTATTTGCCCATACACCACACCCTCTCCAGGCCTTGTTAAATGACTTAAAGCGATTCTGGAATACTTGGAATTTGACAGTAAATACTAAAAGATATGATTTCAGACTAAATGATAACGCACTAGATATAGTTCAAAATTTTGAGTATATCGGAGTCACATTTTTGTAAAAATGAAAAATGGCCGAGTACTGAAAAATTCATCCCGGATAAAGCGTTATCTGCCATACTTAACCTACTTATAGTATTTAACCATGTTAAAATGCCAAAATAAATAAATATGTATTATATGATAGTTTTTTGGCATAAATACTAAATTATGGAGCAGAAGTGTTTGGTTATTTTATTTGTAAAAGGATTGAACAAATATGTTGTAAATGTTTGCGTAAATTAGTATGTGTCAAGAAAAGTACAAATCTTGAAGGACTGTACGGAGAATCCGGCAGATATCATATGATTATTGGATGGAAAATTATGCTTCTCATATACTGGTATTAAATGTTACAAGGCAAAAATAAGTAAAATACGTATAACTTACTGCGCAGCGACGCTGATAATAACAAACACTTTAATGGTTTAAATTGGGCTTCAAATGTTAAGTTGTTATTGCAGGAACTAGGAATGACAGATATATGGATTAATCAAAATAACATAAACATAAGACATATTTTTATAATAGAATACTTAGTGATCAATTTATCCAAACATGGTACGGTAATTTAAGCAACTCCAATGGGCTTGAACCATACAGGAAATATAAACAAGAATTTAAAATGGAACATTGTCTGAACAGCATATATGTAAACAAGTATAGAATCACCATTTCGAGATTCGTATGGCATCACATGATTTAGCTATAGAAGCTGGCAGACAGCATACAATACAAGAAATGACCGAATATGTCAAAACTGTAACATGTAGTAGAAACAGAGTACCATTTGTTTACAAGTTTGTCCAAAAGACAACCTTCTACGAACACATTTTTACCCAGATATTACTGTAACTGGCCTTCTCTGGCGAAATTCAAAACTATAATATCAACATGCAATAAAACCCGTCTAAAATTATTAATAACGAGTTTAAGCTAAGGAATTCGCTGGAATAACTACTTCTGAATTTTGCTTTTCATTTTATTTAATAAGTTTTTATATGCAAAATAATATTAGACGTTAACTCAACAATTTACTTCTAAACATGTATGTTCTATGCTAAAAAATTATGGTCCGTTCTGTTCTGTTTTATGTAGTCTTATTATACAATGTGCACGTTACAAAGATTACATACATACTTCAACTTAAACATTGCATGGTTAAACCGGCGTTTATTAATTTTGGACTATATTCAGGCTTAAAGGGTGGCCAAGTGTTTTTATCTGACCAATCATCTGTGAAATCAATTGTCTTTGGTTTGAATAGAACATTGTTTCGTTTTGTTTAGTTGCATCGCACCGACGCAATTATTGTCCTAATAGCTATGTCCAGCTAATAATTGTCGGAGAAAGTCCACAGACATATGTCTGGGTAGAAGCACCAGCCCACTGCAAGTCAACTCGAAGACCTCCCAATATGGAAATGATCGCCCAACCGAGACTCGAACCTTTTGCGGTAAGATGATGAGCAGTTACAAATAGGCAACTCTAACCGCAGGATGCAGGCGCCCCACTGTTTAACAGTAGCTTTAAACCAATACATGTTATGCAATTAGTTAGCTTCTAATTTGTACTTTAGGTACGTTTTGTCTTTAACATATATATTCCCTTAATCGTTAAGCATATACCCAGTATGTGTTTACAGATCTCCGAAAAAATGTTTATTTTCCCAAAAATTCCCTGGACATCCTATGTAAGACGTGACTACATTTTATTCTTGACCAAGCTACGCACCTGTGACATGTAATATAAAAGTCGAAGGCCTGACTTACCTGTAGCTCTAAATAACAAAAGTAAATACTTCCCACTTCTGCAATTGACATTAACCAAGTCGTTATCACCATCTTCCTCTGTGTAGTGTATATGGTTTGCAGACTGATTAACTGCTCTAAAGTAAAAAGAAAAAGAAAATAATCCTAAACACCTGTTAAAATATACGTAAAAACATGTTATCGCTCTATGCATACATGTATTAAAAATATATAACGATTCATTGCAGATCCATTCATAATGTTTCAAGCATTGTTTCTTATTTTCGCATGCCTAAGTTGGATTCAAACAAGAAAGAAAGACACTTACCACTTTAAATAGAATTCCAATTCTCTACAGCCACAACAACCAGTTTTAAATACAAACACATCCCCTATCATAAATGTGTTCACAACGAATTGTTTCCCCTAAATATGCGTCGAACGGCTGAATTATTCCCAGATATTGTGCCATAAGTTTATCGACCAAGAAGTACCTTACGTCATAACAGTATTCTCTCTATGATAAAACCTGAATACAAATACTTGATACGCAATACCCGTGAATATTAAAATAAGATTCAAAAGCGACGATCTTCAACATATATTCTGAATGCATGAACTACCTCACCGCTGAACATTTATAAACAAACTGCTGACCTGATGGCCGTGAATCGCATTCTTTAAATCTTTCTCAACATTTTACATTTAAAGCAATACTACCTCAACCAAGCAATGTGTTTGATTGTTTATTGGGTTTATCGTCCCACCACAGTATTTCAGTTATATGGAGACGGTGTCCACTTGAAGCAGATATAGTGCTGCATTCACTGTGTATAACATGTCGTGAAAACCTGGCATGATACCACACCCAGTCACAGTATCTTGACACCGGGCCAACCAGTCGTGGAACAACCCTTATACTTGCTTGAGCGTTAGCAAGGGAGTTATACCACTACCATTTTTAACGACTTTGGTATGTCGCGGTCCTGGATCGAACCCGGGGCTTCCGTAACTGGAACCGATTGCGCTTCCAGGCCCGGGGAAGCAAACTAATTATCCCGATTCGTTATAGTATTAAATGGTGTGTGTTTGAACGATAATTCTAGAAAACTTATTTGTCGTTTGAAAAAAAATGACAACCTATTTGTCAATATATCATCGAGCTTTACATACGCTATAAGAGGTCAATTGTACAGGGTCAATGAAAGGACTTGATGCATGATTTTTGCATGAAGTGAGTCCAGGCCAGGGATGTATATCATTTCAGTGATTTACCGACATCGACACCGAATGTTAGTTTCCCTTTTTTATCTAGTTTGCGATTGACAAAATGTGAACATGGGGAGTTCAATATAATTTATGTTATGATTTTTATGGGTTTCATACGGCACATTTTGATATGTACAAATAACATCTGTTCACGGGAATGATTAAGGACTTAAACATAACACATACAAACGAATAAGCGTTGTTGCTTATATCGAGTTGGCTGTCTTTTTATGGTTATTGTAAACGCACCGGATGTTATATGCAGATAATTAGTGTTTAAACTAATATTGTCGTGAATAAACTTAACTTGATTGTATCGGCCCATATGCACCGTTCTGTCAAAAGTCCATCGAAGCAATATATAATTAAAGTAATTCTAACCTTTTAGCATTTCTTCGAAAGATTTAGTTTCACTAAGTTCATTATGAATGTGTTGTGAGTTGGAATCCGCATACATCAATGTGAATTTAGCTAGAGTATATATTTAAATAGCAGTTTCCTTTCGCTGGATCATTCCTCATATGACCTGTGTACTTTTCCTGTCTGATCAGGAATAAATAAATAAAATTAAGCTAATGTTAAGTTTATATTTTAAGGGATGTTTGGTCAAGATGAGAAGGTAATACAGAATTAGATGGGTTAAGACCCTTGAGACAAGTGGAAGTTAAAATATAATTCATTATTAAAGGATCACACCAACGTGGTTTGGCCTAAATTTGCTTATCGTTCAGTTTAAAGAAGTATTCCGGGCTTAGTCAAGGCGGACGTATAGCCCGTCTGTACTTTTGTACTTGCACTCTTTTATAAAGAGTAGGGCCAATATCGCAAAGATCTGAATTTAAAGCTAATTGTAACAAAAACAATATTGTAAATCATAAAAGTATTTAGCGGTGGTACGTGCAGTTTTTTCAATTTCAGTTTTATAACTTCACTTAGTCAAACTGAAGCTACTGTTTTCTGACAATATGGACTGCTTTACAGATTGGTCATCAACTTTACCTCGTAGCACAACAGGTCGTCAGTTTATAAAGAAGCCTTATCGGTCTTCTAAAACAAATTGCAATGAAAGAATATTTACAACTTGAAGTGACTTGGTCTCAGTTTTTAATAAGTACATGACAAAGTGAACAAGTGAACTACACGGCCTGTACGTATCTTTTTAACTTCTTATACATTAAATTCAATTTAAATTGAAGGTGTTCATAGTTTATCAAAGTACGATACTTTAACATGATATTGAATTTGTAGCAATTATATTTTACTTGGTGATTTACATTGGTTATAAACTCTAATTGTGGTTCAACAAAATTGTGCTTTTGTGAACACATTTAAAGAAAATGAAAACTTGAAAAATTGTGAAAGTGTATAAAGTTTCAATGAAATAAATCACCATCTTTTTAACTTGTTGTAATCATACGTTTATTATTCTTAACGAGTCAGCAGGCTTTATGCCCAATTTAATAGCGACTATCTTTAAGTTAGTGTTTTACCAATCGTTTTAAAATAAACAGGACTGGGCCTGTCAATTTATCTCAAATTTGCCTGTTTGATCAGTTTGATAAGCAGTGGGGAGACGGTGAGACACCAGTGACTATCTCTCTCAGGATATCGCACAGGCTTGAAACAGAGTCAAACTATTCTGACGGAACATTGAGGTAAGCATTGATATTATTACGATTGTCTTTTCTAAAATTGAGTATATATCAATGATTTCACAATAAAGAGTTACTATACATGTTCTTATGATTTTGAAATACATGTTTAACCGGGAAGGTAAAACAATATTTTAAAGATATTTTCTTAATAGCTAATGTATATTAATGTATATTTGATATTTATGCAAGCCTTTTGGAATTTCCAATTTCAAATTTCCAATTATATGTAAAGATGTACTTTTTGTACATGAGGATAGACTCAACTGCGTCATATGAGACTATATGCCTGAAGGGTGACTATATTGCGTGAAATGTACTTACACTGTGTCAGGTGTAACTATGCTGAGCGAAACGTGTCTACAATGCATGAAGTGTGACTTTACTGCGTGAAATGTGTGTTTAATGTCTGATGTGTGGCAATACTACGTGAATTGTAGGGTGTGTGACTATACTGCGTGAAATGTGTGTAAAATGTCTGATGTGTGGCAATACTACGTTAAATGTAGGCTGTGTGACTATACTGCGTGAAATGTGTGTATAATGTGTGAGGTGTGGCAATACTACGTGAAATGTAGGGTGTGTGACAATACTGCGTGAAATGTGTATATAATGTCTGATGTGTGGCAATACTACGTGAAATGTGTGTATAATGTCTGATGTGTGGCAATACTACGTGAAATGTAGGGTGTGTGACTATACTGCGTGAAATGTGTGTATAATGTGTGATGTATGGTAATACTACGTGAAATGTAGGTTGTGTGACTATACTGCGTGAAATGTGTGTATAATGTGTAATGTGTGGCAATACTACGTGATATGTATGGTGTGTGACTATACTGCGTGAAATGTGTGTATAATGTGTGATGTGTGGCAATGCTACGTGAGTAGTAGGGTGTGTGACTATACTGCGTGAAATGTGTGTATAATGGCTGATGTGTGGCAATACTACGTGAAATGTAGGGTGTGTGTCTATACTGCGTGAAATGTGTGTATAATGTGTGATGTGTGGCAGTACTTCGTGCAATCGGTCTATTGTGTGTGAGCTATAACTAGATTGCATGCCATGGGTATATACTGCATGAAATGTGTCAATAATGTGCGACGTTTTGTTGATTAATCCTTCGTATATGGACATTTATTGAACGCGACATGTGCGTTAAATACATACAATACAAAATATATAAGGGCTCATATGTAAAGGGTTATCTCGGCCAATGACAAAAGCTAAACCCTCATTAATGTGTCATGTTTTTGAGATAAATAATACAAAATATATTGTATGTAGGTTTATTTAATGATCAGATTAAAGTTTATCAAATTTCGAGTCACAATACATGTCCCTTTTCTGGAGTTTTTCTGTCGACAAAAGCTAAAAGAGGTATGCAAACTTGTTTTCATAAGTTGGTTACATAACATATAGTATACATCAGTATACATGAAGATGTTTGAAAAATGTGCGTACAAATAACACTATTTCTATTTCTGGCGGCGTTATCATTGACAAAGACCAATGCAAAACACTTATCGGTATCACGCTTAGACATATATTTAGGACTGTTACTGAGCATTAATTTGTATTCATATGATATTAATTATTGGTAAAATATATAGTATTTTAGAGACATTATGGTAATATCTAGAGGAATTTATTTTAATAATTATCTATGTCTAAACCGACCGTTGTGTGAATAAGATTAAAACTGAACTCAGCACTTGTAAATTCATTTTTGTCTTCTTATGATCTGCCTTTATATACAAGACATTTACTGTGGCTATTGTATGGGTTTTCAGTGCTAGCATTGGTCTAACTGGTACGTTTATTGCCCTGGACTCACTATACCATCAAGCGATTGCAGAGGGTGGCATTAGGCCTGTATCCGTGATAGAGACTCTCAGGAGATAGAGCATAAACATGGTCCAGACAAAGGTAGCAGATTAGTCAATC
The DNA here is from genome assembly GCA_007844125.1 of Sinonovacula constricta. Taxonomy (NCBI): domain Eukaryota; kingdom Metazoa; phylum Mollusca; class Bivalvia; order Cardiida; family Solecurtidae; genus Sinonovacula; species Sinonovacula constricta. The sequence continues at coordinate 17,745,990 of CM017558.1, forward strand.
TTAAATAAATTAACTGCTTCAACTGATTAACTGCTTAAAGTGATAAACTGCTTCGTAGAAATACATCACAAATCAAGCAGTCGCATGACTTAGTCCAAAATAATGTGACCAATATATTTTGACAGTAGAATATTAAGTACATACTATCGCAGCTCTAATAGTGAGATATATATTTTAAAAGTTTACATTTCTAATCAATACCAATATAAATTTCAAAGCTACTTTCGCGTAACATTAGAAAGTCTTGCGTGGCTAAATTTTAATGCAATTATGAAACTATTTTATGTCAAACCATTTGTCTAATTGAATGAGATTTGCATTGATTTTTTTTAATCTTTTCTGAGAAAATTACATAAACTGTGACACAGAATATGGGGATAGTCGTCTCCCTCGACGATAGTTATGTTGCATTTGTTTTCGTTTCTGATAGTATTAGTACGTTTACATGTACCTAAAAGCATTGTGAAAAATGCTCTTCTGATAAACAAATTTTCCCTGGGCCGAGCGAATACCTTAACTGTGTCTCTACTTTAGCGGATGCGCTTCTGAAGCCAATGTTTCCTGGAGCCAAACACAGTAAAGGTAATGTTTACTAGGTTTTTGTCGACAGTTTATAGCTTTTTACGTCTGATTACTTTTTATCTTCAGTACCAATACGCTTGCCTACACGAGGCCTTGGCTGACGCTCTTCTGGTTTGCACACATTTCTGCTGGGCTAGCCAACTGCCTTCAGTGTGTAATTTCTTCAGGGGACGCAACCATGAAGCATCCGTTACCAGGGCTCAAGAGCAGTTCAATGTATATTTTATAATTTATTCTTTATTGTTAAAGTATATAACCGAGAACAGTGGCTGTTTCCACCACTTCTCTCATCTCCTCAACGTTGCACTTCTTTTTGTTCTTGCTTCTGATTTTAATGCTCATTTTGCTACTACCACTACTACTACTGACAAAATGTCAGGTGTTGCCGTAGTTACATACACATATTTGTACTTTTCCTACGACTTAATTACCTTATCTGCTGCAGCTACCACTTCTACTTGGTTTTGTATTTACATATAGAGTCACTGGCGGTATCAATACAAAACCTCGGCTAATATAATTTAGATATAGTAGGTCAACTGTTTATCAAATTGTGTAAAGTTAGTTTGTTTGATTATTTCGGTGCATGTCAACCATGTTTGTTACTAATTAAGAATCAGATAATTATTTGGCGAAAACTATTTACTTTTAGCTGATTTGCGAGTGCATATCATATTCTGAAGGACAGCAGCAAGCATCATCATCAGCAGCAGCAGCTGAGAACATTTACGAAGAAACTGTGGAGCCTATGGTCGAACCTGAGTATGGAAATATTTCAACAGTCTGAAAGTAAGTTTTTTTGCCAAATATGTCAAATACATTAGAAATAAATGAACTGTGTCGAATAAAACATAAAACAAACAAAACAAATCGTGTATCTGTACGTTTGACTTGTTGTTGTTTTATACAAGTTACGGTAGAACATATACAAGTGTATCTATATAATGCGACATTATGGACGTTTCCATAACTTACAGTCAAGTCAGTGTACATCTTTTTTATCAGCATCAGTGTACGACACGTGATTTCAATTTACCTAATTTAGGTTAAGCAAAATGTATATGTCCAAAATTGCTCACATAAGTAAGAACTGTTAAAGCAAATTTATATGAACCAAACGGAAAATAAGTACTTATGACCATTGACAGCACACTGTAGTATAATCTTATAAGCAATTTTCTTTTTGACGATAATGAACACTTCTAGTTAAAGAGTACCGACCTAAGACTAAAAATAGAAATTCTGCCTCCATTCAGCAAATGAAAGCCATCTATCTGCCAGTAAGTTGAAAAATATGATATTGAATATTATCAGATGCTTTATCGTTATTAGCTATGATTAAATGATTGTTCAGATATTATAGACAATTAACTTTCAGTGCCGTCATTTATTATTGTTGGTTGTATTGTCATCTTAACTTTTTACAATTCTGGACCAAACTATAATGTTTTCGCCGACTAAGAGCGGCGTCTACATGTAATAGTTCCTGGATATATAGTTGTCGCCTTGTTCTTTAAACAACTAAACTGCAGATCTTCGTGCGTTGAAATTTAATTTCGGCCATTGATTCATGTTTATTGTGTATCAGAATTAAAATGGAATTGTTATTAAATTTAAAACGTATCTATGTCCTAATCTGTGACTTTTTGTTATGAGGGTATATCATTCTGACATAAAATTTATAGGATTGTTGGTCACAGGTCAATATGTACGCTCTGGGAAAATTGTTCAAGGGTTTATTCTTTCGTGGTTCATAACACTTTTTTTTATAAAAAAATACAGAATTATGCAGAAGCGAGCACTTACATCTTGGCTGAGACACCATCTGAGTCCAGCCTGCCAGACTTTTGGTCTCTGTTTGAAGAGCAAAACGTTACCACCATTGTTAACCTTACAGAGACCACGCAACCATACTTTCAGGTAACAGACTTGAAACTCTTTAGCTTTAAGTATTATATTTGCGATTTTAAATATAAGAAAGATGCAAGGTTCATTCCTTAAACAGTGTTCCTACATAATACAATTTAATGAACTATCTATCTTTGAAAGAGTTTTGGGGGCGTATTTTCTAGAATGGAATTTTCGTAGTATAATGTTTAGGCCGTTTTGATGAACTGTTTGTATTATAATTATAATCTTTTTTTTTCTGATGCCTAAGAATGTGATTCTTTGTTATATCCTATAACGTTTAGATTGTTTATATGCAGCAAACATTTCCAGTAGGTTAAGTTGAATGCCATGCTGACACCCATAATTTTTATTGTTAAAAATAATGAAATGGCATTCATTTCTTGTAGTTTAGATGTTGCTAGTGCTAACCAATGACGAGCTTGGGGCGCATTGGACCGATGGATAAACCTCACCGACACGTATCTTCAGTCAGGACACTCGTGCATTTATTTAATAAGTTTTTTTGTGTTCTTCTTCAAGCGGCTTGACGTAACCATGAGCCGAAAAATCCAAGCAATACATACAAGCAATACCGAACTTCTTCTGACTGTTCTTTGATCAAGTTTAATGGTGTATTTAATAGTATCGATACATCTTTTTTGTGTACCTATTGTAATTTTCCTTTTTCGAACTGATCACCAGGTCAAATACAAGTAATAGTAAATATTTATGTTAATACGCAGTGATTCACGTATGATTCTATCTTTAAGCTTACTTTGAAGATATACTTGCGTGCATAGACCTGCAATGAAAAGTAGCCGCTGCGTATGTGGTGGTGATAAGACACGCTGTAGTTTTTATGTTAATTTTATTAGAAGGACTTTCAAGAAATGATTGACTCGTTGTTCATGTTGCAACATATTGTGGGAATTTAAAAATAATCTAAATCTTTTTTAAAGCTTGCATAGTTTATTACCTAAGCACATGATGTCTACAAATGGCAGGACATATATATGTTTACTGACCTCTGGTCAAGTGACGACTGACTTTGGCCTAGCTTTCGACGCACATGCGTGGACGAATAACTAATTATTGTACGAATATGGCCTTACCTTTTTAATAGCAAAAATAATGAAACGGCAACGTCCTCAGAATTATATAACTGGTGATGGGTAAACGTAAAATAAACAAATAAAAGTTTTTGACCATTTCTTTGCAGACCAGTTGTACACTTGGATCCAATGGCGGAAAACCCGTTGGTCGGTTTGTCGTCAATGTTGTGAAGGAAGTGAAGCATAAAGAATATACCATTAGGTCAATTGTGGACAAAGAAGAAGACAAGGTGAGCCTACTAAGTGTATTCACATTGTTATCATCATACTTTGAGAACTTTGGATGCGTAAACGTTTGGAAAGTGTTTGCAGTATACATTTAGTATTTTATCATATATAAACCCATTTTAATCGCAATCATATGTCATATTCATCTATTTCTGTGAAACATTATAACACAGTTGTATTTAGCTGCACCTTACCCCTTGTTATAACACAACTATTTTGTCAATGAGTGATTTTTCTCTTTCATCAAGAAGGAAAGCAATGCTGGATTCACATTGAAGATGTTCTTTCTGCCTGCCTGGCAACAAGGCGCCGAATGTCCCAGTGACCTTAACCCTTTAATGGCCCTTCTGGAGGAGGTCAATAAATGGCATCCATACGTTTCTGAGGCCAAACCCATGCTCTTCATTTGCGGGTATATTACTTGTTCTTTCGTCATTTTATGTGATATTATTTCTACGATTATACCAGTATGCTTATTTGTGTTAGTTTATTTGTCTATTGGTTGAAGATCCATCTCTAGTATAAAAAACCTTTGTAATACTGAGCGTCTTAAATATGGCCATAAAGATTCCTTGTGTACGTGGTCACTCTACTATTTTGCTCATATGTGTACACTTCCTAGCTTCCTTTCAAAAGGATTAATTCTATAAGTCTACATAAATCACAACTGTTTGTCCAAGAGTAAAAAAAGTTATCTTCTACTTACTTCTGAGTAAAAATGCTGATCGCTGAATCCAAAGAAAAGTCAAGGTCATTTGTGATCAAGAGAGCATGTCGCTTGTTGTCTGGTTACTTCATGCAATTTTTGGAGGTTGCTTTGAAATCACAATATCCTAGATTTAAGTGTTAGACACACAATGTCTCAGGAATTCGATTCATATTCAATCTGCTTGATACACTGTTTTATCGTCAACATTGCCTTATATAGGCACTCACATTCAGATCTTTAGCGCATCATCATTCACCAATGTTCTTCAGTTTTCAAAAGTGTCAGAATATTGTGTAAGAAGAATATACACGGCAATATTCTTGTATGGCCTGGACTTTGTGATACAATTGTATTGCTTACCATCCTAGATTAATTGGCATAACATTACGCCACTTTTACAATTTCAAATCATACATTGCGTTACATATATTGCAGTGATGGGCATACTAGGTGTGGCCTGGTAGCGGCTATCTTAAATGAAACTCAACGCATGCGCAATGAAGAAGGTCATGTGAATATCGTTGAAACCGTGATGACAATGAAATAGAGAGCTGGCGATGTCATATCTGCCGTAAGTTTATAAAATAAATCTTATATATTTTAATGGAAAATATGTTTTGTTTTTCTTCTGTCTACGTTGTTTGGCTGTTCAATTACAGTTTGACTTCAATTGGCTATTTTGTTTATCCCGTAAACGTTTCCGGTTAGAGCCGCCGGCGCACAAAATGTCTACCTTCTCAAATGAAGAGTTTCCCTCTAAACTGGGACTCGAACCAGCGTATGTGTCTAGGCATGTAAGTTTACTGTTTATTGATTATATCCATATGCTATGCGCTCGTTCTTACAGTTCTGTGTTGAGAACAAAATCTTGTAATAGTGTCATCTTGATATTAAATGTGGCATCATCACATACTGAACGAAATTGCATAATCTAAAGAAGAAATGTAGACTATTGCATATCAGTACATTTACAGTTTATCATAATACAAGTCTATTTATGTTTAAAGTTGTTTAGTTTTCCATGGTAAAATTATTTATCAGCTTTTATTGAGGTTGTTTTACAACAAGTTGAGATCCAGGACGACATACCACTCGACGACATAAAGCTAATTGTTTTACTGCAATTTACTTTTCAGGAACAATTCCAGTTTTTGTACGAGGCTGTCTTAGCATACGCTCTACGAATGGGCTATGTCTTGGATACAGGCGATTATAATAACATTTAGACTGAAGCGCCCCGTTAATGACATTGTAATAAGAAAGGAAAATGTCAATATTTATACCTATTCTTCGTGGATAATGTGGCTACTACAATACAATGTGTGCGCGTAATTGTAGTCTATTTAAAATATATATACATTCTTACAATTAAGTGTGGGCAATGAAGATTATAATAATGTTTACCCATAATCACTGATTTGTTCGGATGTGACATTGCAAAGCTTTGGACATATTATGTTCCGATTACACAAGCATGTAGATAAATTTGTTCACTTTTCAACTATGTGATAGAACGGACGCGTAGGTGTGTATAATGTTGTGATGTTGAAAATGGAGGCTAAAACATGTTGTTACAAGCTCAGAGCTTAATTTGAGTCGTGTAATATTAAATGGTCTCAAATGACGAGGACAGTTCTTGATTTGTCTAAAAGCAGGAAGGCAAAAAGTGATCGTGAGAACCGTTTTTATTTTGTCAGGATATCCCAGATTTTCACACAGACACATATGCTTCTAGTAAATAATGGCCTGGGTATAAATAGCAATTTATAAATTGCTTTTCCATAACCGATTTTTGGAGACAGGTCAGAAGACCAATTTCATTGGCTTAACTGAAAACTAGATAAAATAGATCCACAAACAATTGAAGCAATGACAATCTTTGAATACATTCGAAGTATGGCACTTTTATTACAGCCATACAAACCTATTCACAACAATAGCAACAATGATGTCAACGACGTTGCTTAAAACGACAAAGGCTACGAATTCAAAGACAAAAACAACAACAAGATAGCCGAGGTCGACTCAGTCAACGTTATCGTCGTTGTTATCAACATCGTCATAATCATGATTATTGTCTCCGACAACTGCAGCAAGCGCAATAACGGCAGCTACACATTAACATACGTTTTGTGCAATTTGTTAACTGTGCTGAGAAAGTGACAACAACTTAATGTGTTTGTTGCGATGGAAATTATGACGCCCTATGATGTCATTGTACATATTTGTTCATGTTGTTTGTATATTATACTATTTTAAATGCTGAGCATGCTAATTTTCAAAAGATGGACACAATTCGTGGAAGAATGACGTATTAAAATCAGAAATTGACTGTCCGTGATTGAAATAAAGTTGAAGTATAAAGTCTTGAGGTCAGGAAGAAATAATGATGATTTTATGAATATATTAAGAGGGCACATTTATCTGCGAAAAGCGTTGCTCTTTATCGGCGATGCATTAAGCAATCAAAAAAATACTGTTGCTATAAACTGTCCGAGCCCCCATGACATTATTATGTGTATATTCATTATGTACTGAGGTCGAATCAGGTGTTGACGTAAGTCGATTTGAGGTTAAAATTGAAAAAAAAAATGTTTAAAGTTGAGATTCGAAGCTATACTCTCAACACAGTTGAATGTACAAAATATAGTCTTTGTTAAATTAAATTTAAGACTGTTCTACGCCTAGAAAAGAAATTTAAATCGTTTCCCAAACTATCCCTTGTATAATAAGGTTATCGATTGTCTATATAAATGTTAATTCCAATATTCCCCTTCATATGAAAACTTTGGCGTTCATTAAATTTTATACAATAATGAACTCATAAAACTGGCAATTTAGGAAAATTTGCCAGGTCATCTTGTTATCCCACACATCGGCTATATGGACATTTTTTTACCCTCTATTGTTGTATTACATGATCAGACATTGGTTCTAATTTTTGTTTACACTCAGACAGACGAGCTTTATCTAGGAGGTTTCCAGATACCGCAAACCTAATTCTGCTGGCCCTAAGAACATGCCATGAAATCCTTGCGAGCACACCGTGTAAGCATTCTCGCAATGCTGACACATTTGTGTTGTCGACACAGAGACTCGGACAAAGTTGTAAAGTTCTGTACTTGCCTAGCTTGTTCGCTTACACGTTTGCTTAAGTAAAACATGTATACAGGTAGTTTCAAGATGGTAAGATGGCGTGTCTGCGATTTCGTGCCAGTTGTGCACGGTATGTTCATCGTGACATTTTATCCAATGCTCTTATAATGGTCATCTAAATACGTTGCGCTTTATTGCTTTTGTTTACACGCATTTTGCTATGTTTTATTACATTTTTACACAGTATCCGCATCATAATAAATAATTAAGCAGTATTGTCTTGGTAAGTTTAGAACTCCAATGAATGATAACACTGGATAGGCAAGGACAGAAGTACATTATACATGCACAACACAAACCCTTGAAGCGACTTGCTTACCTTTTTTCTAAAATTTGCATATTCCCTTTAAATAGGTAACGGAAATGGTAAACCATACTGATTAATAAAGTAAAACAGTTTCTATATTAGATAAATATTAGCTTGAATATGATTATGCTATGCTTCTAATGTTAGTGTTGTCATGAGAAAATGAAGTAATGTAAGGTAATGTCCAAAGCTTCTGAAAGCATCGGGCATAAAGTTAAATATCCGGCGTACTGGTTGTTTTTGTAAGTATAACATTACGAAAATAACCATGCAACAGGGCATAATCTATCCTTCATCTTATGAAAGTGCTGTCTGCACATTTAACAAAATAAATTGTGTCAATAACTTGTATGAACATTTTACAAATTTGATTAGATAATGTGTTGCTTTGGGACTGTATTAAACGTTGACGTTATGCCATAATTCTGAGAGTCACAGCTGAAATAGTTTCTCTTAATTTCATTTCATCCATCAACGCAAGGCAAATTAATGCCTTTACGTTACATTGACGCATACATTATGACTTCCGGATACTCTCTGTCTTTACTATTTTACATGCAATATGTAATTCTCGTTAGATTACATAATGTGTTTCGCCTCGTAACATATAATAACTTCACAATAATTAAGCCCTTGTAATACCCATCCCAAAATAGAACCAGGTCGTTATTTACTTCTGCAGGATAAGTTCATCGATTCTAAAAGATATAATACTAATATTTTAAGAAGGTCGAACGTGGAGGTAGTTATGTAGAATAAATAACCATTTAGCATTGTCCTCGAATTCCACATGAAACACATTAAATCGTGCGATAGAAGCAGTTAATTCGTACGTTAAAACGACGTGTGTTGAAAAAGCAGTTGGGTGCATGAACATCATTCCTGCACTAAGGCAATATCGAAGACGGAGATATACTAGGGGAATAACAGATGTTTCATATTGTTGAAGGTTTCGGGATGATTATGGCGAAACCACCACATTAAGATGTCTCTAGGTTTATGCCAAGTAGACAATATTTCCGGATTATGTGTTGTCATTTTGTTTCGATTATGTTTTTAAATTAATTATAACCGGATGGTAGGCACGTATTTCATTGCTCTCGTTATTTTGGCACAAAAATAATCAAGTCACCAACAGTTAATCAGATGCGGTTAAACACACATATACAGATTTGACAAGTAAGACCTTTCATTACGAGGTATGTCTCCTGACAATTGCACAGACCGAACATTTGAAATTGAAACTAAGATCGGTTATGGTGATGTTCATGATGATAATGTCAATAAATATGGCTAAAGGGTCATTAAGAACGAACGAAATAGACCAAGAATGGGTACAGGTAGCGTAACTAGTGATATTGTTGACTGCAATGATTATGGAAAACTCCCGCTTAATTATAAGTTTAGATTGTTGAACACAGAAATACAAAATATTAGCAAAATACAAATCAGTGTGTATCGATTAGCATTAAGGATGTTAGTACTGCGGAGGAGTTGCCCAATCATGAACAAAGGGCATATAAACATGGAATATAAACTATCTTGACTTAGAAGCCAGCAGCAGATGGAACTATTTGATATTTCTTGGGGTCCAGATGCATGAAAATGAAAATTGTCACGAAACAATAAACAACCTTTAAGGTATCAACAAGACCTTTAGTATTGCCCCGTTTTCATTATCTTGGCATATTCGAGAGTGATAAAATCAGACCACTTATTGCGTACTGTCTTAGCACACGGGGCACAGACATAGTTATTCCAAATGGAATTAAACTGAAGAACACTGATTACAGCATTAATGGGGACTTTCCGAAGGCGACTGCAAATGCTTGTACGTTTCCATAGCAAAGAAAACTCCGGCAAGACAATTCTAAAAGTAAAGTCAATCTCGTTTGTTTTTCCTGCCATAAAAATCAAGGATGGTATGGGTTTCTCTAACATGTTTCAACAATGGGAATTTTAAGGGCGATCAATCTGCAGCTGTCTACACCTCCAATACAGGCAATGTTACTACATTCCACCAGCCCAATCAAAGACTATTCTTTTTCGGTGTCAGCTAATCAAAACCCGACAAGCATAACCAATATTCAGAGACAGAGCAGTTGAGACTCTGTACCCATAAATTTACGCCCAGAATCTACCCGTAGAAGTTTTGTCGCTAAAGGTTGACCTGCTACACTTTGAGCGCATTTAAACGTTTTTCGACCAACCTTGTCATGTGAACTTCATTCATTGTTGATATGGCGAGTATCGATCGGTTGATCGATTGCGTAAATAGGAGAAATGTCTGCGATATGATTTGCTGAGTGTATTTAAATCTCATACATATATCGACCTATAAGTATTTTAATCGAGAAATTAATTTTCAATTATTATTATTTTAACATGCATCCAATTTACAATTATTAATGAGAAGGTAAAGCAATGCGCCTACCTGAGTAAGTTTAGCTTTAATAGTTGGAAAATAATTAAACATTGTTTTTTTGTTGTTTTTTTAATTAGGTCTGACGTGTGACGTATATTTACGGATTATAAACAATTATTTCTCAGCGGTAAGGTGGCTCATACATTCGAAATAAATGTCAAACATCGAAGCCCATTATGTTTAATTTGAATATTAGCGAGTGCTGGGTTTCAAGTGTGTATCCAGGTTTATAAGGGATAGACATGTCTTTCCTTGTCAATAAATCATGGCACATGACACCCTTTTAAATGAACCTTTTGAGGCATATAATGGGGAAAATCCATTATTTAAGTGAATACGAATGTTTGGGGTGTTCTTATATGTAAATCTTAGTGTTAACGATAATTCTGAAGTTGTCGTTTATTGGTATTGAAATACGTCATTATCTGTATGTCACCATAGATCCAGCTATGTTTTACTGCGAGAAAACGTGCGGCCCCTCTAAACATGGTAGTAAAAGTTATGAGAAGACAAACTAGTCGTAACTTTCACTAATTCTTAAAGGAAGATGTGGATTTTACATACCTCCTGGTTTTCGTTGAATATATTACGCTTTCTAACAAAAATGCAATCCCACAAAGATATTCCAACCTCATCGACCTTAACGAAGTTAGGGCAACTTTGTCTTCATTGACATATTTTACGAATGATACAAAATACTTAACAATTTAAGCGGTAAACATTCTGCAATTACAATGTCGCTTGATGAATCAATTTAGCCAATAGTTAGACAGTGACTCCAGCCGTGCTATCGATGGATTAAAGGGCCCGGATCCTGAAACCTCTAATTGCTGTTCTCAGACACACAATGTCGAGATGCCATGGTGGCAGATGGACATGGATATAGTCTTGACTATACAGGAGATAGTTGTGTATGATCAGGATGGTATGACAGGACAGAAAAGCAAAATAAAATACAAAGCCGTTCTTCATTACAAAATATAAAGGATCAACTGTTATGATTCGACACAGCAGTTTGATATTAGTAACACTATTTGTTTCTGTGACAAGACAGATCGTTTGAAATATATTTAAAATGAGCTCTTAAAATTCGATTGGATAATAGTTTTCCTATACTATGCCTGTTGATACCGTTTAATATTACTTAAAGTTTATTTGTATTTTTAGCTTATCAGTACCAGAAATCATCTGGATTTAGACTATTTTAGTCAGATTCCACGATTTCCCTTTTCTGATAGAATCTCGCGATTTCTTCAACGTGATCTACCGTACAAACGTACAAGGGAGCAGTGCGAGTTACCTACAAATTTAGCGAATCGGAATGCTGATATTCTGTGAAGTGGAAATAATTGTTAGGTACAGAAGCAACTGCCGTACGACAATTAATTTCTGCTAAGTTTTTATTAAATGTCTCCATTCCGATGACCGACAAATATTCCAAGAGAAACAATTAACGAATTCCAGAATTTGTTATGGTACAATTATGAAACTTTATATAAACTATTTACTAAATTCAAAGAAAAATATCACAAACTTAATTGGTAAAAGCGGAATACCTTTAACTTTCAATGTAAGAGCTCTTAAGATAAAATACATTTTGACTCTGCTTGTTGGGATTGCTGACATTTATACATGTATTAATGACTGCAAACAAGACATGCACACCGAATACATACACGTTTATTGAATACCCGTTGACATTGCTATGCTTGTCTACCATGTGATGATATAACAGAACGCTGTCAAAGTGGCTGTGAAACCAGATATGCTGGTGGTAAGTGCAACCAGCTACATATACCGTAACAGATAACGGCACAAAGATCTCATCAGAGATACGATTGGTGGCACGACTGGCGGTGCAATATTAATACTTCTCATCGTGCTGCCCTATCAAAGGAGAAACAAGTAAGTATACTGAAACTTATAATTAGTCACTGACCATCAATTCTTTCATTAAAGCACTTCTCGAAAGTAATAAAGCCGTTTTATAACGTACTAGGGGCTGCATATGATTTACTGATGTGGCAGTAAATTGTATGACCCTATATTGATGGCTCAATCTTAATACTTCTTATCGTGCTGCACTATCAAAGTATAAACGAGTAAGCACACTTGTATTTATTCTTTAGCACTGACCAGCAATTATTTTTAAAGCACTTCTCGAAAGTATTAGACTCGTTTTATGACGTACCAGATGCTGCATATGGTATGGTTTATGACTCTTTACTCGTAACTTATGTTATATCTCTACCATTTGAACGATCAAGGAAATACATCCGTCTATACATGTATTTGTAATAAACGCTTTATTATGTACACGTTTAAAAGAATTGGTTTTCTGTATCTCTGTGCAGACTGACGTGTCCATAGATCTTTCAAACCCGTCAAGACTAAGAGACCACCAAAACAACGACACATACAGATTATCAGACCATTAAAGATATAAACATAAAAACTTTGCAACCAATCCGGAAATGTGACACTATCAAAACACAAATATCTGATAACGCAATGAGAAATTCAGAGCTCGCGCTGTCCGAGAGAAATAACTGTGTCCATATGAGTATTTAAAATTGAATCAATAAATTTCATTTAAGTCTTTTTATCATACTAAACACTGTTTGGTTCGAAAACCAGAAATAAAAGGTAGAAGATAAAGCATTTTTGTTTTATTTGGCATACTTTCTTTCGGACATTTCATGTTTCATTTATAATATTGAGCTAACCATGGTAATCAATGGATATGTGCTGGTTGTGCAGACATAATGATATTTTCTTGCAATAACAATAAACTTCCTACCAATATACGAATTTTATGCTCATGTGCTAAACAAATAATTCTAATTATGGTGCACGATAGTTAGGAACTTATACTGCAAGCTGTTAGATGAACATGACAATAACAACTTAAAACTTGTACAAGAACAGAACAGTTGCATTCTGTTCTCATTATTTGACAACATTTCTTCTTCGTGTTTGTAATCAACTCTTAATCTGGATGCAAATGTAAATTTCCCTTTAATTATTTAAAAAAATACAGTACTCTCCATATGTTTTGTATATATGCAAACATATGTTATCCCTCACGATGCATCGGACCGAACTCAGCTAAACATAAAAAGTAATACACAATGTCAATAAATCTATGTGCAAAAAACCTCTTTATCAATAACTTTTTGAAATGTACCACAATTCAGTATCATATTTTCTGTATATGCCATTATTTAACTACTACCGTGGAAAAGACTAGCACGTCTTCATTAAAATAACCTTACAAGCTCATATAATTTGAACGATATTTTGGTTAATGGATTGGCCATTTCTTCATATGCTAGAGTAGTAAATAAAACATACTGACTTATAAAATGAAATGAATGAAATGTCTTATTAACGATAATGTTGAAACAAAACAAAGGGTTATAATGCCAATAAGCATTATTACAATAATAAAAAGGTTAATAAATTCAAAATATATAATGCTTCTTTGATGTTTATTCATAGTACTATTGTTAGTCATCGGGTTGTTTTGGCTATTAATTCTATTTAAAACTTCACCCGCTTCGTTTGCAATGGTTCCTATCATAGCTATCATTCCTAACATTTCTTGTTTTTTTTTTTAATTGTGTTCTACCCATGATAATGTTTCGATTTGTTTTTGTTACATCACAACGACACAATAGGGTCATATTGTCGAATTCGAGCTAAAAAGGAAATCCCCAGGCAGATGCGTGGTAAGAGCCAACGGTGCATCGCAAGTCCACTGAAAGACGTCCCAATGTGAAATGTTCACCCGGAAGAGACTCTAGCCCACGAGGTGAGGCGATGAGTAGTAACAAGTCGGCGTCTCTAACCGCTCGGTCACGGTGTCTTTAAAACAAATAACACGTAAGACAATTATTTAGCGTCTACAATGTACTTTAGGTACTTTTTCTCTTACACCTCCAGCCTGAACGTCAAAATAATGCTACGTTCTGTAACAAGTATGACGTAACAAGTCGCCGAATGTTTATACATCTGTTTACCCATTTGTACCGAAAATCCTTGGACACCCTAAGTAAGAAGTGATTAGATTTCACTTTCTACCAAGCATATTATATAAAACAACATCCTCTGACCAAGCTTTAACTTTAAATTACCAACGTAAATGTTTTCTGCTTCAGCAGTTGACATTCAGAAAGTCGTTCCCATCATTTTCCTATACGTGTTATATTGCTTCCAGAATAATAAACCGCTCTGATGTAAAATAGCGAAGAAAAACATCTAGAAAGAAATATGTATAAATTGTAAGTAACATCTTTGTATGTGTGCATGCATGTATGGCCAATGTATACGTCTTTTTTTAATTTCCCACCGTCGTCATTTCAGCCATTGTTGCGCATGTTCAATTAACGTATTTAATTAACCAGTTTAAAATGTAGGAACATCCACCAAAAGAAGTGTGTTTACTGAAATAATGGATTGTTTCCCCTTAATATGCATTGAAATAAAACCAATGTCCCCGTGCCTGTGCCATAGTTTTGTCGACAAGGAAGTAAAAACCGTTCAAAACAATCTTCTGTCTCTGATAACACCAGGACATAAACACCTGCTATCTAGAACACCTGCAGGTTCAACGTTTACATGAAAAGAGACACTTATCGACATGTATCTATTCTGAATTCATGCACGACATAACGGTGGTCAAATCATTTTGATACATGCCCCATGTCGGACCGGACTCGCGTTGTCAAAGTCTCCCTGAACATTTAATATTTTACGGCTATAATAATTCTGGCAGACATGTTGCTTTACCTCCTCCGCAATGGTATAACATGGTTTGTGATTTATTTGCATTTTTGTCATTTGTCGATGAAAAGATATTTGCCGATATAATTTGGAGCTTTGAATACGCCTTACCCAGTAAAATTGTAGAAATAAGGGGAAAAGAAAGTGTTTAAATTCGGATTAGTGCATGAATCAAGTCTATGCCCTCAAGTATATTTTCTTTTTCGTTTTACCGACCGTGCCACTGAATGTTAGCAAGAAATAGGCTTTTACGTAAAATATTATTAAAGGGACATTCCTACACGGTTAAAAATGAATTAGCTTATCTTAAACCATTAAGAAGAATTCAGGGCTTAGTAAAGGCGGACGTATAGCCCAATTTACTTCTGTACTACTAATATCTCATAAAGCACAGCATCAAGATCTCATCGATTTGGATTAGAAGTCATTGCAACAAACACATTATTGCATAGTATGGGAGTGTGTGAACGCTATGTGTGGTTTCATGTGTTTGCATTTTTAACAGGCGTTTAATTTACTGATTTCACACACTAAAATCACCTACAATTTTGTACATGGTATAGTTCCACATTTTGAAGATATTTGATTAAATCTTATTGGATAATTTTACAGTCCCACCACAGCCCATTTCTCAAGCGATATGGGCTATTGTTCAGATTGTTAAATAACTTTACCTCATATAACAACAGTTGCATATTATATAAACAGCAGATGAATACTTTTTTGTAATAATACCAATCACTAAAGTGACTTGATCTCCTTTTTAGTAAGTACATCCCAAACTAAACAACTGAACTATGCGATCTGCAAATATATTCATCTTCTACCAAAGTTTTTTTTTTTCATCAAGCATGTATACTTTTAAAATAATATTGAATTTGCAACAATGATATTTGTGATTATCAAAATTGTATCTAATATGTGACTATTCAAAAGCGTTTTCTGTGAATTCAAATATGTTTTCTAAGAGGGAACTGGTGCTTTGGAGCGCGCGCCGATATGTCTATAAATCTTGATTATCCTTCAACAAAAATGTGTTTTTGTGAACGAAAATTAATTAAAAAATGAAAATTTGACAAACTGCGACCAAGATGCTTTAGTTGTGAAACTAGTCATCGTCCCTTTAATTGTTATAAACATAAGATTGAGAGGATTCCTCTACTGTGTTTTATGTAAATTTACTGCAACCTGACTGGGGGGCAGGGATATGTCGTCGATGTGTTTTGCTATCTCTAAGTGATAAGATTACACAGCCCTTAAACATGAAGTGGCCTGGGACAATCCATTTATCATAACCCAAACCTTACTGCTTGACAAATTTACTAAGCAGCAATATAAAGTCGGTTGTCTCGTGGATATTGGATTGGTTTGTCACAAACACAAACATTTCAGGCGGAAAACAAAGGTATTTTTGGTATTATATTTAATGTGCTTCTAAACATTTCTTTACGGCAAACATAAAACATCACAGTATCTGATTTTAAAATAAGAAAACATATTCGAATGATTTTGTCATAAACGAGAAACCTTTTTCTGCTTGTGTATATTTGATAAAAAAATAAATCTATTCCAATTATCAATTCCCATATGTTAATAGTTGTATATGATATGTGATTCTACCGCGACATAAGACACTATAATGCGAGATTTGATACTTTTCCGCGTAAAATACATCTATAGTTTGCGAGATATAAAGACTTCTGCACGTGGTGTTTTAAAATGCGGAAAATGTGACGCTTTACCTTAACATGTGTATATGTGGTATTAGTTTCTCTACTATATGTGATAGAATAAATGTGTCGAAAATGAGTGGGTTGTCATTTTACTCCATGCGAAATCTCTACAATGAGTGCGTTTTTACTTCACTGCATATGATATGTCTGTTATGCGTGGGTTGTGACTTTACTGGTGGCGATCTGTCTGTAATGCGTGGGTTGTGACTTTACTGCTGGCGATGTGTCTGTAATGCGTGGGTTGTGACCTTACTGTATGTGATGTGTCTGTAATGCGTGGGTTGTGACTTTACTGCTGGCGATGTGTCTGTAATGCGTGGGTTGTGACCTTACTGTATGTGATGTGTCTGTAATGCGTGGGTTGTGACTTTACTGCTGGCGATGTGTCTATAATATGTGGGTTGTGACTTTACTGTATATGATGTGTCTGTAATGCGTGGGTTGTGACTTTACTGCTGGCGATGTGTCTATAATGCGTGGGTTGTGACTTTACTGGTGGCGATGTGTCTGTAATGCGTGGGTTGTGACTTTACTGCTGGCGATGTGTCTGTAATGCGTGGGTTGTGACTTTACTGGTGGCGATGTGTCTGTAATGCGTGGGTTGTGACTTTACTGCTGGCGATGTGTCTATAATGCGTGGGTTGTGACTTTACTGGTGGCGATGTGTCTGTAACGCCTGGGTTGTGACTTTACTGCTGGCGATGTGTCTGTAATTCGTGGGTTGTGACTTTACTGCTGGCGATGTGTCTGTAACGCCTGGGTTGTGACTTTACTGCTGGCGATGTGTCTATAATGCGTGGGTTGTGACTTTACTGCTGGCGATGTGTCTATAATGCGTGGGTTGTGACTTTACTGCTGGCGATGTGTCTGTAACGCCTGGGTTGTGACTTTACCGCTGGCGATGTGTCTATAATGCGTGGGTTGTGACTTTACAGCTGGCGATGTGTCTATAATGCGTGGGTTGTGACTTTACTGCTGGCGATGTGTCTGTAACGCCTGGGTTGTGACTTTACTGCTGGCGATGTGTCTGTAATTCGTGGGTTGTGACTTTACTGCTGGCGATGTGTCTATAATGCTTGGGTTGTGACTTTACTGCTGGCGATGTGTCTGTAACGCCTGGGTTGTGACTTTACCGCTGGCGATGTGTCTGTAACGCCTGGGTTGTGACTTTACTGCTGGCGATGTGTCTGTAATGCGTGGGTTGTGACTTTACCGCTGGCGATGTGTCTATAATATTTGGGTTGTGACTTTACTGGTGGCGATGTGTCTGTAACGCCTGGGTTGTGACTTTACTGCTGGCGATGTGTCTGTAATGCGTGGGTTGTTACTTTACTGCTGGCGATGTGTCTATAATATGTGGGTTGTGACTTTACTGCTGGCGATGTGTCTATAATACGGGGGTTGTGACTTTTCTGCTGGCGATGTGTCTATAATACGTGGGTTGTGACTTTACTGGTGGCGATGTATTGCGTGGGTTGTGACCTTACTGTATGTGATGTGTCTACAATGTGTGGGTTTTGACTTTACTGCATGTGATGTTCCATAATTCATGAGTTGTTTTTTAATGCATGTGATGGGTCTATCATAACTCCATGTGGTGTGACTTTAATACTTAGGCTGTGACTTTACTGCATCGTATTTGTGTACAATGTGTTGGCTAATGTTTATCGACATTTGTGACGTGTTTTAAATGCGTGGATTGTGACCTTACTGCATGCGATGTGTCTATTACGCGTGAGATTTGAGTTACCTGCATGTGATGTATCTAGAATGCGTGTGGTGTGACTTTGCTACATGTTCTGTGTCTATAATGCGTGGGTTTTTAATTTGTAGCACGTTATGCGTCTAAAATGCGTGGGTTGTCACTTTCTGTGTATGCGATGCCTCTTAAGTGCGTGGGTTGACACTTTACTGCACCAAATATGTCTTTTATGCGCGTGATGTGACTTTAGTGCATACGAGGATTCCGAAATGAATGGGATGCCACGTTGCTGCATACGTTGAATGCTTGTGTTGTAACTTTTCGGCATGGGATGTGTCTGTAATGCATGTCTAAAATAAGTGTGTAGTTACTTTACTGCCTGTGTTTTGTGTATAATTTGTGGGTTGTGATATTACTGCATGATAAAAATCTTCGTTGCGTGGGTTGTAATTTTATTGCATTTGATATGTCTCTAATGTGTGGGTTGTCACTGCTGCATGAGATATTTCTACAAGGCAATGATTGTGACTTAGCTGAATGCGTGTTGTTTGAATGCTTTGGTCGTAACTTCTGCATTTGATGCGTCAGTAATGCTTTTCACTTTGCTGCATGTGATGTGTCTTTAATGCGTAGATTATTTCTTTACTGTGTGTGATGTGTAAATGCTTGAGTTGTGACTTAACTGCATGATATGTCTTTATAATGCTTGTCCTGTGACATTACTACGTGAAATGTGTATCTCGGAAGTGTCCATCCTTCTTGACATGCGACCCATTTGCGTGCGATGTGTCTGTTCTGCGTCGAATGTGCTGTTTTTACTTGAAATGCGTCTTTTGCTTGTTTTTCGATTAGTTACATTTTGTTGTTGTTTTGTTACATTGCTCCGACACAATTTTGGACATATTGGCGAAGTCCAGCTTATTATGGAGGATAAAAATCCCAGACGTATGCCTGCGTAGAATCACTGGTGCACGACATATATCTGACTTACGAGTGAGATGTGTCTGTAATGAATATATTAATATATTGCGATTCAGTTGCGTGATATGTGTAAATCATCATGGTAAAATGAGTCTGTAATAACTGAGATCTATCGTTTATGCAAGAATTGTTTCTTTAGGGCATGAGATGTGGCGCTACTGAATGAGAAGTGTCTTGCAAATTCGAGTTGTTTCTTGTTATGCGTAAAAGTATTTGTGATGCGTAATATATGTCCGCAATGATAAGGTGTGATTCACATCTGTGAGATTGCCTTTGTGTGTGATTTGTGATTTTACTGCGGGACATGTGTCTGTACGTGTAATTCTCCCTTGCGTAGTATGTTACTCTACTGCATAAATTGTTGTTCGATGGTTGGAGATGGTGACATTACTGCAACAGATTTATCTATTATGTTTCAATTTTGACTTTACTGCCTGTGTTATTGTGTGAGATATTGATTGAAGATAAAGATATATTTAAATTAACCTACATCACTGTAGCACTTTATATGTTTTTTTATTAAGATCCGTTTTAATCTTTGTTAGAATAATCTTCTAAAAATTGCATACATACCATTTCATTTGTTTGTATGTGTGCATGAGTGTGTGCTGGTGTGTTTTTGTGGGAGTGTTTGCATATTTCGGTAAGTGTGTGTGAGAAGATGTGCGTGGGTGTATGCTACGATTGCATTTATAAAGTCACAAAGAGAAATGCTGCACATTACCTGAATGATTTATTAGTCCTTAAAGACAAAATCTAGAGTGTGAATTAACCGTTCGATTAATGCAAATATTTCTACTCAGTTTTATGTTTGAAATATATAGACAGACCAAACAATTGAATCAGTCGATTTAAAATGAGCATTTAAATGTGAACTAGCGGGGATATCTATACAGATGTACTTCTAAAATAGTGATGGACAAACCTCGAAAAATATCAGATAATTAACTAGGTTAAGCTGTCTTAAATTGTCATGAGTGACATACGTAGCAGGTATAAGTAAACGAACGATAGTTTTGTTATTGTGATCGGGGGATTACAGGTAGGTCTATGAACAGAGTATGGAGCAAACCGTGTAATATTTTACCTGTCTCAACGCATGTGTGCAAGTATAGAAAATACAGTGTTAAATATTGGAATGCGATATGCTTAATGTACATTCGTTTAGAATACATTATAACTGTGAATATTTCAACATGACAGTGTTGCCTTTATAAGCTTCAATCAAGATTTACTGTGCTAAGCTGACAATCCTAAATTAAAACTCTTATTTATGAAATGTAGAATTTTAAAAGTGAGACGTTGAGTCATACAAATCTCCAGATACATTGTTGCAAGTTTACAATGCCTGAAGGCAATCTTCAAATTGTACATGTAGTAAGTATATCGAGAGACCTACTCTATTTCTAGAATTATAATTACAGTATGTGTGCTTTCTTCGAACATGACTTGCTCATTCTAAACACGTGGCTGTTTTTAAATGTATTTAGCTATATCCCCGTTAATATTCATGACAGTACCCTTTGTTGACGCTGGCTGCTATGCAGGCACACACTATGGTTTACACGTATACTTACATTATATTTACTTACATGCTTGTATAAGTGACAAATTGAATAAAAGTTGAATGCAAGTCAGTTTAAGAAATAATTCACTTTAATTGCATACACAATAAACATCTAAACCCTGTTGTCACATTATAATCGTTGTTGTCTTCGCCAAAACGTAGAGAAGACATTTCTTCTTACGTATAACAGTGTACGTACAGCTAACTTATTTATTCAAACAGAGGTTAATGCTATTATTAAGTACTTTAACGCTTCCAAAACACGAAAACACAGGGTTCTTTTCAATAAGAAATGTGGTTTATCAATTATAATGTCTCCTACGCACTACAAGATTAACTACTTACAAACACCAAGGTGTACCGACACTAAGCTTATTAAGCTTATTAAGGCTCGTATTTGTTTCAGAAACGGCTGTATTTGCTTATACACACTTTAGTCTTCTTGAGTGCCAGGGTGTTTTTGACCGCTTATGACAAGATTATTTAAACCAAATCAGACAAAAGAAATTCAAAAGAAACAACTTCTTTCAATTCGGCGGCTAATGTTAAAGTAGATTTTCGGTTAAGAATCGGTATTAATACGCGAAATCAAAATATAGGAAATATAAAGTTCCGTTAGTATTTTCGTAGAACCACTTAGTAAACACAAAGGGGAAAAATGTAATTAAAAGAATTTATTGTTAATTGTGTGCGTTTTGTTGTTGTATTAAACGTCATTTGCCTAACATAAAATTTGAGTTTACAATGTTAATGCAATATACCACTACGAAACGCACGAGATAAGCATCCAATCCTTTAATTAAACAGTTCTCTACTTAGCGTTATTGAGCTGCTGCACGAGAATTAAAATGTAAAAGTTAAGTAGACTACATTTTGTTCATCATAGTCACAAGAATTAAAATTTATTTGTGTGAGCTTAGTTTGTTACACGTCGGCCTCTCCCCACTTTACAATTTAGAATTGTTCAAACCGTCAGCATTTATCATTCTGCTATATGTGTGTTTTTCATATGCCTGTTATTTCATATATGAAAATCTAAACATAACATTCCAAACGATCAAATCTATGTCGAAACCTAAAAGTGTAAGAGCTACGAAATTCGGGGGTTTCATTACTAAATTCGTTACTGGCAACTACTGCTTGATGTATTATATGCATGTACACCATAGTCGAAAGGAATGCTGATGGCTTAAAGCAATGAAAATGTTGGGAAACGATTCCCGTTTCAGGATACGCCAGTTCCCGTGCAGCCTTGACGTCATGGAGAAACATATTTTGTGTCTCTGTTTGACATTCCTTCTTCAACAGACCGGGTGCCAACATTTTGGTATGTTTTTCAATTGTACTTTATTTTCGCGAGAAACATGTAATGAACCGTTTCGAACGATTTTACTAATCAGAAAGTGGTAATAATAATCTATCCCATAGAAGTGATCACACAAAGTTAATACAGATCGGTTATTCAAATTCCCATATAAAAAGTACACTAGCCTTTGAATAAGTTGTATTTAAAAACCCGTTTTACCTTTGCATAACCATGAGTACGAAATATTTACATATAATGGCTGAAATGATATCCTGGCCTAGAAAAATAGAGCGTCGATTTCAGGAACCAGAGGCCGCAGATTCGAACTAAGGCCGAACCCTGCCAAAGCCGTAAGAATGGTTATTTAAAATCTAGCAGATAAACGTCTGAAAAAAAAATGACTCAAAAATGTTGGACTGGGTTCGGTATCATGGCTAGATGCTCACGAAATATTGTTCACAGTTAATCGTGTGAAAGCTATCTCTTCCTTTGAAGAATGTTATAAATCATTCTTTGTATGTTTTGTGTGTGTGTGTGTGTATTGTTTGGTTTTTCGGGTGGTAATGAATAATGCATTAAATATTTTATTTATCAACACGTTTCGAAAGGTGGTTTACAAAAGTATCAAAAGGATACCGTTTGAAAAAGAACATTTGCAAAATGAGGTGTTGTTTTCTGATTAATAAAGAAATTTAGTGACCCGACTGTTAAAGCCACAGATTTTGATTAATGAAACGTTTAATCTTTGCATATTTAAGCTTCCGTTCGGGGTTTATTGATTCATTTTCTTTAAAAAAAAACATACATTACAAGACCTAACAGCAAAACAATCATTTTAATCTTTTTCGGAAATGACATTTGTAACATTTTTTTCTGCTTTGATACACCACAAGCATAATGACGAAAGATTATGGTCAAGGCCACATCAATTGTTTCATTTAAATTTAATTAAATAAAATAAATTTCAGACGTTTGGATGATTTGAATACTTTATATAAAAATCCATTATTCCTTCAATGAAAAGTCTTGTTTAAATACAATGAAAATATGCAATGTGGGTGCTTTATTGAAATACGTTAGGTTGTATCAATACATTAAAAAACACACAGTTAAAGATTTTAAATGTGTCACTAATGTTTGTAACAGATACTAAATTATTATTAAATGATTCGCAGTTAATATAGCTCTCCACAAGACACCTACTCAGGACGGCACTTTTGAATATCCTCCTGGAACTTTCTGGAACGTATCCCACTCTGTGGATGGGAGGACCGAATGTAATGATGTGGAGGGACAATACTACAGCGCTACGGCTGAAGTGGAGATCCCATGGTGGCAGCTGGACCTCGGCTCTATATATACCATAAAAGCCATGCATTTACTGGGTCGTCCTGATCAACAACGTAAGTTAAATAAGTCATAAATAAGAAAAATCGTAGATATTTAAATTATTCACATGTAGTTGCATGTCGCTACCTTTATAAAAAGGAAACATTTTGATATGACTTATAAGACTTTGAACAAACATTGACAACAACACAGAGGAACCTATCACAGGAATGTGTTTTAAGAGAACGATCCATAATAAAAAAAAGTAAAGATTGTATTTAATATTAAAAGAAATACCTCAAGCTTAGTGTAAATTAAGAATTTTACAGTTAAAACTGGTTAGGTTCTAATTTTAAAATTAGCCACCCTGCATGGACGTTACACGTGCATGTGTACAGTGCATACATTGGACATGAATATTACTGGTCACAGATATCGGAAACGTGGGTACTTAGAGGACCTTACAGGACTAAATATTTTGGTAAATTTAAGACTTTATTTAACCCTGGCATTAATATGTCATAAAGAATCTGTATTTCAATTGTAAACCATTAGGAAGTGAGGCTTTGCTTGATAAGAGGTATTTCTGGTCTTAGTTCCTGTATCATTTTCATGGACTGTTAACGAATATTGAACACGTTACGCACAAGGTTGTACATTTGCCTTAGATCTTGAATGGTGTAATTTAACACAACTGGCGTTTATCGATGTACAGTGCAATTGGGCGGATTCCGACTATGGACCGGTCTCGATATTGACAATGAACTATCAATGATGTACAATGCCAATGGCACAGCCTACAACAACGGAAGTATCTGGGTGAACATGACTATTGAAGCTAGAGTTATCAAACTAGATCTACCGAGAGATCATGCTGCAGGTCGTGTCGACAAAGGACCTCTAACCCTCTGTGAGGTTGAAGTTCTAAGTATGTAGATCCTTTATTTTTATGTGTTTCGGGATTTTTATACGAAGTCGCTTGCGACGCCCTCCAGAGTTATGAAATAATTTTAACTTCAATTGATTTTGTGTCGCACCAAGTAGCCTGTCTGAGCATTAATTTTAGACCTACTTTAAGTTAAAATGCAAAATCATAAAGAAAGTATTGCATGTTTAATAACATGTTGATTTTTTTTCTATTATCGTATGTTTGTGACTCATATGTAACTTTTGTTTCAATGTATAATCGTTAATTTAGAAGAGGTGTTTGCAGTTAAAGACCTGCTTTTCAATGTCCAATGTGCTGTACTTTTGATTTCTTACGGAATAGTTAAAGTTACCATAGAACATATCCTATTAAGAGAGATAATTCATATTTACTTATTACTTCAATATTCAAAATAATGTATGGTTTTCTTTTTGTAGCATGCTCTGTTAGACAGTGTGCTCTTTTATTTAGTTCACTGATTTTTTTTTTGTCGCGGTTACATTGTTCTAGACGAGAAATGTGGAGTAAATAGAAAAAGAGCGACTTCGTATAGAATAGACATTTCCTCTAGAGAAATGGAATCACCTCGCAAAAATGGAGTGGCAAAATGTTAGCGGCACTTCGCGTCTCTGCTAGTATAACGAAATGACTTCGCGTCAGACTTGCCTTAATTATCTTTAGTTGAAAAGAGATTTAAAATAGCAGTCGGATACAAATCTTTAGGACATTTTCCCTCCCACTATTGCAATATAATCTGAAAAAAAACACCTCCGATTATTGTTCCCAGCCGGACAATACGCATCGCCACATTTTTCAGTTTGCCTCCCTGATCCAGAAAAAAATAAGGAACAAAATACTTTGAACATAATTGAAATATCATATGTTTACCTCGACTTTTAAGCAAGTGCGAATTTAAGCAGTACGATTTATTAGTAGTTGTATTAGTATTAGTATTAGTATTAGTATTAGTAGTAGTAGTAGTAGTAGTAGTAGTAGAAGTAGTAGAAGTAGTAGTAGAAGTAGTATTGGTAGCAGAAGCAGTAGTAATAGTAAAAGTAGTAGTAGAAGCAGCAGCAACAGTAGTTATACTTGTTGTAGTATTAGAAGAAGCAGTAGCAACAGCACTATTATTTGTAGTAGCTGGCATTGTAGCAGTAATAGCATCAGCAGTAGTTGTAGCAGTAGTTGTTGTGTTGGTGGTAGTAGTAGCAATAGCATTAGTAGCAGCAGTAGTAGGAGGAGGGGTAGCAGCAGCAGTAGTAAAATAAGTGATAGCAGTAGTAGAAGTTTTAGTTTGCCTACAAATTGCTTAAACCAGTTTAAGGAAAAAAGCTAACACAACATTTAAGTTATGACTGTATTGCTTGAAAGCGCAAGTGGGTGAGCGTCGGCTCTAGATACGGGAGGCTACGGGTTCGATCTCGGGCAACGACACACACAAATCGTTAAAAATAGTAGTGGATAAAGATATATCTAGTTCCACAAATGATTGGCCCGGTGTCAGGTTAATGTGACTGGATGTGGTAACATGCCATGTGTTGGTACTACAGTCTTTTAATAGCAACAGAGAAGAGCTTATAAGAAAATAGATTAAACACGTCATTTAAAGTCATTTTAAGCGCAATTATAAACATTGTATCCGAGGCGCTGGAGGAATATTCGTAATAAAATGACAAACAGTATTGCTATGAATTAATTTCTCGCGTACAATCACACACCCCAGCCCTTCAACTCTGAATGTAAGATTTTGTCTAGAAGGTTATACTTTTATTTAAGTATACAATAAAAAGGCAGACACTAAGTTCAAGCAGTATCATAATTATCATCATTATCGTGATCATCATCATCACCATTATCATCATTCTCATCATCATCACAATAAATCTGAGCATCCCTACCATTAAAATTCGAAGACATATGTAAGGGAGGGATTATGTCTTCCTATGCCAAATTGACCAGAGGTGAATTCCTACGCCAGAAAAATATCCCCTTATTTTCCTATCAGGACAAACATCTTCACAGGAGAGGATTTGTACTGGCTGGAAAAGAATAACGGAAAGGCCTTATTTCCGAGTTAGAAAAATAACAAACATGATTATGCCCTGACGATGTTCTAATGAGTACACAGAAGATGATATTGGCTTAAAGAAACAATATTTTTCGAGGCTTTAGTATATAGGAAAATTTATTTACTGAGCGAATTTCTATTTCATAAAAGATTTACTTGATTTTAAATTTAGTCAATGCGTTGTTCACACAATGATTACGGGTATTTTACTTATCGCAACTGGTATTACGTAATCGGCCCCACCCGACACCACCCCGCATCCAATTGGACCATCATCTGCTGTGTAATAAAATCCATAGGGCCGCGAAAAGGAAATCACCACTTCTAGCGAATATGAAGTTTTATATTTGACCATTAGTTTTCGTCATTTTCGTCATAGGTCTAAACTGAAAGTAATTATGTTGATTTTACTTGTGGATAAAAGAAAATAACTTGTGTGTGTTTCAATATGCTCTCTATGGCCATGACCATTATCTATATTTCCAGTAAGAATTACGTTCGATTTTAAATTCATAATTAGCAGTTTGATCCGTGTTCTCATACAATATGTGTGAAATGCATATGCAACATGAGCGTGCAAATTGGATGCATTTTCAGTTAGAATAAGGAACTATACTTAGATAGGAGATTAATGTAAATAGTCAGGTACGTCATCATGACAATAGTTTTCACTTACGAATTAATTTTAAAATATCCTTGTGTGAAACATATCAAAATAATATTGAAAAGGGATATTTTAAAACGTTTATATTTGACTAAGAAAATGTGTATTACTAAGAATCATCATCGCGAACGACACCAGTAAAATGAACCTTTCTTAGTTTAGCCGAAAAATATGTGCAATCCTATATGCGTAAAAGCCGGGATTCCGAATAATAATTTTATATTGTAACGACCGCAGGGGTAGAAATATAAGCGCTTCAAACCAGCCTCGCTGCTGGGTTAACTCTTTAGCGACGTGGTTTAAGCGGCTTCCCGATGTGCGCGGTTAAGCAACGGTTACCGTGACCGGTGTACGGATGGGTGACCGTTGGGGAGCGCCGGCCTGCGTTACATTGGTGGCAGCGGTGGGATTGTCAACTGCCGGACTGGAGTTGCGTGCCCACGGAACTTCCCAGGCCAAGTCTCGGGACGAGACTTCTCGGAGGGGGGAGTAATGTAACGACCGCAGGGGTAGAAATATAAGCGCTTCAAACCAGCCTCGCTGCTGGGTTAACTCTTTAGCGACGTGGTTTAAGCGGCTTCCCGATGTGCGCGGTTAAGCAACGGTTACCGTGGCCGGTGTACGGATGGGTGACCGTTGGGGAGCGCCGGCCTGCGTTACAATATTAACACGAATGCATGTGAATGAAATTCCTTCAATCCCTTCCAGCTGTGTGTCGTTCTCGTGATAGCGTGCGTTCGGCGTTCCTCCAGCATGCGTGTTAACAATTTATATTGCATCCCTGCATGTATTTTATTTATTCAACATTCATCAATTCATCTAATTAGAATTGGTCGTTTTCGCTATACATGTTGTAAAAACAATTGTAAATTTACTTTGTTGGTTTCAGCATGTGATGTCATCATTGTTATGTGACTCAACATATACCGGTAGAGATTATTTACATGTTTTTTAATAAATCAATGATAGTATATTTTTTGGCAAATGTATTATTTTAATTCAGTTATTTACTTTAGGAACAAGCAATATGCGCAGTCTGATTACGATTCACAGACATTTGCCGCCCTGGATAATTGCCCCACGGACGTTTGCCCCCCTGTAAGTGCAGACAGGACGTTTGACCCCTATCAAATATACAGGCCGGCCGTGTCCACCGCCCCCCCCCCCCCCCACACACACACACACACCCCATCCCGACCCCAACTCCTCCAATATTTGTTAAATGGCTGAGTTTAGTTTTAATGAAATGATAAGTACACGTGCACGGTATGTGATATAAATATGCAAACTATGCAACGGTATTGAGATTTACCTTCGTGGCATAATGGGAAATTCTGAAGGAGTGGAGTGGGGTAATGGGGATGGCGGTGGCAAATGTCCGGCCTTGAATTTAAATAGGGGGCAAACGTGCTGTCTTTATTTTTGATAGGGTGCAAATATCCGGGGTGCACATACAGGGGGGTGGGGGCAAACGTCCGGGGGTGGGGCAAACGTCCGAAGGGGAAACGTCCGGGGTCGGGCGGGGGCAAAAGCTCACGCAGTCTTTGGTAATGTGGACTTGACTTTCAAATAGCACGGCTGGTTAACACTGCACGAGCTTGAAATATTTGAATATCAACGGTTGCGCAACGTGCGCTTTGGAAAAGATAATAATAAATAATAATAATAACAATAATAATAATAATAATAATAATAATAATAATAATAATAATAATAATAATAATAACAACAATAATAACAATAATAATAATAATAATAATAATAATAATAATAGTAATAATGACAACAATAATAATAGGGAACTATTATCACTCGCTCCATTTTCACTTGAAGTGACTCCATTTTCTTCGTATTTTAAGACGTTTCTTCTGAGCTGTATTCAATCACAATCATGAACACTTGACAGTATGTGGACCCGGATTTTATGGGGACAAATGCTCTGTAAGCTGCGGAAACTGTAATGACGGTACCAACAAGTGCTTGGCTCTTAACGGGACATGTCCAACTGGGTGTGCTCCGGGTTACGATTATGCAAGTGACAAGACGTGTAAAACAGGTAGACAACTTTTTTGTCAGATTTTTTGAAGTGCTGTATTACATGTTATAATAAAACGATCAAACGAAATACACAAGTACATGTTTAACACTTGTGTGTGTCACCAAGCGCACCTACATCAGAATATGCATATGTCCAAAATACACATAACAAGACACGAACCTTTCATATGTCTACATTATCCAAATCACTTGGCAAACGGTTTGGTAAGAATACAGATTTTAGACATTGTAGTCTGGCAGATAAGGCTTGATATTGTATCGGTGTCTAAAGATTGTTAGATTCTTTGGTAATGATGATTTTCTGAACCTTCGGGAAAGGACGGGTGTTTAAGTGTGAATCTAGGGCTAGGTGTGAATCTAGGGCAATTTGAGTTATTGACGACATTGGGCTCACCCCTTACTTGCATAATGAAAATGCATATTTCATCTAAAAACGGCATTTAGCGATCATGTGGATATTACTCGATGTGCGGAAATTATTACATTAAGACAAACGACAGATGACCATACACACATACACAATTAAATTATTTGGGGCAAAAAGGGAGGCGTGGGGCAAAGGTTATACCGAGTCGGTTTACTTGTCCTTTGGGACACACGTTTTGCCAGGTTTATTTTCCTACAGCTTTGTTTCAATTTTTACGAACCTGTTTTCAGTAAACAGTTCTACTTTGAATCGGTTCATCCCGTTGATCTACAATTTAAGCATCTAAAACCGGAATAGATCTCTTCATTATAAGTTATTTTGACATGAGGTGTGTTTGTTTGTTTGTTATCTTTTAATGGCACTTGGTTACACGAGCACAGACTTTTCACTATGTCGATGTACACAGTGTCTTTTAAATGGCATAGCTGAAAATGCACATTCCAGACACTTTGTAAGTCTAACAACATATAAAATTATGGATGTCAGATAAATGCGCTAGACGCGTAGATATTACAAACCAGTATCATTTGAAATCACAGTTAGTAATTAAGACAAACATCAAACACAGGACATAGTGCAGAGTAATATTGCATTAAAGCAATACTATATCACCATGAACGCGACTACAGATTCCACGGACAACCATTCACAGATCTTTTATTGTGCTCTGTTAACACTTCTGCGAAGACGATATTGATTATTCAGGGTTGGGTAAAGTTTCAATGTTATAGTACTTTATTTCCCAGTTTTAGATACATAACTACTCTACTGTTGACAGAGCATTGGCTTTAAATGTAGTTTATATTATATCGTATCTTAGTGTTTATATACTGTTTTCATGATGCCCAAATGTGATCTACCCTACTTTGAAGTGTTCACTGTAATATAATTTTAATAGTTATCTTACAACGAATGCAGGTAAAGCACATATCAAACTCGTGATAAAACGACCTAAGCCTCTCCATGTACTGTTTTTAAATCAAGCCCAGTCGATTGATTTTGAATATGACTGGTAAGAATAGTCTCTTGTGATTTTCTCTTTTTGCTGTTAACATCCCGCTTGCAAGAGAAACATTTTTATGCAAAAGTATGTTCTTTCAACTTTACAACAGCTGGCTTGAACCCTATTACTTTTGAGTAACCGGGACGAATGTCAGAGCACTTGATTTTCTCCAAGTTAAACATGTACATCCGAGTTTTCAAATTTCACCTTCTGCAATTTGTAATTTGACACAGCATCATGGACATTTACGTTTGATCTAGTAACTCTTAAACGACATTAACAATGTTAAATAATAGTATTGTGTGTCTTTGCGCACGTTGAACTTCGGCCGCTTTGTCTTGTTATCAGCACTGAATTGATTCTCTCTTAGTTCTTCTCTTCATAAATTAAAGACATGCTTGTTTTTAAGGCGACTAAAACATCAAGATCGGACACGAATTGGCTTAAAGGGAGTGTGTAACGGCTCAGTGTCCATCATATAAGCTTGTCAGGCTTAAGGGAGACTTCATCTAGTATACATCTTATAAATGTCTCCATGCACATGTCACTCCAGTTCCAGTAAATGTCCTGTACATCCAGTGATCACAGATAGAACAGCCCATATCTTGCATAAATATAACATAGCATGCAGCAAAGGAGTTATGCATCACCATTTGAATGACATCCATTTGCAGGAGCCAGTTTTCTTTTCTCTCTGCTCTACTAAACTGCATCATGATCAAGCCTGTTTAAAGTAAAAGGTCAACTCACACATTCTTGCTTTTGAATGTTTTAGAATGAAGTCATGTCTGCTTTAGTATGCATGCATCACTTCTGTCGTACTATCCCTTCGCCGTTGTTATTATTTTCTTAACAGGAGTCGACAAGTTTTATTACTGAAACCTATTAAATTGCTTTACTTTACTTAAGATATAGTAAACACAAAACAAGTGATATTCAAGCGTAACTGTATTACTGACAGCAATAGTGTAAACTTCATTCATGTTGATGAGGATGTAAAATTATGTGTCTGATATGTCGTCACAGGAACGTCAGTGCAAACATTGCAAATTTCCATGAAAAGATCTTGTAATTTTTTCATATTATTCTCAACTATCTCTACGATTCCACAGCAACACAATTACAACACAGAATTTTTTCCATTGTAAGGGTGTTATCAATGGGTTTAAATTTTGTGAAAGAGCAAAAAATGATAAACATCGAAAGCTTTCGTTTGGTATATTGATAATAAGTACATCTTCTTAAATTGATACTTTTCATAATGCCAAATGTGCTTGGCAAATGACTCATACGTAAAATTGCACACAGGTGACCATTTTACTCGCGGCTGACTGTAAAAGTGCACATACTAGTATGACAGAGTCCGGTGAATGCAACACTATAGATAACAGTTTTAGGTCCTCCTCAACTTCTGCCCGCCAATAGCATTTTTATTGAGTGATAACTCAGCATTATTACAGAAACAGTCGTCAAAGGAAAACAAAGTTAACGTTTTTAACATTTGTATGTTATTTCTTGTTCAAAAACATCGTTATAGTTATAAATGACTTACACAGTCCATTCAAGTATACTTTTTGGATAATTGCACAGGTAAATGGAGAATCATTTGAATTAAGATACAATATTAATGATGTCACTGACACATTCCAACATTACAGCATGTAGTCCCGGATACTACGGTCACAACTGCGTAGGAAACTGTGGCCAATGTATCAATGGTAACAAATGCTTGCCTGCCGACGGAACGTGTCAAGATGGATGTGCTCCAGGCTATAACCATACAGACAGAACTTGTCAAACAAGTATGTATGTTAAAATTCTAGACTAGTGAGCTTAAAGTCATTATGTGATATTCACTAAAATTTAGTATTTATCGAGGCGGTAGTCGAGATCAATAATTGATCAATGCATATCAACATAAAATTTTACATACTATAAGCTACCCGCTACAATAACCGATATAAATAAGAAGGAAGTCAAAAAGCCGAGTGTGCATCTGTTCTTCAGCGCTGCTTAAGTTTACTACAAAACTTCATGAATGAACGTAATTATGTAATGAAGCAAACATCAATTTGTATTGACAAATTATGAAAACAAAATAATAAACATATGCTTGGGGAGGCTCTCTTTTAGTGAAAATGATCATAATACTCAACTAAATTCAAGCCTTATTGGTTCGATTGCCATTATTCCATCACTCCAGATTAACCGTTTTTCTAAAGAGCCTTATTCTCAAACCGCAAACTGTATCTTACCGGTTTCAAGTATAAATAAAGATATTTTACTCATTTTCTCCGTCATTCACAGTAGTCCATACAACATATGTACGTTGAAGAAAGAACAATATATGTGTAATTTTGTAAATTACTGCGAATTTTTTAAACGGGGGAAATGTGACCGATGTTTCGAAATATTCTCCGCACATGTGGGGTGCGGTCAAAATATTATTGACATTCATAAAAATGCGGTTGTGCACATGCGCCATTCTTTCTGTTAAACATTTACAAGTTGATTCTGTCTGTGATAAAAACGGTGTTTTAATAATAAGAGATATGTACCGGTACGTTTTTTTACCGCAACAATAGTCAGGTATCTGACTTGTATCGTATGCTATATTAAAATGTGAACACAACAAAAGCCAACTAATATGCAAAGTATTCTAGTAAAAGTCTTGTTCGGTTCCGTCGTCCAAGAAAAGCATGTTCATCCGAAATAGCCAAAAGTTTTTTTTAAAATCTTCTTCTGAGATGTGCTAATCGACACCGAATCATTGGTATTTGCGTTTGATCTAGTAACTCTTTAACGACATTACAATGTCACCTGATAGTAGTTGTGGTCTTTGCGCAAGTAGATCTTCGGTCGCTTTGTCTGTCTTGGTAATCAGAATTGTAGTGATTCTCGCTTAGTTCCTCTCTTCGTGAATTAAATGCATGCATGTTTTTGGGTCTTCGACTAAACTATCATGATCGGATATACATTTCTTAAAGAGATTGCTTAACTTCTCACTGCACAGGTAACTCCAGTTCCAGCTAACGTTCCGTACGTCCAATGATCTCAGATAGGACAGTCCATATCTAGCATAATTGACATAGCATGCAGCAAAGCAAAGAAGTTTTGCATCACCATGTGAATGACATCTGAGTGAAGGAGCCAGTTTCTGTTTCTCTCTGCTCTACTTAAACCTCATCATCTATAATCAAGCCTGGTTTAATTAAAAGTTCAACCCACACTTTGCCTTGCTTCTGTACCTTCTAGAATGCAATTTGAACCATGTCCCCTTTTCAAACACATGCGACATAAATTGTTTATGCATTCATCACTCCGGCCGCCATATCCTATGCAGTCATCACTCCGGCCGCCATATCCTATTGATAATAGTTAACTACATATGCCGAGTATTGTTTGGTTACTGATCCCTATTAAATTGGTTAACCTTACTCTTAATCATGATATAGTAAACACAAGACAAGTTATAACCAAGTGTAACCATATCAATGACAGCAGTGATGTAAACATAGTTCGTTTTTTGAAGAGGCTGTAGACTTTTTTTTCTGTTATGTCGTTATAGGAGTGTCAGCGTTAAGAATTGCAAAATGTAATGAAAAGAAATTGTTATTATGTAGTACTTTAGCCATTATCTCTGTAAGATTCGATAATATAAATGGGTAATAAGTTTTGTGTCAAGGCAATAAATGATAAACATCGAAAGCTTTCGTTTTGGTACCAATATTGGTATTCAGTTCATCTTTTCAAACTGATAATTTGTATTAGAAAACTGCTTGGGCCGAAGGAACCATACATTTAAATTGCCCAAAACTGACCATTTGACCTGCGGCTGACGGTAAACGTGCACAAACTTCTATTACAGAGTTCGGTGAAAGACTATAGACAACATCTTAGGTCCTACTCAACTTCTGTCCGACAGTAGCATTTTTACTTGACTGAGTACTCAGATTTTCGTCGGGGAAGTTGTCAAATGTAAAAAGGTTCATTTATTAAACACTTTTATTGTGGTGTTTCTTGTTCAGAAATATCGTTATAGTTATATGTAATTTATAATGTTCATTCAAGTAAACTTTTTGGATAATTGCACAAATTAATCCAGTGCCACTTGAATTTAGATACAATATTAATGATGTCACATACACATTCCAACATTACAGTATGTAGTCCCGGATACTACGGTCAAAACTGCTTAAAAACCTGTGGCCAGTGTATCAATGGTAACACTAGATGCTTGCCTGCAGACGGAACGTGTCAAGATGGATGTGCTCCAGGCTATAACCATACAGACAGAACTTGTCATACAAGTATGTATGTTAACATTCTAGACTAGTGAGCTTATATTCATT
Source organism: Sinonovacula constricta (assembly GCA_007844125.1). NCBI lineage: Eukaryota > Metazoa > Mollusca > Bivalvia > Cardiida > Solecurtidae > Sinonovacula > Sinonovacula constricta. Next base: position 17,781,302 of record CM017558.1, read on the forward strand.
ATGAGATATACATTTAAATTCAGTGCTTATCGAGACGGCTGTCGAGATCAATAATTGATCAATGCATATCAACATAAAAATTACATACTATAAGCTACCCGCTACAATAACCGATATAAATAAAAAGGAAGCCAAATATCCCTTAAATCCGCGGGTGCATGTGTTCTTCGGTGGTGCTTAAAATTGCTACAAAACTTAATGAATTAACGTAATAAACTAATGAAGCATACATTAATTAACATTGACAAATTATGAAAAGAAAAGAAAAAGAAACATGTGCTTGGGTAGGCTTTTTTTAGGAAACATGATCATAATCCGCAACTAAATTCAACCCTTATCGATTTAATTGCCATTACTCCATCACTCAAGATTAACTGTTATTCTAAAGAGACTAATTCTCATACTGCAAACTGAATCTTACCGGTTTCATGTATAAATTGAGATATTTTACTCACTTTTCTCCGGCTTTCACAGTTGTCCATACAACATATGTACGTTTACGAAAGAAACATATATGTAATTTTACAACCTACTGCGAATTTTTAAAACGGGAGAAATGTGACCGATGTTTCGATATATACTTCGCACATGTGGGTTGCGGTCAAAATATTACTGACATCCATTAAAATGCGTTTGTGCACATACGCTTTTCTTTCTGTAAAACATTTACAATTCGATTCTGTCTGTGATGTAAACGGTCTTTCCTGTAACTAGATTTATATACCGGTATGGTATGGTATGATTTTTATATCGCACCATTTGTCAGATATCTGACTTGTACCGTATGCTATATAAAAAGGTGTACACAACAAAAGATAACTAATATGCAAAGTATTCTAGTACAAGTCGACTTCGGTTCCGTCGTTAGCATCTTAATAACCAGATTTGAACTAGTATGCTGTTAACTACTTCTAACTCTGTACTTATATTATTATTATCTACCGGAAAAGTTCTATCAATAGAAAATTAATCTTGGAAGGGAGATTGTTAAAGTATCCAATCAATTGCAAGGACAAATTAAGATATCCTTCTTTTAAGTGTAGGAGCTAAATTAAGTGTGCTCTAAGAAAAAAACCTACAGATAGGACGTGTCATTACAGTAGATAAATATATCTTTGTTACGTCATATTGATACAAAAAGGAGTCGGTTCTTATACATGGGGTTTATTAAAATACAGTCACTCAGCCCCTCACCTCATTGGTTCGAGTCCCGTCAGGCGAAAACTTTAATGTGGGGAGGTTTTTCAGCTAACCAGCGGTACAACGGTGGTTCTACCCAGATATAAAATCGCGATCAAACGAGGTGCCATAGGACCATCGAAAACATTGTTTAATCGAGTTCCTAGCATCAAACCAGTGACTTAATTTAATTCACAGACAAAACATTACCCACTTGATACTTAGATAATTGAATTGAACTGACATCTAGCATCTATGCATTTATGCAGAGGATATAGTGTAGTTTTATTTTTAGCTTAATGTTCTAATCGTATCAAAAAGCTATGATACGCATGACACATTATAAACTTATGCTTAGCATATCAAAGCGCTGAAAAGTGCTGTTTGGGCTGTGTAAGTTTAGTCGACTAAATGAATGCAAATAATAGACATTTTATATTATTCTCTTGTTAATCGAATGTACAAAGTATTAGAATGCAGGCTAATCTAAAGCTACAAAAATTACTTGTTTTCAGATATAGATTATTATATAAGTTCCCATCGATAATAGGAACTAGTATATATAACGTACAAAACTTTCTATATACTTGCATTGGAATAAAATTAGGTATAAAATTAATTATCATCAGTTTTTCGGGACGCTAACTTCTGAAGTAATACATAACGATCGAAGATGATATGAAAGACCTCTGGCATAACCTGGTATCATTAATGCATTGATATTTCTAATTTGCCCACTTATTCAACATATTACCACTCTCCAGGCAAATCGTAGCAGCTAACTAAAGTGTCCGTCTGCTGATATAGATGTCGCAGGCTAGACAATCTATCAAGCAACAAAAGGTCAGAAAGTTATCGCTGCAGAAGCAAAATTGGCATTTCATTGGAACTATGTGCCAGTATGACTGACATGTCAACCTCAAATGCAATTTGAAGACTCCATTTTCTCTTTGTGCTGTTAACCTCCTGCTTGCAAGAGAAACATTGTTTATGCAAAAGTATGTTCTTTCAACTTTATAACAGCTGGCTTGAACCCTATTACTTTTGAGTCACCGGTACCAATGTCAAAGCACTTGATTTTCTCCAAGTTAAACATGTACATCCGAGTTTTCAAATTTCACCTTCTGAAATTTGCTAATTGACACAGCATCGTGGACATTTACGTTTGATCTAGTAACTCTTTAACGACATTTACAATGTTACCTAAAAGTATTGTGGGTCTTCGCGCAAGTTGAACTTCGGCCGCTTTGTCTTGTTATCAGCATTGAATAGATTCTCGCTTAGTTCTTCTCTTCATAAATTAAAGGCATGCTTGTTTTGTCGTCGACTAAAACATCAAGGTCGAACAGGAATTGACTTAAAGAGAGTGTGTTACGGCTCAGTGTCGATCATCTGAGCATGTCAGACTTAAGGGAGACTTCATCTAGTATACATCTTATAAATGTCTCCATGCACATGTCACTCCAGTTCCAGTTAACGTCCTGTGCATCCAGTGATTACAGATAGAACAGCCCATATCTTGCATAGATATAACATAGCATTCAGCAAAGGAGTTATGCATCACCATTTAAATGACACCCATTTGCAGAAGCCAGTTTTCTTTTCTTTCTGTTCTACTAAACTTCATCATGATCAAGGCTGGTTTAAGTAAAAGGTCAACTCACACATTCTTGCTTTTGAATGCTTTAAGAATGAATATGTAAATAAGAAAAGGTCCTATCAAAATTTTCACCGATATTTAAATTGTATCTACCTGAAGACAAAGGCAAACAAGGTAAATGTAAATGTGACAAAAACACAGAGACGAGACATAAAACACAAAAAGAAAAACATCAGTTATCGCCTTGGTATGGTTAGTCGACAAAAGGGCCGACTGGGGTGCTTAAACATGGTTTGTGGAGCGCTCCAACCTCGCACTTCCTGAAGGTTTGTCTATCTAACAGTGTAGATAAAAATATCCCGTCAAAGTGAAACAACGAACAGTAAGCACCTGCATCGGGAGTTAAAACAGATATAATGAACGTATCTACATACATAATAACTAGTAATAAAATTAACTAACAACATATGTACAGTATGTACAGTAGATAAAAGTCTCGGTAACCAAAATATTCCAAATAAAAGAGTAGTTAAAAAAATAAAGCAGTACAAACACTGATATATTATAAGAACAATATAATGACGTCATACATTGCCATTACGTCATATGCCAAAAGTGTCAAAAGTGAAAACGTAAAAAATACGAAAGAAATCATAGAATTTTAGAAAACAACCCAAATCAACAAAATAAAACGTAGTATTGTTTAGAGTTAATACGTTTTAAATAACATATCATAAAAGCCGAGGATTTATCCGCAGTTGACATATTATATGTAGTAAAGGTACCAAAAATCCCGATGTTATACCAACTGTGTAATCTCACTTTAAGGGTATGGAGACTGCTCAAGTTGTCCCACCTATATAGTTTACGTCTGGAGAGATGAAGAGACAAGAAATCCAACAGTGACTGTCCATTTATGGCTTTAAGTCACTGTTTTCATATAGTTTCAACGACCTGTCCGGTCATCGTGTAATTTAAAAGCAATGCAAGTTCTTGACTGTTACATCGAACGATTCCCGGGTTGTAATACATTTTCTGATAAGTTGTGTAAAGAACTCAGAAAAGTTATTGAAAACCTTGATCTTCTTAAACTTGTATAAAACATTTCCGTAAAATGCAGGATCGCTTATGCCTTTCTGCATAAGTGTTTTCATACTGCTTTTATACTTAGAAGCAATAAAATCATTGCGGTTAAAATAATTTTGAAAACGCCTTTCTTAATTTATGAAAACGAAAGCCTTGCAGTAAGAGTTTAGAAGAAATAAACCGGTTTCTAGGATTGAAATCTTCTACTTTAGTACCAACTCGTGCAAACCTCGTAAGTTCTGATATGTAAATACCATAAGAGGTAGCACGAGGTGAATCATCATCAAGGTATGAAAAATTCACAATTATAAAGTTGAAATCATCTCTCTTGTCAAAGATTTTAGTAGAGACGCTGTCATTGGAAATATTGACCCCAATGTCTAGAAATGCTGCATTTAAATGTCAGTTATTTGCTTTATTAAGAGTAAGTTCTGAAAGGTAAATCAGATGGATCATTTGAGAAAAGAAAGGATTAACTATAGTGAGAATATCGTCAAGATAGCGTGACGTTAAATTCAAAGCCTCTACAATGAGGCTTTGGATTGAAGGGGATAAAGTTAACATTAAATCACGTTCAAAGCAGTATAAAAACAAAACTGCATTTAATGGTGCACAATTGGTTCCCATAGGGATACCAATTACTTGTCTAAATAAAGTGTCACCGCATTTTATGTAAATATTGTCTAATAGAAAACGTATAGCTTCACAAACATCCGTGCATGTCCACATAGTAAACTTTTCTAAGAAAGTGTTGGTAAAGATGCATTACTTTCAAGGCATGCAATATATAAACGTTGCTCTCGAGCAAATGTTTTCTCAATAAGAGCAATCAATTTATTCTTAATTAAATCATAAGGTAAAGAAGTGTACAGCGTAGAGAAATCGTAAGTTTTAACTGCAGAGCAATGAAAGTTTAAAGTACGAAACTTGTCTAAGACTTCTGAAAAAAATTTAAAAGACCAAAAAATGTTAATTCCAGAATTTTCATACACTTTTTTACAATAATTAACAACGTGATTGCGAACGGCTGTAAGGCAAGACGCGAGTAGTTTAGAAATGTGAGTGGTGGTGCTAGAGCTGACATCAGCTATAGATCGTGACTTGTATGGTGTTTTGTGAAGCTTAGGAATCCAATGCATTGAAGGAAGATTTTCTTGCTTTGATTCTATTTTGATATTGAAATGATGCAATAAATTGCTTTACGTTACTCAAGATATAGTAAACACAAAACAGGTGATATTCAAGCGTAACTGTATTACTGATTGCAATGATGTAAACTTCGTTCATGTTGATGAGGATGTAGAATTATGTGTCTGATTTGTCTTCACAGGAGTGTCAGTGCAAAAATTGCAAAGTTCCATTAAAAGATATTGTAATGCTTTCATATTTTCTCGACTATCTCTACTATTCCACAGCAACACAATTTCAACACGGAATGTTCTCCATTGTAAGGGGTGTTCTCAATGGGTATAAAATTTTGTGAAAGAGCAAAAAATAAAGATAAACATCGAACGCGTTCGTTTGGTATATCGGTAATCAGTAAATCTTTATTAAATTGATAATTTTCATAATGCCAAATGTGCGTGGATAAGGACTCTTACCTAAAAGTGCCTAAAGGTGACCATTTTACTCGTGGCTGACTGTAAAAGTGCGCATACTAGTATGACAGAGTCCGGTGAATGCAACACTATAGACAACAATTTAAAGTCCTTCTCAACTTCTGCCCGCCAATAGCATTTCTACTGAGTGATAACTCAACATTATTACAGAAACAGTCGTCAAAGGAAAATAAAGTTAACGTATTTAACATTGTTATGTTATTTCTTGTTCAAAAACATCGTTAAAGTTATAAGTGAGTTACACAGTCCATTCAAGTATACTTTTTGGATAATTGCACAGGTAAATGGAGAATCATTTGAATTAAGATACAATATCAATGATGTCACTTACACACTCCAACATTACAGCATGCAGTCCCGGATACTACGGTCAAAACTGCGTAGGAAACTGTGGCCAATGTAGCAGTGGTAACAAATGCTTGCCTGCCGACGGAACGTGTCAAGATGGATGTGCTCCAGGCTATAACCATACAGACAGAACTTGTCATACAAGTATGTATGTTAAAATTATAGACTAGTGAGCTTACATTCATTATGTGATATACACTTAAATTCAGATCTTATCGAGGCGGTAGTCGAGATCAATAATTGATCAATGCATATCAACATAAAAAATTACATACTATAAGCCACCCGCCACAATAACCGATTTAAATAAGAAGGAAGTCAAATAGCCCTTAACTCCGAGGGTGCATCTGTTCTTCAGCGGTGCTTAAGTTTTCTACAAAACTTCATGAATGAACGGAATTAGCTAATGAAGCAAACATCAATTTGTATTGACACATTAAGAAAACAAAATAATTAACATATGCTTGGCGAGGCTCCCTTTAGTGAAAATGATCATAATCCGCAATTGAATTCAACCCGTATAGATTTGATTGTCATTACTCTATTACTCCAGATTAACCGTTTTTCTAACGAGCCTAATTCTAAAACTTCAAACTGAATCTTACCGGTTTCAAGTATACATAGAGATATTTTACTCACTTTTCTCCGTCATTCACATTAGTCAATACAACATATGTACGTTTAAGAAAGGAACATATATATGTAATTTTGCAACCTACTGCGAATTTTTAAAACGGGAGAAATATCGACCGATGTTTCGAAATATTCTCCGCACATGTGGGGTGCGGTCAGAATATTATTGGCATCCATAAAAATGCGGTTGTGCACGTACGCTATTTTTTTTTGTAAAACATATACAAGTCTGTCTGCGATAAAAACGGTGTTAGAATAACTATATTTATGTACCCGTACGTTTTTTTCTATCCCAACATCAGTCAGATATCTGACTTAAATCGTATGCCATATGAAAAGGTGTACACAACAAAAGCCAACTCATATGCAAAGTAGTGTAGTAAAGTCGTGTTCGGTTCCGTCGTCCAAGAAAAACATGTATATCCGAAATAGCCAAAAGTTTTTAAACATCTTCTGAGATTTGCTTATCGACACCGAATCATTTGTATTTGCGTTTGATCTAGTAACTCCTTAACGACATTACAATGTCACCTGATACTATTTGTGGTCTTTGCGCAAGTCGAACTTCGGCCGCTTTGTCTGTCTTGGTAATCAGAATTGTAGTGATTCTTGCATAGTTCTTCTTTTCATGAATTAAATGCATGCTTATGTTCCGGTCTTCGACTAAACCATCATGATCGGACATAAATTTCTTAAAGAGCGTGCTTAACTTCTCAATGCACAGGTAACTCCAGTTCCAGTTAACGTTCCGTACGTCCAGTGATCTCAGATAGAACAGTCCATATCTAGCATAATTGACATAGCATGCAGCAAAGCAAAGAAATTATGCATCACCATGTGAATGACATCTAAGTGAAGGAGCCAGTTTCTGTTTCTCTCTGCTCTACTAAAACCTCATTATCTGTGATCAAACCTGATTTAATTAAACGTTCAATCCACACTTTGTCTTGCTTCTGTAGCTTCTAGAATGCAATTTGAACCATGTCCCCTTTTCAAACTCCTGCGATATAAATTGTTTATGCATTCATCACTCTGGCCGTCAAATCCCATTGTTAATAGTTTGTTAACTACATATGCCGACTATTGCTTTGTTACTGATCCCTAATAAATAAGTTAACCTTACTCTTTATCATTATTATAATGATATAGTGAACACAAGACAAGTTATATCCAACTGTAACCATATCAATGACAGCAGTGATGTAAACGTAGTTCGTTTTTGAAGAGGCTGTAGACTTTTTTTCTGTTATGTCGTCATAGGAGTGTCAGCATTAAGAATTGCAAAATGTAATGAAAAACAAATTGTAATTATGTAGTATATTAGCAACTATCTCTGTAATATTCGACAGAAACACAACATCAACACAAAACTGTTCGCCATTGTAAAGGGAGTTATAAATGGGTAATAAGTTTGTGTCAGCGCAATAAATGATAAACATCGAAAGTTTTCGTTTTGGTACCAATATTGGTATTCAGTACATCTTTTCAAACTGATAATTTGTATTAGACAACTGCTTGGGGCGAAGGAATCATACATTTAAATTGCCCAAAGCTGACCATTTGAATTGCGGCTGACGGTAAACGTGCACAGACTGCTATAACAGAGTTCGGTGAATTCAACACTATAGACAACAGCTTAGGTCCTCCTCAACTTTTGTCCGACAGTAGCATTTTGAAGTGACTAAGTTCTCAGATTTACTTCGGAAAAAGTTGTCAAATGTAAAAAGGTTAATTTATTTGAAAATTTTATTATGGTATTTCTTGTTCAGAAATATCGTTATATTCAATTTATAATGTACATTCAAGTAACAGTTTTGGATAATTGCACAAATAAATTCAGTGTCACTTGAATTTAGATACAATATTTATGATGTCACATACACATATCAACATTACAGCATGTAGTCCCGGATACTACGGGCACAACTGCTTAGAAAACTGTGGCCAGTGTATCAATGGTAACACATCATGCTTGCCTGCCGACGGAACGTGTCAAGATGGATGTGCTCCTGGTTATAACCCTACAGACAGAACGTATCATACAAGTATGTATGTTAAAATTCTAGACTAGTGAGCTTATATTCATTATGTGATATACACTTAAATTCAGTACTTATCGAGGCGGTAGTCGAGATCAATAATTGATCAATGCATATCAACATAAAAATTTACGTACTATAAGCTAACCGCTACAATAACCAATATAAATAGAAATGAAGCCAAATATCCCTAAACTCCGCGGGTGCATCTGTTCTTCGGTGGTGCTTAAGTTTGCTGCAAAACTTCATAAATAAACGTTATTAGCTAAATATATCTTTGTTTCCTCATATTGATACAAAAAGGAGTTGGTTCTTATACATGGCGTTATTAAAACAGTCACTCAGCTCCTCACCTCATTAATTGAAGTCCCGGTCAGGCGAAAACTTTCATGTGGGGAGGTTTTCCAGCTAACCAGCGGTAAAACGGTGGTTCTACCCAGATATAAAATCTCGATCGAACGAGGTACCATAGGCCCATCACAAAGATTGTTTAATCGAGTTCCTAGCATCAAACCAATGACTTAATTAAATTCACAGTATTCTTTTTTTTCGTACATACTTTAACTTATGCCTGTATATTTTGTTTGTGACATTATTTAAACAAAACATTATCCACTTGATACTTAGATAGTTGATTTGAACTGACATTAAGGATCTATGCATTTATGCAGAGCATATATATTGCGAAAATTGAAACAACATATTGTGATAATCATTTTACGGAACCTGCATGTGCTTAATGTTCTAATCGTATCCCAAAGCGATGTTACGCATGACACAATATAGAACTTATGCTTAGCATATCAAAGCGCTGAAAAGTGCTGTTTGGGCTGTGTAAGTTTAGTCGACTAAATGAATGCAAATAATAGACATTTTAAATTATTCACTTGTAAATCGAATGTACAACGTATTAGAATACAGGCAAATCTGAAACTACAAAAATAACTCGTTTTAAGATATAGATTATTAAATAAGTTTCCATCGATAATAGGAACAAGTATATATAACATACAAAACTTTCTATATAATTGCATTGGAATAAAATTAGGTCTAAAATAAATTCTCATCAGTTTTTCCGGACCCTTACTTCTAAAGTAATACAGACGGATCGAAGATGATATGAAATATCTCTGGCATAACCTGGTATCATTCATGCATTGATATTTCTAATTTGCCCACTTATTCAACAAATTAACACTGTGTGCATTTTAAAACTCTCCAGGCAAATCGTAGCAATAAACTAAAGTGTCCGTCTGCTGATATAGATGTCGGAGGCTAGACACTCTATCAAGCAATAAAAGGCGAAATAGGCATCGCTTCAAAAGCAAAACTGTAATTTCATTCCAAATTCTAGGCATATCTAACTGAAGAACTGCATTTTGAAATTTGAACAACAACCAGATTTAATACAATTATACAATTGTAGACGTTATAATTGCAACTAGCATTACTTGTATGGCTTCTATTGTCGAGAAAGACAACGATCAAAATGCTTAATCAACTCAATTTGGCTTTGAAACTGAATCGCATATGACACTTATATGCATAAACTGTTTTACCAAAGACCAAACGATAAAACAGCGGAATATCCCAACAAAATTTAAATGGTAAAAAGAAATAACATGTTTTTCAGGTCAAAGATATTCAACTATATATAATAGACGATTGCTATGAAAAGAAAGCTAACGGTTAAAAAACAACTAAACAGTCTAGCCCAAAGCCGGAGCATGCATGTAGGCCCAACCCTCTTACAATAAATTGGCGTAAAGCGAGCTTTTCATGGACTTGCTTTTCAGAATGCAAAGGCGGATATTACGGTTATAACTGTACAGAAACCTGTGGTCAATGTTTTGGCGGAAATACCTCATGCTCGGTTGTCGACGGGTCGTGTCCTTCCGGATGTCCTCCTGGGTATAACATATCAGCAGACGTCAAATGTAATCAAGGTAACATTAAATAAAATAAACCTGTATTGTGTCAAGTCTCAATACTTATAATTCTAATGCGAAGCATTAACTTTGCCATTTTTATAAGAGATGACTTCATTTACACAACCTGTTTGTCTATCCAGTTTTATACGTGTGCCTTTAAATATTTTTTGGGGTGAATGTTTAGGTGTAAAGTATGGACAATTGAAATTTAAATAGTTTTCTTCAGGCAGTTGCAGTTTGTTTCTTCTAGAATGTCAATCAGGACATTACGGTATTAACTGCTTAGAAACCTGTGGCCACTGTATTGACGGTCCCACGTATTCTCTTACTGATGGGACATGCCAGGCTGGGTGTGATCCTGGGTATGATTATAATTCTAACAGTACGTGTAACACAGGTTTGAAGCTAATGGTTTCTTTATATATTAAACGAACTGCGTCACGTACATGTAACTGTGAAAAAAAGTCTGGGATCAATAATATGTAAAATTGTCTCTATTGTAATGTATATGACGCCATGACACCTGCGCGAAAAAAGTAGTTTCCCTCTCGACTTTCTCCTATATGTGGATATATTAACATGACTATATAAATCAACAAACAGATAATTGGTATAAGTCGTTTGGAAACAGCCGACAGCTTTTTATTTGTTTATTTGTTTATTTATTTGTTTACAACTAAACAAATCAAACCGAAATATGATATAAATCATATCAAAACATATATTAAGCTATTGCTTTCAAAACAATATCATAATATATGCAAAAGATGTTTTTAAGTAAAATAAAAAAGACGTGTCTCGCTTGCCGTTGACAAAACGGAATAATAAACTTCCCCGCTCAAAATCAAATGTGAAAAGATGTAAACATCAGAGTCATTTTCTACATTGGTCAACAAGAAATACAGTTCTTAATTAACAGGAGGGCCTAACAATGTTCCTGTCCTGGCAATGATAATCAAATTACCATCACGAGATCTGACCGTTTTGCTGCTTTCTATGATAATACTCATGTACACCGGGTTTATCAATACATCACATGCATGCAAAATTAATAATTAAGCACTTTTAAGAAAACCCGAATAAACCAGTAAACATGCATAGATAGCCATTTGTTGTTTAACATCTCCTTCTAAATATATACACTTATATATCTTGCTTTTAATTTCTATTGTCATTGGTTCTTTCTTTAAAATTTGCCGAGCAGTCTTACGTTTAGCAGCTTCTAATACATTAGATATTAATTTAGAATCCGAGAGAGACTTAAAGTCAAATAACTCGTGATACCATTTAACACTATAATAACCATTATTTACTGAACAAGACGAGGAAGTACTTTGAATTAACGAAGACAGATAAATAGCTACGTGCAACGCGCTAGCAGGCAAGATATCTCTACTAGAAAATCTATTACTTAAAGCCCTTGCCATCCAACGCAGTAAACCACGTTTGTAGTTTCACATATACTTTTGGCTCGCGAACCTTCGGGTAACTCTGGTAGAATTGAAGTCCTGTCCGAGAAGACTTTCGGTAGCTTCTCCAACTCGTGCACATAACTGCAAAAAACAAATGTATAACACAAAATTTAAACATTTGCAGTAACAAAGTAAAATAACTTTAAATATTTGCATGTTAATTATTTCATAAATTATAACCAAAAAAAATATTGTCATATTCAAAGTTTTACTCTACATACATAATCTTATGTACAGATACCCGTACATAACACCAACTAGCCGATACTGGCCTGCTCCAGGCATACGCCACAGTTGTATAACGCCAATACAGGCTAACGGTACATGTCAATGTGACGCCACAATTTTCGTGCATATATTGGCCAACGGTAAATGTCTTTGTACCAATATGCACACAGGTACGTGTATGTCAATGAGGGTAATTCACTGAACTGTACAGTCTGTATTCAAAGCTAACATATTGGATTTTAGATCCTCATTTCCAAAAACACCTACACCAATTTCACAAGGTGAATAAGACAATGTGTAGGCATATAGATAGCATCAAGTACATCCTGTCTAAACTGACACCCACTTTGCAAAATAATATTGGCCTAACATTCACAGTTTTCCATATAGACACCACTCATACACTTTTGGTCCTATAAAACATCATTTACTTCAATACCCTAGCACTAAAATTAACAAGAGGTACATAACGACCCAATCCTTGTGACCAATCAAAAGTGAAGGCTTTATAGCACCAAAAACGGGAGTAAATATGGACATTTTAGCTTTGTGTTTCGAGGCAAAGTAATTTACATCTATATGTCCCCATCTAGCAAATATTATGTGTGGGATATTGGATCCGATTGACCAATCATGAATTTCGAGACCTTTGACATGTAATCTGCTCGGCAATTTTCACTTCGTGGAATCCATTCTGTTTCTAAATGTATGCAATGACTTGACGATACATTAAATATCTTCATAACAGTATCTTGCAAATCCCTTTTCCCTAAGCTTTTTCTTACTATACTGAAACCTGCTCGACTGTCTGTAAATCATTTGACACTGTTGTGACTTAATACATGTACAAGAAACCGCATAACTCTGATCGCAGCACAAAGCTCCCTCCACGTGGAGGACCGCCCGGATTAATCTAGTGACCACATACCATGAGATATACTACTAACTTCATACCCGGCCATTTTAATCCAGAAATATGTGTGACGTGTCAAACGATCTTTTACGATTATTTCTGTTTAACCCTGTTCAAAGACGAAAGAAATATTGGTAAACCGCTTATACTCAAAATCAATGGAACAGCTTGAAATGTTACTAAGATACTTATCTTTAACAGTTGATATATCAGTATCTTCTACCACATTACTTGGATGAAATTTGCCGGCATTTTTGCCGATACTTTGCAGCGACATTTCTATCATGATAGCACAGGGGCACTTATGGGATACCCAGCAACTGAACCCGGCCGGTCCATTATACTGACACCGACGAGTCAGACGTAATGCTGCCACCCTAGCACCGAGTGTTAGGAGGCAAGCCACTACTACCAACATTAAAGTCTTTGGTTTGACCTGGTCGGGGTTTGAACCCGCGACCTCCCGATCCGCCAGCCGACTCTCTACCACCTGAGCTATTGCGACCGGTCGTTTCTTAGTGGTATGTTGCTCTGTCTGCTGTGGCTGCTGCTGTGGCTGCTGCCGATGCTGCTGCTGTTGCTGAGCTCCTCTGGTGTACTGACACGCTCGCCGGAAATGGTTGAACTCGCTGCAGGCAAAACAAGTTCCAAATTGTGGGCCCCTGTTTGCTGATCCCCTTGGGAATCAACGAAAACAATGTCCTTCCCAATGTTGCAACTCTTCATAGGAACTAAATGGGTTGAGGTTGACGCCGTCACGTGCTGCTGCCACGCTGTCATAATGCCTCAGAAAATACGATGATACTTGGGCTTGGATTTAGTTTTTATCTGTTTACGTTTACGCACAGCTCGGAGGTCTGCCTTCAGAGGGCCCGACGTGTCCTCGTAATCGCTCGCTAGTGGGTTAGGCTGATATTGTCGAACTAGCATGAATATCAAACGATGGTTAAGTTTCTGTTTGTTGGCACATGCTACTGGCCACTTGTTACATAATGTTGTGATATCCTACGACAGAAAACACTAGCTAGCCGGTCCCAAGGCTGAATAAACACGAACTAACTATCCCCGCACGAGATCAGCGTACATATACCTACGCCCCCTTTCGGACCAACGGTAAAAAGGGAAAGCAATTCGCGTTTAATTTATCGCTTCAAACAACGAAAATTATATTTAACTGATCAAAACTATCGCTTTCATGTCAGCTATGTAGCTAAAACCTACACTAAGATTCCCAACGCCCGCTCTTTTTCAACTTGAGTATAAAAGTTAACACTGGGCGTCCATAATGACACAAACACGGTTACGTATATATATATATATTTCTGCCTCTAATGCCACTGTATATCGCACACGCCGATTTTACGAAAAAATATTATCCGGTTTTATTAATTATGACTCAAGAAGGAATTGATATTTGGTTGTTCGGGAAAGTTTGAAAAGTATGTCTAGCAGTATAATCTAAAACGTATTCTTACTGCAGTTTTGAAAAAAAAAACGTGTTCTTATAGGTAATCCTGTAAATATTTTTTAATAATGATTAGTAAATATATTGATTAGTAATTGGGGAAATGTACAATCATATAGTTGTGGTCGCCTTTGTTGCATGTTCCACACATATTTTTATGTATCTTTTACCGGGATGTAACGAAAACATTTACTACGAATTGATAATATTTTCACAAGAGCTATACAAAAACGCTTGCAAAAACTGGAATCTGTCAATCATTTGTCAATGCTGAAATATATGTGTAGATTCGATATAGAAGACAAGATGGAAATTATTCCAAGGACAAAATAAGACTTGCCATTTCTGCAAAAAGGTATGTAGAAACAAAAATCAGTTAATCCGTACTTCGTCTGTTATTTCAAATAAATCAAACTAATATAAAGCTGCTTATTACATTCTCTCCTCTTTGAGACTTAAAATGAGTTAATAAAATATTTATTGAACAAATAATATGTTATTTGAAAATGCTGATGACTCAATAATTGGTAAATATAAAAAGTTCTTAACCTATCTTAAGGTTATGTGTTTTTGAATGTGTACCGTTTTTAATTGCAGATACCATCCTGCCTGAATTTTTGGCAATAAAGATTTTTATATGAATAATCATTTCCTATTTCATGACAATCGACAGACAGCAATGGAGACAAAGAAACCGGGAGAAAGATCATTTAGAGCTACATCGAAATGATTGTCTTGTTGACTATTAGATATTTCAATTACAGTACCTTATCAAATTACAATAGTTATTGTTCACATTTAATGGCATTTCAGTCAACTGCATATTGATGAGTGTATTTTCTTTTACCATTTAATATGACATATGGTTCCTGTGCCGATTTTGTTTTTTATACAAGAAATGATACGTAAATACATCTATAAATTGACTTTATGGAGTGAGAAAACGTTGGTTATGCCCTTAAAGTAGTTATGCAGGCAATAGTGCATTTTGATTAGATACCATAGTTAATAAGCAACCAAACTATATCTTTAGCATTAATCAATTAAACATGTTTTGATTAACGGCTACTATTGACACAATCGAACTGATTTGTTTAACAGGTAATTAAACAAACGAAAGGAAACAGAAATTAGTTGTTTAGTGCAAATGTGATGAATGTTTTTTCCTTACCGCAGTCTGATATAATGCAAATTCCATTTTGTATGAGTAATAAAACAGTAAAATGTGACTGTACATTTAGTTAAATTCCAATGGAAAAGAAGCACACTAGTTAACTATTATCTTCACATATAATTAAATAAAAGTAATATAATATAAACATAATCTCAATTTGGGCGCATGGTTTATATATTTGTAGAAATCGATGTATATGTTAACTGATGTTAATAATTGAACTTAAATAGCTATTTTATTGAAAAATGCACTTTACACAATGTCGGTAATTGTGAGATGGCATTGCGATTACTCATATATTGCTATGTTTTATATGTTATGTTTTATTTAGTTTCATTCTGTTTAATTCGTTATGTATTGAATCTCATGTAATTATGTGTTAATTAGTTTCATTCTATTTGTTTCGTTGTGTATTTAATCTAATGCAATAACATTACTTTGTTTAGATATTACTTATGTTTATGTTCATTCTCTTAAAATACTTAGCTTTTGTTTTGTATAATATATTCCTTAAACATGTCTTGATAAAAGTGACACGTGCGTTATAAGAAACATATTGTAATTTCAGTCTCGTTGTTTAAAAGCATACTCATTATAAGGATATTGTTTCAAGATGTTGATATCCTAAATGCATGCATTTATCAATTTTTATCAAGTATTTCACATCAAGAACGACAATTGCAGAATGCAACGCTGGATATTACGGTTACAACTGCACAGAAATTTGCGGCCACTGTATTGACGGTAACACCACGTGCTCTGTTACCAATGGAACCTGTCAAAAAGGTTGTGCTCCTGGGTATTATCATTCTACTAACAGACTGTGTAATACATGTGAGTAATTGAGAGATTTGAGCTTTATTATATAATTATATTCATTCAGGTTCCAACCCAAAGACAAGACCTTAATGGAGATTAGGAAATATTACTTGGTAACTTAATTTCAAGAGTTTGTATTTAAAAACATTTAAAATGTCGATATTTCCACGTTAGTTATATATACACATACTTCTGCACTGAGATGCCTCACTCCCTCTCAGCCTCTCTGATATCGATGTCGCAGGTATAATAAATGTCTTACACTGAACGTATCCTATTTGGAAATTATCTATTTGTCACCTTCAATATTGCTTCGCATTTAAATTTATGAAGAGTAGAATAAAGATAAACACTAAGTTCGGTCTTCACTAAGCGAGCATTAATCTTCGGTAAACTTGACTCCATTTATTTAAAAAATCTCCCGCTCTGGCTTTTTATCAATAAAAACATTTAAGCCAGTAATTCAGTCTGCCCGTTTAGTTTCGTTTTAAGGAAGGAGTTACGTCGCAGTTCCAGACCGCAAGTAAAATACTTCTAAATATAGAACCTTCATTATTGTCTTTTGATTGGCAATTGTTTGCAGGTTTATATATATATATATATATATATATATATATATATATATATATATATATATATATATATATATATATATATATATATATATATATATCAAGTTTGATGGGATTTATTTATTATTATTTATTCATAAAAAAGATGTATTAAGGGACATTGACACTTATGTCAACAACTTCATTTGTGACAGATTATATTGAAAAAAGCACGATATGTTACTCTTAATGTTGCTTTTTCAATGGTATGTTATCTGCTATAACGATGATTTGTATAACATATTTTAGCATGTCACGACGGACTATACGGCTTAAACTGCAGTTTGACATGTGGTCTGTGTCTTAACGGCACCACGTGCTTGGGCCTCGACGGAACGTGTCCGGCTGGGTGCTCTCCAGGGTATGATTATGCTGCTAACAGGACATGCACCACAAGTAAGAAAGGATTATTTTATATCATCATAAAATATGGAGTTCTGAGATGACAAATTAAAAGGTCTGACCAAGTGTGGCTTAAACACATTTCTAATATGTCCACACTATCAGTACATGTATTTCGTAAATGAACATCATACCATAATGAACAACAATCTTAGCTATCGAAGACAATTTACCTTAAGATGCAATGATACGGTCATTTATTGCATTTATTGCATATTACTGACAAGTGACAAGACATTTCCGGCTTGGTGTGCCGAAGTTTGTAGTTATAATGCATTGCTGACGTGTTCTTAGTTTTCCATTTAATATAAACTATTCATGGGTAACCACGACTGTTACAGAATGTCGTCCCGGACGTTACGGTCTCAACTGCAGCGAAACATGTGGTCATTGTATTGAAATAGACACGTGCAATGAAACCGATGGGACATGTCCGACTACTTGTGCTGACGGATATGATTACATCGCAGACAGGAAGTGTACAACAGGTTAGTACTAGAAAATACATGTATGCGTGACATTTAATAGATAGGCATAATTATTGTTTTTTGGATGTTTTTATATAAACATGTGGTAAGATTACGTTGGACAAATTTCATTCTTTTTCTAAGTACACGTGTCAGCTAATTGATTTTTTTTTTTTTTTTGCTTTTGAAATACATTGCATCGAACATTTATGGTCATTATAGCAACGTCCAGCATCTTGGTGGAGGAAGACAACAAACACATGTTTGGGTAGAACCCCAGGTGCCTCGCAAGTCAGCTGAAAGACCTTCTCACATTAAGTCCTTGCCCGAATTGGATAATGCATAAGCAGTGAGAGGAGTTACAAATCGGCGACTCTACCACTACGCCACGGGTGCCCCTTCAGCTAATTGCGATAATTTCAAATTCCGTTCTTTTTAGGGCAAGATAAACACTGTTTACACTATGTATTTTTGTTATAATATGTAACCGTAACGAGAATTTGTTACAACATACATCTAGAGGGTTTGGGGAATTAATTTTAAGTACGGGCTGTTCATGTTATGTTGCTGCTTAAGTTTTCAGTGTTAAGTACGCAAAGATGACGTTAGGCAATATTTTATCGACCTTCGAATGTTGACATGAATTGTTTAGACAAAAGGTCAGATAGCCTTACGTAATTTTTATATTTGATACTATTTATCATATTTAACTATTATTGCAAAATATCCGTGTCTTTTGTTAAACATATAATGAGTATGAAAGTTATTTGGTCATAGAGAGGTTATTCCCTATATGCTTTTAAAATTAAGGTTGAGGCTAGAACAAGTGATATTGTTTTATTGCAGTATTCAAACAGCTGTATATCGTTTACTTGTTTTCGAAAATAGCGCATGCCATCTGTCAGTCAATATTCTGCTTCGATTAATAAATAATAACAAACTTTAGGCATTTTATTCACTACCATTGAGTAAGTGCAAACCCTGACGTTGCAGAGAAACGTGTGGCCACTGTATAGGCGGTGGCAATTGCTCATAATACCGTTGGAACTTGTTCATATAGTTGCGCTCCAGTGTAAGCAGTCCAAAAATGTGGAATTTCATATTTTTGAAACCCGATTAAATGCACAAAACTAGGTTTAATTTGTTCAAACTTGACCGAAATATTCAGCTCTGATGAACAGAGAGGACATTGTCTCTTTTTTTAATGTTTAAATGTTTGAAAATTATTTGAGTTTCAAGATTTTTGTTTTTATATTTTAATCACACAAAGCTTTATATGAGATCAAATAATTTCGTTTCTAACGGAAATTACACATTCGTGCTGCATGTTCTCTCTGATATTTACCAAAAACCGCAATAAAATCTAAATAGCCATCGGTGTAATATCCTTATTAAAAGGTTCGAAAAATCAAACAGGAGAAAACGCCCTTTCGAGACCAAATTAATATACTCTCTTGACAATGATCAAATCTATCAGCAGAAACATATCCTGCATATTCTCCTCCCCGCCCCAGTTTATTCTACGTTGCGTTTTAATGGCGCCGCCCTTGGGAGCAGTGCCTCTTAATGGAATGTATGTTTAGGGGGACGAAAGTGTAGCGGGCAAAAACAGGAAATCGCTGCTGTTCTGTTACAGCTTTTTCAAAGTAAAGAACTGAGTATTACGTGTTTTAACA
Organism: Sinonovacula constricta; assembly: GCA_007844125.1. Taxonomy (NCBI): domain Eukaryota; kingdom Metazoa; phylum Mollusca; class Bivalvia; order Cardiida; family Solecurtidae; genus Sinonovacula; species Sinonovacula constricta. The sequence continues at coordinate 17,800,964 of CM017558.1, forward strand.
TTGTAGCATACAACAAACATGTGCCGCTTGCAATTATAAAATAGTAGCTGTCATTTATAGAACATCGCGTCTGTTTGGCGAAGTATTATTTAACAGACGAAAACGAGTATACCGATGTTATCAATGTCGCTGGTAAATGCAGATGTAGCAAAGTACAAGGACAACAAGTACCGCAGCAAATAATCTACTTCCGATCAGGGTTGTGGTTCGTTACTGTCAGCTGTTTATGTAATCATTCGATAATAAAAGAGAGTGTTTAATTCGCCAGATGGTGATTTTCCTGCTTAAAGCGTATGCTTTCTACGGCGCCTTGGATTTCTCATATAGCTTTTTCTTAGTGGTTTGTGGCCTAGAAAAAAACGCCTCAAATCGTCGTAATATATGTCGCACGAAAGTCGCCTTCAACAGAACACGTGACCGTCTAGGGTGTGTCAGTAGTCCAGACCAACCACAGCGACGCTTTGAAACACGAGATCACGCCGCTTGAAAAATGTTGAGTTAGGGAGCTCCTTCGGGAGAAATTAAGAACAGCATGAAACGTTTTTATCCTCGCTAAGTGAATAAACACTAATTAAAGTTGTTGTTGTTGTAGTGTGCAAAAGTTGAAAAAAGTTGGTAGATAATTTAACAACCGAAAGACAATTTTTAATAATATTATCTTCAGTTGTATCTAGAGGTGGATAATTTTAATAAGCAAACAATTAAGACATGTTTGTAGCTCATTAAATATGCCACGTAGTTTTTAAGATTGCTGATATGCATATTAAATATTTGTTTTATTTTTATTTTTTTGTAGAAGTCGTGATATGATTGTGATATATAATTATCGTGTTTATCCCTTTCCCTAATGAAGACCCTGACCCTGTAGTACCACAAGGTGCATACACAACAAGCTTAATAAGCATCACCTGGTTCACATAGAAGTGAGAGTTAAATATGGAGTTAAGCAATTTTTATAGGGCCTGTGTTTAAACCCAAAATTATTAAAAATTATTGAGATTTAATAACAATAATGTAATAAAATAAAATGGTCAGTAAACAATGCACTTCAAAATTATACCAAATGTAATAAATGTAATTTATCCATGCCATATACAAATAAAACAGTTTTTGAAAATGAAGAGTAAGGCAAATTTTGCAGAAATGCAGCAGTCTTTGTTTCAAATTAACAATAAATTGAATAGCAAATTTATGTAAATATTTATTTATCTACATTAAGGTTGCTATTCAAATAAATTGTCAGGTATTATTTTCTTCACTTTGTTTTAAGCTTTGAAAAAAAAATCTGAAAATACGCAAAAATACGGAAAATGACATATACTGAGGAGAATGTGATATCGACTTGAAAGTAGATACTTAATGCTCTATTTTCTCTAATGCCAGCATTCAAACTTGCTACGGATCAGTCTTTCACATGTTTGTATGATAAAACATGTATAATCTATGCTTTAGCATTCGGCTCATGCAGTTAAGCACAAAGATCTGAAACTAAAGAAAACCTGGCCTAAGATAAAACTGAGTATTTATTTGTGAAAACTGACTGGTTACCTTGTCTTGGGTCCAATTGGGGAGGGACTTATCTGCAGACTGCTGCCTCAAGTATGGCCATTCATATGGTCTCAGTCAGCTGAGACTATGGGGGGTAGGGCTAGTGAAAAAGGAAAAAAAACCAAAGATTTCACTCATATATAAAAAAAAATTATCAAATTCAACATCATGCAGAAGTATAATTGACTTTAAGATGATGTGATTTTTAGAAAACTGATATTTTTTCAGATTTAAATGTAAGGAGTACCCTTACACATCATTTTTCAGAAGTATCATGACTGTTATTTATATAGTTAAACGTCTGATTATTGTATTTGATTTTACTAATGTTTAAGAAAGGGTAGTATGGTCTCTGAAGAAACTATTTGTCGCCCTTTGTCTTAAAAATGTTTTAATCTATGATAAATGGATTTTTGAAGTATCTGCTAGTGGACAGTAATCAGTGATGCAAATACTCTCTAGTTGCAAATCTTGTGTTAATAAATTGTGTTCTTTGAATGCATCAGATGTCTTTATCATGTAACAATGTCTCAGAATGTGCCAACGGAACGTATGGACAGGAATGCCTGTATGCATGCGGATCTTGCAGTGGTGGACGTACTGTTTGCTTAAAAACAAACGGTTCTTGCCCCCAAGGAGAATGTAGTGAAGGATTTACCGGAAAGAAATGCGACGAAGGTAAACACTTAGAAGTTATGCATGTTATAAAACTACATAGGACCAAGGAAGATATCACTTCGTGATGGTTTGAAAGGCTTTATATGAGTCATAAAGAATCTATCCCTTTTAAAATACCTTTAGCATGGCACGTAAATTGAACCATAACCTGAGGGTACAGCATTACGGAATATATGTTGTTGTCTTTTTGTGTAAATTTGACATTGTCCCTTGTATTTCCCTGAGCCAGTTGACGATTCAGGCTTCAACAAATCGATACAATGTAGGTTGAGAATGTTGACGTTTATCATATGGACACATGTAATTTATGTTACTATCGCTGTGTTACGGTCACATACAACAATTAATTGAAGTCTGATTTGTACTTTGACGAAACGATGATCTAAAATAAGCACTGTTTAAATATTTAATAATGATGATTCATTTATCCCGCTCGTATCAAGTTTGCAGAGACAAAATGTTAAGAAAATCAGGAACAAATAAAAATATAGAGCCAGTAAGATATAACGGGAGTTGATTTACGATCGAGACAGCCAATACGAAAAGAAAGAAAAGTTCTCACTGATAAAGAGCGGCCCATGCCCCACCGTCCCATGTCATGTTTTAAAAGATATTAAACACATGTTGATATTGGATAAAGTGATTAATGTCAAATACACTTGCTGTTAATTAATAATAACGTTCAAATACGGCAGTCTTTTGACATGTCATTGTATCAAAATGACATGACGCAATTCATTTAATACACTTTTATTTTATATTGATGAGTGATGTCACTTTTGCTCTATTTTCTAGAAATACCAGAAATATCTGACGTTACAACTATTGTCGGAGTGGTCGTTGGGATTGTTGTCCTCCTAATTACTGCCGTTGGTCTTGTGTTTGTTCTTAAACGCCGAGGTTGGCTGTTTAAACGGTAAATTGGAAATATCACAAAACATAAATAAATATCAGTTTCTTTTGGATTATAACATGCACCATTTGAGGCTGTTAGCTACCGGTACATAGTGTCCGCGGGCATTGCAACATACACTATATGTATACACCTATGATGAGCAGACTGTGTACAATTTGCTTTTGTTATACACAAACACAACTCACACACGCGCAGACTCACAACGGCACACGTTCGTGTGCGCACGCACACACATACAAGCACATATATGTATATGTTAAGTCGTTAAGTAGTCAAAAGCGTGTATGGTTTAACATGCTATATTGTTTTAGACTCTTTCCTGTTAGCTAAAATGTAATGTTTTAACAGTCCTTAGTTGCATGTTCACATCGTAGAGCTTTATAACAAAGAACAATCTCGTATAAGACCAATGATGTAAAATCGGATTAATTGTTAAGCAGTGTATAATAAACTAATGTAAATGTTTTGTAAAATCTACTTCAAATACCGGTGATCTGTTATATAATTTAACGGTGAGATTTTTTGTAAAATAATATTTAAACAGAAGAATTCGAAATATGACTTAACTTGTAAACACATTATCATTATTTTTATTATTATTATTATTATTATTATTAGTAGTAGTAGTAGTAGTAGTAGTAGTAGTAGTAGTAGAAGTAGTAGTAGTGGTAGTAGTATTCTTATTATTATATTTTCTTTTTTATTAAAATGCAATGGACCTTTTTCTTTTCTTAGGAAGTATATGCTATTAATTGTATTCAGGAAAGCAGAGTGTACAAATGGCAAGGCTGATTCAGAGTTCGTTAATTTAGAAGCATTGGCAAGGGAAAGATCAAATCAAACGAAGAAAGTGGGAATAGCAGGGACTAGTGATGAGCAAAACACTTCGCATGGTATATTTTATTAGCATTGTTATACAAAATATGTACTTTTAGTTCTAAGGATGTAGTTAGAAAAAATGAATTTATGCTTAACTTAATATGCTACATATACTGTATAAGCCCAGGGGGTGTAATTCAGGCATCTATATTTGTTGCATATATTAGTGATACATATTTGTTTGTTTTGTCTATAATGTGCACATGTATTCGACACACATTAGGTGATTATGGCTTCTTGGTGCAGCAGCTATAATTGCCGTAGCAGACTTCTTCGCAAATATATTCATGTAGAACCACTAACACATTGATGATAAATTATGAATAATTTTACATATTTTGTGAAATTATGACTGTCATAAACTTTGTGAGTCTGATAAACTTTACATTATAAGAGCATTCTGCCAATGACAGTTGTACATATTTTACAGAGTTAGATATATTTATAACTATGTCTTGAAATATACATTACATGGATTATCAGGTTATTGTTTTTTACATTGTGTAAACTCGGCCCCCTCCAGAAAATGGCGGATACTACAGTTTCAATCCCGATGAACATGTGACAAACAGCATCAAAGTTCAGAACCTTTGGGAGTACATTACCAAAGATCGGGCAAATAACTTCGAGGACCTATTTGAAGAGTTTCAAGTGCGTTGTTGTATCATATTTGGTTCATTTTATTCATGTTAATATTGTTTCTCTTTAAAACAAACAAATATGGTAATATATTCATATTATGTTAACATGTTTTGCCTCATAAGGCGTCTTCAAGAAGTGGTATCATCATCAAATAGGTTTAGCTTTTGTACTGTATCTCTATAGTTATCGTTTTGATTCTGGTGTGTTATATATAATTTTCCCTCGCATTTTCATCAGACAACTCAAAATAGTCAAAATCTATAGTACTGTGTTTCTATGCTATTATTGTGTGGCCATTAACGTTTTCAGTTGCTCAATAAAATATACTTATTTTTTCATCAGGAGGAGAAATAGTCTAAAATCTTATAGTCTGTTCTTTTCAGGCGATGCCCGGTGGCTCACAGTTTGAATGCTACGTTGCCCAACGCGACGAAAACTTGGGGAAAAATAAATATCGCAACATGTACCCATGTGAGTTGTATTTCGTTGTTACTCGAGATAAATTTAATAGTTATATGAAATCTGTAACTGTTAACGACCATATTAAATTGCACCAACACACTATTTTAACTATAAGTAAATCTTGTTATAGAATAACAAACACAAAGTATATATCACAAGTGAGGTTTTAATGATCGACAGTTTTAATTTACGAATGATATAAATGTTGAATGCAAATGTACAAAATAACCCACATGCAGAACTTTCTAACCACGATCTTTGAGATGATAAAAATTAAAAAGTGTAGATATATTAAAATAAGACTTCAACTTTAAAAATAGTTTTAATAAATTACAAAGAGCGAATGTTAAATACTTATCACACAATAATGTGTTCATGTTTTTTTTCGATTAAATGTGCTTACATCCAAAACGATAGGATAAATCACGTATGTGCATGATTAAATATACCGGTACACGGAAATAGCAATTCATATCAATGTATATTCTGCTGTTAAGCGTGTTTCGACAAACACCTATAAAACCACTTCCAATGTTGAACGTTTTAAACGGTACTTTAGGCTTAAACACCTTTTCTGTTTTTGTTTTCGAAATACAATGCAGCGACCATAGATGATCATTATAGCAACGTCCAGCTTTTTGGTGGAGGAAGACCATATACAACTGTCTGGGTAGAACCAAGGGCGCACCGCATGTTAGTTGGAAGACATTCTCACATTAAGTCCTTCGCCTCGAATGGGAATCGAGGGCACGTGTCCTGAGGCTAAGCCTTCAGAGGAGTTACAAATCGGCGACTCCACCACTACGCCACATGCGCACCCTAAACGCATTTGTATAAAGAATAAAGCTACAAGTTTGACATATTTAAGAAACTGTTCTTGGCTCAAACATCATTTAAATGTGCATTGCATTTGTAATTTAAAATAAATCAAACTGACTTTTAATTCGAATTGATATTATTAATTAATGTTATATACATAGGACGCTTCCCCCTTTAGTCTGTCGTATGTTAATTTCTGTGCTAAATATGTGTTGTTTTCCATCTATTTGTAACATATGATTCGTATGCCACAGATGACCACTGCCGTGTGAAACTAAAAGTTCCAGAAGGACAATCAGACTATATCAACGCCTCCCATGTAGATGTACGTAGTGTGTTGTTATTTCAAAGGGTACAAGCATAAAGATTAAAATTAGTCCCGTATGGATCGGTTAATTTTGCTATGACTATTTCGAAGAACAGTCTTTGTGCATTGATTCAAAATAATGCCGCACATAACAGATTTCGCACACATGTATTAACAATTTAAATTATTTGTATAACATTTTCCAAAACTATAACAATGCTTTTTTAATTAACATACTCAGTAATAACCACGAGATACTTGATCATTCACTCATTCTCTCAGTCCTCTCTGCGCCGTCTGGCGCTTGAGGCGAGGGCAAGGGATCTTAGCTTGGCTTTGTCTGCAGTTGTCCTGAGTGCTGTTTTGAGGGTCAATCCCCAGCTTTCCAGCTCTTTCTCGACAGTCCTTCGCCAGGTTTCTTTTGGTCGCCAGCGGTTCCTCTTCCCTTGTGCGGTCCATCACAGGGCTTTCCTTGGCAGGGTGTCATGTGCCATGCGACAAACATGTCCCAGCCATCTCCAACGGCGTATTCTGACTGTCTCTTGAACTATGTCCATTCCTGTTCTTCTGAGTAGTTCCTCATTGGAGATGATATTTGGCCATTAGATCTTAAGGATTCGTCTCAAGAACACCTCGAGTTTCTGCTCAATGACAGCCGTCGTTTTCCAGCATTCTGATCCATACAGAAGCACGCTGAGGACGTTGCTTTTGAAGATCTTGATCTTGGTGTAAAATGTTGAGGATGGTGGTTCTCGATATGGGCTTGAGCATGGCGAAAGCTTGGAACGCTTTGCTAATTCTGGTGTTGATGTATTGACCGCAGTGACCATCAGTCGTCACTTTGCTGCTCAATTAGACAAACTCTTGTTTGTCTTCAAATGGAGTGCCATCAAAGATGACAGGTCTGTTGGAAGTGGTGGTCTTCCTCAGTACATAGGTTTTCGTCTAGTTGACCTTGAGCCCGATGTTGCTGGCGGTCTCGCTGGGACTTTCCGTCTTCTGCTGGATCTCCTGTTGTCTGTTGGACATCAGTCTAAGGTCGTCAGCAGAGTCCAGGTCTTCCAGAGCTGTCGTCAGGGTCAGGGTCAGGGTCGTCAGGGTCCATTGAATTCCTCGCCGCTGTCCTTCAGTGACGTTTTGCCAGCCGATGACGAAGAAGAAAAGGATTGGTAATAGGATGCATCCCTGCTTCACTCCGGTTTCCACTTTGAATTGTTCATATAGACCTTAGATGGTGCAGACCAGTTTCTGTGAGATGCCGTAGTATCGAAGCATCTTCCAGGGTGAGTCACGATGTAGGCTGTCGAAAGCCTTCTCGAAGTCAATGAAGACCCGTTAGAGTGTACTGTTCCATTCATTCGACTGCTCCAACATCTGCCGTAGTGTGAAAATATGATCGATGCACGATCGTTCCTTTCTGAAAGCCCTCTTGCTCCTGCCGAAGTTTGTCATCCACCGCTGCCGTTGTTCTATATACTGCCGCTTGTCTCGTCTTGCTGATGTCTTTACTTCGCTGTCTTTCTCCCTGTACTGAGTTGCTACCTGCTCTTTCTGCCTTAGTGACTTTGTGTCAGGCATTATCTTCTTGATCTGTGTTTCTTGTTCTTTGGTGTTCCATGTGTCGTTGAAGATCCACTCTGTGTTGGTGCTCTTCCTGTATCCGATGGCCTCTTCAGCGGCTGTCTTTATGGCTCTCTTAAAACTATCTTTGGTCTTTGCTGAGTCATCCTAGGGGACTGCGAAGCGGTTCATTGGTTCGGAGCTAAACCCCCTCTTTTCAGATGGGATTTTAAGCTTCGCAACATCAAATCGCTGGCTCCTCTTTCCCATAATCTTTGCCCTTCACAGCTTCTGGGTTAGCTTCACCATTACCAGTTTTATAGTCACTGCCAACAATGGCGCTTCGAATCTTGTAGGGAGCGCTTTCATTTTTCATTGATGATGACATGGTCAAATTGGCTCCTAGTTTTTTATCGGGTATTGTCCATAGTAGCTTGTGAATGATCAGGCGCTTGAAAACTGTTTCACCGATAACCAGGTCATTTTCATCGCACAGGTCGATAAGTATTTTGCCGTGAATTCCGTGAATTCCCCTTCTCAGTGTTTTCCTAAGACTCTCTCTCCCTCTCTAACCGTGTTGTTGCTGCCGACTCCTGCGTTAAAATCTCCCATCAACAGAAGCCCTGGAATGTCCTCAATCGCTGCCTGCACTATACAGTAGAACTGGTCCTTGCCCTCCTGTCGTGGCGTTGACTGGGCCGTAGCGCTACTCCCTCATCGTGGTTGTCGTCCTTTCTTCCTGACCACACAATCACTTCTCCTGTGCTAAGTTGTTGTTTACCTGTCTGGATCCATCTGGCCTCCGTGACTGCAAGAAGATCCATATTGTATCGATTCATCTCGCTCACTGTCTGTGCTAGCTTACCTGATTGTTACAATGTTCGTACATTTCAACATCCAACTCGCAAGTGATATTTTGGCGTAAAGAGAACCACTATCGGGGTGGATAATTCATCTCTGCTTCGAGATAGCTGATAGTGATAAGAAATTAAACTTCAGTCTGTCTTCATTTTTGTCGTTTTTTATATGGATAATATGCTTCTCAGCTCTGCTTTAACAAAAATCAGTCAAGCAAATATTTATTTATTATCTTGGTTATAACATATTTATTTAAAAACATCTTTGCAGTTATCAGGCACAAGTATTATGTAAATCTGTGTTTGCTTGAATTGTTGTATGTACATTCATATGTCTTGTTCATTTTCTGTTTGTGGCATTTCCAGGGCTATGAAAGGGTACAGAAGTTCATTGCGACCCAAGGTAATCTACCTCACAGAATAAATAATACGATTTAATCGTCAACATTTCCTTACCAAGCGTATGCATGTTACTTACTTGAACATTTCAAAAAGTCTTGATGTTTACATCTAGCAATAAGTTGTCCATATCGAGCTAGATTTGTAATTCATGAGCATATAGCCATATAATATGTACAGAACAATATTTCTTTTCGGATAGAACTATTGCCAGCAGAACCCATTAAAAAATAACATACTCTTAATGCCGGATGTTGTATGGGTAAATGATTTCTTCGTTCTTTTATGGCATTTTCAATATTTTAACCTTCATCTCGATACACCGACATTATAAAACACAACTCTTAGATACTTTGCTAATCATATCATTTCGTGTCAAGATCACTTCTAAACTACAATCAGAAAACATCTTAAAATCAAAGGCAATATGGCTTAAACAAAGTTGATATAAATAGGTTAAGCGCTGTGATACTACAGACTAGCCCATCAGACACTCTGTTTCATTCCACTGTAGGCTCTAAACTGCTCTTGAACGCACATCCAAAAATAAACAGGAATTGTTTTTTATGTATATCGGCCATTTTGACAACTCTGTGGCGTATGATATTTACCGTCCTGTGATAAAAATGGAACTGGGTTCACAGTATGTAGTAAGGACTTCAGAAGCTAGTAAGCAAGACTCAATTGGATGAATGAAAGATCACCGGAAGATTTCCCGTAATGCGTCGGTTTTCTTTCATGGCGGATAGTAAGCTTTAGTTAAAATGATAGTAAACAATAAACAAGGAAATAACGGATAAATTTATATTTAAATGCTTAAATGCTTGACAGGTCCCCAGAAACGTACCATAGAAGACTTCTGGATGATGGTTTGGCAGCAGGGGGTCCGAAAGGTTGTGATGCTGACTAACATATCTGAAATGGGCAAGGTAAATATTCAGATTGTAAAGGGACATTTATTTAACTGTTGTTAAGTTTAATAGGTAAAAAAGAAAAGGTCTTATACAAATTTCCACAGATATTTAAATTGTATCTACCTGTAGACAAATGCAAACAAGGTAAAAGTAAATGTGACAAAACACAGAGACGAGACCTTATATAAACCTTATAGTCCATACATAATCGAGAACTTTTAGCTTATATAATTCGGTACATGAGAAATATTTGCATAAACAAAGAGTATAACCTTTTCTTGCTAAATGATAAACATCTCGATACAGTAAAATACTTACCTCTGTCTAAGTCATTTTCTTCATCTATTTTATATTATTCAAATACTTGGCTTATATTTTAATGTGTTTCATATTATTTCATTGAAAAACAAATAAAATTGTACATGTCCTAGTATTGCAAGGAGATACAACAGGTGTTCTTCTAGGTTATTCCGAGAAAAATGAATATGTAATTCCTTCTTTTGTTTTGTTATTTTTAAGACAACTCAAAGACACACAGCTATGATCATTTATATAGACGTTTAGGTTTTGGAAGTGGAGATATTCATATGTTGCCTTAGAACTCATTACAGGTCAGTCAGAATACCTCCCCAATTTAAATAAAATGCTTGTCCCAAACGAGACTCACTCTTGCGTTAATGTGCTATGTAGTATGGGGAGTTATAGATAGGCGACTCTACTAATTAGTTTACTGGCGCTACTTCTGAAATTAGTTTAGCTTTTAATTTGTATTTATGCATGATCTCTTTTTGTAATGTGTCCATAATCAATTATGTTTTTGATTGTAACATCAGTGTTTATCAGTTGCATTGTTTATTTACAATTCGTTGGTCAGGATAAATGTGAGCAGTATTGGCCGGATGATGGGGCGAGTATTCAGTACGGAGGTATTTCAGTCACATCAAAAGAAACAACAGAAAAGAGTGACTATATCAGCAGAAAATTTGAGTTGAGAATGGTGAGTTCACACTGTGGTCAAATTATTATATTTACTAATTGTCATACGATTTAATATTCTTAAAATAACGATCTATAATCGAAACTTTAATGAAAATGTTTCTTATTGTCCTGGTTAAAGTAAAATGTATATTGGCATGCCCCCTTTTTAAGATGCGTACATGATTTCCTTAATTATAATTATTTAAACATAACCAGCAACACCATATTAATTTACAAAATTGTGTGCGTATGTGTTTGTGCAATGGCCATGTAGTCTTTTTCGTCACACGTGACCAGAAATAATATCGAGGAAAAGGCCAACAAATTATAATTAGTTTAAAGATCTTGCTAAAGGCAGCTTGTTGGTGTACCAGATTCTTATTATGGAGGATTTGTGGTAACATAAAATTATTTTCCTTGGAGTTATTCCGTTGCATTGTTAGTCATATTAGAACAGGTCACAAGAATTGATTTTGGTTGCAAATTCCGTACTTTTTTTACCCCGCCGAAATATTTTAAGTTTGATTCTATAGAATCGTTGCAATTCCTACTTTTACAGTTTATCTTTCTCAAATGCCTAGGAACATGCAAAGGTGAGACGTGTGGAACAGTTTCACTTCAAGTCTTGGCCGGACAAAGATGTGCCAGACAGTACCTGGTGTCTTGTCAATTTCTGGAGGGTTGCTATGAACAACGACCAGGGCAAATTTCCCATCGTAGTACACTGCAGGTATGGCACTGCAGCATTAAGCAAGCCAAAGTTTCTTTTTGTCCTTGTTGATTTGTTGTTGTAGTTTTTCGTGTTTTTCATGTTTGTTGTTGTTTTTTTGGTGTGGGGGGGGGGGGGGTTGCCTTGTATGGTTCGAGTACGAAATACCTTTATTGCTTATGTTTTTTTAATTCATTTAATATTTTTGAGTCAAAATGCATATCATTTTCTAGGGTGTGGCCATGTATAAAAGCCAGTGGATGTGTGTGGTATAATTGGCTTGAAGTATACAAGATGCTATGTATATGAAAATGTTTAAATAATATAATAATATTTATCTGTTCAAAAATATTGTTTTTCCTGGGGTAAATGGAAATAGACAAAATCCAATGAAAAATACATATCAGTATCCACTCTAGACATGGCACTAGGGCTGTTACCTTTTATATTACGTTCAAATAAATTATTTATTAGTAAAATATATTATATTTATATATGATCGGAGAAATATGTTGTAAAATTTAATGAGTTAGTGTGTATGTCTGTGTTTGCTCGTCTAGCAGATAAATGCCGGACTCATCATTAAATGTTGTCTTGCTTTGATCTGTCCTTGCAATAAATACTTGTGAGAACATTTACTGTATTATTTGTATGTTTTTTTCAGTGCTGGCATTGGTCGAACCGGTACGTTCATTGCCCTGGACTCACTATATCATCAGGCGATGACCGAGGGTGGTATACGGCCTGTGTCCGTGATTGAAACCCTGAGGAGACAGCGCATTAACATGGTCCAGACAAAGGTAGGGAATGACTCCTTCTTTAATAGTGGGATTATAAGAGACTCAGACCGTTTTGTCTGTGTTTTAATCTTCAAGATAGCAGCTTGAATTATGTTTATAACAGTGCCTTATTTAATGTCTGAAGGGTGATGCTTGCTTTTTGCCCAACTAAGGAAGGCTAACATAGGCCAGATTGAATATCTAAAGGTTGCCACTTAGTTCTATTTAGAAAAAACGATGTTCTATTTGTCAATTCATATAGTTGTTTTTTTATTTTAAACTTTAATATGTTTATAAATACTAATATTAATATCAAAGCTAGTTCCGCATATATGTGGCTAAATTTAAATTTAGCTATGAAACTATTTTACAATTGTGGGAAGCACTTGTCTTATGTAGATAAGGCTGGAAAAGATTGATAGAAGAATATAGGGGTTTCAACTTCTAGGACGATAGTTCTTGTGTATTTGTTTTCGTTTCTGAAATTACTAGCCTACCTACACAAGCCTTGTGGGAGGTCCTTCTGATAGACATGCATTGTTACTGGGCCAAGCGATTGCCTTCTTCTTTTTCAGCGGACACACCTTTGAAAGCATTGTTAGCAGGGGCCAAAATAGTAAAAGGTATAGTTTACTAGGTCAATCAACTGCTTACATCCTTACAGCGTCTGATTAATTTTTATATGCAGTACCAGTACGCCTTTCTACATGAGGCCGTGGCAGACGCTCTTCTGGTCGGTACACATTTCTTATGGGCCAGCCAACTGCCTTCCGTATGTAACTTCTTCAAAGGACGCAACCCTGAAGCAACTGTTACCAGAGCTCATCAACAGTTTAAGGTATACTTTACAGTTCAATCATTATTATTAAAGTATATAAACACGAACAATTACTGTTCCTACCACTTCTCAATAATTCCTTCACCTTTACAAGTCCTTGTGCTTCTTTTTTGCAACTACCACTACTTCTCCTGCTAAAACGTTTAGTGTTGCCTTAGCCATATAAATCTCCTTGTCCTATGACTTAATTACAACGTCTGCTGCTGCTACCAGTTCTACTTATTACTTCTTAAACCTACATATAGGTTCAAGTGCTTCAAATAGGTGTAAATACAGAAAGATTCGATCATTTTGTTTTGGATAAAGTAAGTTAACCGTTCATTAAATGGTGTAAAGTTAGTTTCATTGATTATTTGTATGTCAACTACTTTATAGACAGTTTGAGAACCAGACCATTATTTGGCGAAAACAATTTACTTTTAGCTGATTTGCGAGTGTATAGCACCATCTGATGGACAGAAGCAAGTCTCATCATCAGCAGCAGCTGAGAACATTTACGAAGAAACTGGGGAGCCTATGGTCGAACCTGAGTATGGAAATATTTCCACTCTACAATCTGAAAGTAAGTTCTTTATCGCATATGTCAACATTAGACATAGACTCCTTTTATCTGTACATTTGTTACCCAAACATGAAATGGTCAATATTTTAATTAAATGGACTATGTCTCAGTTCATTTGGCTTGTATGCCCTTGTGTTTATACAAGTTACTGTACGAACGTATAAAAATTGATCTCCGGTAGGAGCAAACCACGCCTTTTTCGCTGTAAGCAGCTAATGCGATATATTATGGACCGTTCTTTAACTGTTAGTGGAGCCAGGTTACATATACCGTTTCGTCTTATCAGCGGCAGTGTACGACAAGTTAACCTTACTTAAGCAAAGTAAAATATATATGCTAAAAACTGCTGACATGAGTAAACACTTTTAAAGCAAATTGGTATGTACAAGGGAAAACAAATAAGGACCATTGACAGCACAAAGTAGCAGAAGGTTGTAAGCATTTTTCTTTTTGACGCTACTGAACACTTCTAGTTTCAGAGTACAGGCCTAAGACTAAAGATAGAAATTCAGCCTCCATTCAGCAACTGAATGCCATCTATCTGCCAGTAAGTTGAAAAATCAGATAATGAATGCAAGTGTTCCCACAGTAGCTTTATCATAATTAAATATAATTAATTTATTGTTCAGATATGATAGGCAATTAACTTTCAGTGCCGCGATGTTTTAACGTTGGCTGTACTACCGTCTTAACAGCTTATAATTTTGAATTAAACTAGGAGGCGTGTTTTTTTCGCCGTGCCTGAGAGCGGTGTCTATATGTAATCGTTCCTGGAAAAGACATATGGTTGGCGCCATGTTGTATTTTATACAATTAAAGTGCGACTATTACATATTATAGAACTGTTAAAATTTCGTCATTAATCATGTTTGATTGACTGATCTATGACTTGTATACTAAAACGCATATAATTATGTTTTTAAAAAAATAATTGTCCTTCACGGGTCACGGTCTACGTTCTGAAAACAGGTTTGTTCGTGGATTATTCTTTTGTTGCTAATAAGACAGTTTTATAAAAATGACACTGATATATTGATTACAGAATTATGCGGAGGCGAGCACGTATATCTTAGCTGAGGCACCTTCTGAGTCCAGCCTGCCAGACTTTTGGTCTTTGGTTGAAGAGCAAAACGTTACCACTATTGTTAACCTTACAGAGACCATGCATCCATGCTTTCAGGTAACAGACTTGAAACTGTTCAGTTTTGAGTACAATATGTGTGATCTTTAATCTATAAGAGTAGCAAAGTTCTCTAATTAAACAGTGTTCATACATAATGCAATATCATGAACTACCTTCGAACTGTGTTGTTGTTGTTATTGCTTGTTGGGGTGTCTGTGCGTCTTTTCTACAATTTCATAGTCAGAGTGTTAAGGCTACGTCGTTTGGTTATGGGCTGTATTGAGTTCCAGTACTTAGGACTACCGCCATGCTGACCATACATACTTTTCACTGTTAGAAGTAATGCCATTGCATTAACTTTTTATAGTTAAGATATCGGTACTGTTAACCAATGGCGAGATTGTGGGCGGGGCAATGGATCGATGCATAAAAGCCAACCATTCCTTGAAAGTCCTACAAATGTTACATTTACGCAGTGATACATGCCTACACGTATGATTTTATCCTTAAGCTTACTTTAAATATATATTGGCATGCATATACTTTCAGTGAAAAGTAGCCCCTGCATACGTGGTTGTGATAAGACACGCTGTAGTCGTTTGTTATATTTTATTTGTAGGACTTTCAAGGAATGGTTGGCTTTTTTCATATGGTAACATAGTGTGGGATATAAATATACCCCAACTCTTTTTAAAGATTACAGAGTTTATTAACTAAGCACATAATGTCCCACAAATGGTGGTAGATATACATGTTTACGGACCCGTGATCCTGTGAAGACTGACTTAGGCCTAGCCTTCGACGCACAAGCGTGTACGAATATGACGTCATAACTAATTAGCGTAAGAATATTAACATTAGGCTTTTTCAAAAGGCACTATAATAAAATGACAACGTCTCCAAATTTACATCATTGGTGATGGGTAAGCCTAAAACAAATAAAAGTGTCTGGCCATTTGTTTGCAGACCAGTTGTACACTTGGAGTCGATGGCGGAAAGCCCGTTGGTCGGTTTGTCGTCAGTGTTGTGAAGGAAGTGAAGCATAAGGAATACAACATTAGGTCAATTGTGTACAAAGAACAAGACAAGGTATTTTTCTTAGTATATTCACACCGTTATCAACATAATTTAACAATTTTGCATTCATGTGCTGTTAGAAAGTGTTCGTAAATTTGATATATAGTACAGTCGAGTCTCATTCGCGCGAGATAGTAAGGGACCATCATAAACATTGTTATAACGAGTCCCTCACAATTCTGTTTACCGACTTGTCGTGCCGCACTGACTTGCTCGCTATTACGTGTCTCCAATCAACGATTAATTGGCTCTCGGGACATCAGAAGTTGATTGTTATACTGAAACTCGCGTTATATCCTTCCTCGATCAAATATATATTTTACATTAAATAAAGAACACATTCTGACTTTACCTGCGACCCTCCTCGCATTACACCATCCTCTCGTTCTTCCGAATCCCACTCAAGCTAGATTTAACAGTATTTTATTTATAATATAAAATGCCCATTTGAAATGTAAATATACATTTATATGCTATACAGATTCATTCTTAATACTATTATTTTTGTTTTGCTTTAATTGTACACACTACTTACACTGACACAAACATTTTACTGCAATAATGTTATACATTCCCCTATTTTTCGGGAATTTCATAACACATATATATGGAACTACATTATATTCATTGTTATTACATATATTCTAATCTATGTTGAATGACTTTTAAACATGTTTTCTTTCATCAAGAAGGGAAACAATGCTGGATTCACAGTGAATATGTTCTCTTTGTCTGCCTGGCAACAAGGCGCTGAATGTCCTAGTGAACTTGACCCGTTAATTGGCCTTCTGGAGGAGGTCAATAAATGGCATCCATATGTTTCTGAGGCCAAACCCGTCCTCTTCATCTGTGGGTATGTATTTTGTTCTGTCGTCTCTTTTATATCAGATAATGTCTACGATAACACATAGATATGTCGTTATAAAGTGCACACATACGTATTAAATTGTAATACGTTTGAATGAGGATTTATTTATCACGCTTTCTGATGTATTAAGCCAGTTTTAAACACGGTTGTTAGTTAATTGAGGTTGGGTTTGGAGATCCATCTCTAGTATAAAAATAACCTTTGTAATATAGATAAGTTTCCTACTTTGTGTACGTCGTTGCACTACTGTTGTGCTCATATTTGTTCACCTCATAACAGACTAACAAAAGGATTGATTTTATAAGTTTATATAAATCACAACTGTTTGTTTATTGGTCAAAGAAGTTCTCTTCTACTTGCGAGTAAAGTTGCTGGTCACTGAATACAAAGAAAGGTCAACGTCATTTGAGATCAAAAGAGGATTTTAAAGTATGTGGCATTACAGTACGACACTTTTACAATTTCAAATCATACATTGCGTTACATATATTGCAGTGATGGGCGTACTAGGTGTGGGCTGGGTGCGGCTATCTTAAATGAATCCCAACGCATGCGCAATGAGGAAGGTCATGTGAATATCGTTGAAACCGTGATGACGATGAAAAAGCGAGCTGGCGATGTCATATCTGCCGTAAGTATATCAAATAAAGCTTAGAATTCTTAATGTGAAATATTGTTTGCCTGCTATATACGTTGGTTTGGGTGTTCAGTTCCATTTTACTTCCATCGGGAAAAGACTCCCATTAACTTTTCTGGTTAGGACCGCCGACGCACCAAGCGTCAGCTTTCTCAAATAAAGGTTTTCTTTACTGGACTCGAACCAACGTGGTGAGGGACTTTTATTCTTATGTGTGTAAGCGTGTAAGCTTACTGTTCGTTGAAATTACCGGTATACATTGCGTTCATTGTTAGGTTTTGTGTAGAGAAAGAATTGATGTAAAACCGTTGCCTTTATTTTAAGTATGGCTTTTGACCTAATGCATACTGAATATAAGTGTATAATCTTAAAAAGAAATTTGGACCATTGTTGATGAGCACATTTACAGTTTATCAAAATACAAGTATATTTATTTTTACATTATTCTAATTTTCTATGGGCAAACTATTTATAAGCTTTTGCCTATGTTCATGACATTTAATATTCATAAAAACTGGAATTTATTCATGTACTTAGTCAGAATTCGACAAGACCTCATATAATTACCCGACATCATTAAGCTAATTATTTTCCTGCTATTTATGTTTTAGGAACAATTCCAGTTCTTGTACGAGGCTGTGTTTGCATACGCCCGGCGAATGGGTTATGTCTTGGATACTGGCAATTACAATACCGCTTAGACTGAAGCGCAATTTTAATGTAATTGTAATAAATTATAATATAAAAAGAAGTCACGGATATTGACAGATGTATTTCGTGGATAATATGGCTACTACAATATAATTTAGGTGCTTAATTGTAGTCTCATTGAGAACATGCATATATTTATTTACAATTTATTGTGGGGAATGTCGACTACAGTGAAGTTTACAGATAATACACAACTATGGATATTGTTATGTTGTGAACATGCCATGTTGCGATTACACAAGCGTGTAGATTAAACTCGCCACATTTCAACTATGTGATAGAACTTTCGCGTAGGTGTTGAAAATGTTGTGATGTTAAAGATGACGGCTAAAGAACGTGTTATTACAAGTTCAGCGCTTAATTTGAATCGTGTCATAGTAAAGAATCTCAATGACGAGGACTTTACTTGGTTTGTCTAAAAGCAGAAAGGCAATATGCAGTAATAAACCCCGTTTCTAATATGTCAGGATTTAGGATTTTCTTAGAGTCCTTGCAGCAGACACTTTCACTTTTATAATATTAGTAGGTGATGGTCAGGATATAAATATCAATTTATAAATTGCATTTTCATCACCTTCTTTCGAGGACAGGTCAGAAGACCAGTTTTCATTGGTTAAGGCATAACCAATTTATGAAATTAAATCAATGTCTATCTTCACACTAATTACGATGAACAGTGCTACCAATAAAGCAATCAAAACCCGTTCAGAACAACGGCAACAATGACGTCAATGATGTTGATCAAAACGACATAGGTTATTAATAACAAGATAACAACAAGAAGAAAATAGTTGACGTCGTCGACTCCGTCAACGTTGTCGTCGTTACCATCATCATTATCTTCTTCAACAGCAAGAATCGCAATAACGGCAGCTACACATCAACATAGGTTTCATGCAATTTTTACTGTGGTGTAGAAGTGACAAAACAGCTTAATGTGTGCGTTCAATGAAAATTACGGTGCCCTATGGTTTCACTGAATATGTTGTTGTGTTTTCATGTTGTTTGTACATTGTACGTTATTTTAATTTCTGGGTGTGCCAATTTCAAAAAAAAAAAAAAAAAAAAAACAACGTCAGACATAATTTTTGGAAGAATGGCGTATTAAAATCAGAAATTGGCCATCTGATTGCTATAAAGTTTATGTATAAAGGCTTAATTCGCCTTATGTAATGATAAAAGATTGCTGATTTTAAGAATATATCAACAAAGAGCATTTTGAAAAACACATACAATTACCGGCCAAAAGAGTTGCTCTGATCAAAACACACTGTTTATATAAACTAACCGAGCCACCATTACCATAGAATGTGTATATGCATTGTGTGATGACGTCAAATAAGATGTTAACGATACTCGATTTGAGGTCAAAATTGAAAAGAAAAAATGGTTAAAGTAGTGATGTTTAGACACTCAACAGGTGCATGTACACGGGAATATTCTTTTTCAATCAAAGTTACGGCCGTTTGCACGTTTAAAAAGAGAAGGTGACATCGTTTTCAAACTATCCATTGTCTTAATTCTTGTCTTTTTCAATGTTTGATTTTTCTGTATGCTGTATTTCTGTTGTTGTAACTATTCCTTTCCATACGATGACTGTGGCGTTTGATATGCCGTTATGAACTCATAAACTGAAAATATGGCAAATACTGCCAAGTCATATTCGAACCACATACATCGGCCATTTGGACATTAATTGTACACTGCATTATTGTATTACATTAGCGAGAATTCGTTCTTCGTTTAGTTTACACTAGGACAACCGAGCCAAATCCAGGGAGGGCGGGTGTCCAGATACCGCACCCCTAGAACTACAGGTACTAAGAACATGGCATGAAATTCTTCCGATCACACCGTTTGGGCATTGTCGCAATGCTAACGCATTTGTGTTGTCGATACAGAGACTCGAACAAAGTCGTGAAGATCTGAGGTGGCATAACTTGTTCGCTTACACGTGTGCTCAAGTTAAGACGTGTCAGGATGACGTGTCTCAATGTGATATCATGCCATTTGCCCATAGCATGGTATTTATTGAAGAAAAAAACACTATATCTGCCTAATGTAAACGCTTTATCCTAATAAATTTAAGATTGTTAATCGAACGATAATGCTTCAACAAACGAAAACAAACAAATGAACTGGTAGTTTTTGCTCTGTGGCATTTCTTGACTTTTTTACCAAATCAGAAATGCTCATATAATGGTAATACAAAGTTTCTTTATTATACGTTGCTTAATGTCGCTTTTATATACATGTATCATGCTATGTTTTGTTACAGAATTATACAATATCTGCATTATAGTAAATGGATTAGCAGTATTGTCTTGGGTTGTATGTTTAGAATTCCAATGAAAGATAACACTGGATAGACGAAGAAAGATGGAAAGAATATCTGTGCAGCACAAACCCATGAAGCACCTTGTTACCTTGTGTCCAAATTCAATTGTTTAAGTAACAGAAATTGATGAATCAATAAAAGAAAACAATATTGCCTCGGATCACTAGATTTACTACGAACATGCTGTACTTCAAATGAGAGCGTTGTTTTAAGAAAGGGAAGTTCCAAAATGTCGCGACGATTTTCTGTAAGTTTAGCTACATGTATTTTAGCTTAAATATCTAGTATATTTCTTAATTACTATTGCGGTTAGATATGTCATGTGAATACATCCGTGATTAACAATAATCAAACTAGACTGATAATAGCGCAATAATTTGGCCGCGTTTACTACTGAAAATATTCCGCACGGAGATATCCACCACTAGTTCTTGCATTAGCATCTAGGTTCATTTAGTCTTTGACAGAAGGTGCAATGATTCAATATCAAGTAATATCGAAATATGAGGAAAAAAAAACTTCTTTCACTGGCTTCCTCAGCTTCTCACATCATCGGGCAAATAAAGTTAAACCTTCGCCGTAATAATTGCTTTACTTCAAATTAAAATAACACTATATAAATATTTATGCAACAGGGCATAAGCTATCCAACATTTTATAAAAATAATCCATGCAAAATTGACAAAATCAAAAACGGTTATGAACTCTTAACAAACATGATTAGAAATGTATTGCTGACGGTTAAAACCGAGACTATTTAACTCTCACTGTTTAGGTTCTTGGATATAGTCAGACATTTTAGCTCCATCCATTATAACAGTAACGCATGAATGCAGGTGCGAATAAAGTTTATTTAGAAATATAATAAATAGAGTATGCACATCAAATAATTAATATATCATTTCCTAGCTCTTGCATAATATCCTCGGAGAAACAGAACATGAAATGTATAAACAATTGTATACACGTAGAAACTGAACGTAATTTACCAATTTTGTATAATTAGGGGTGCCCATGGACGGCTGTCAATACATGGAAACAAGCAATTAATAATACTCTGAGAATACATACAAACGCTCGTATGATGTTGTTGTTATACACCAGCCTAAGAATGCAATTACCAGTTCGAACATGATGTAAACTGGATGTTTCATAACACATGTACATAATAAGACAACATTAAATGTTGCACCAAAGTATGAATAAGACACTTAACACTTGTATTATCTATACTTTAAAATAAATAACAAAGATAAAACAACAAAAGTTATCAATAATTTCAAATGTATAATTTATGTGTGGACAAAACAGCAAGTCGTTAACAGCAACAATAATAATTTCCCTTGTTGATATGCTTACTGACCTACCTCTGCGTATGAACAACATAATTTATGAAAACACGATAAAATAAAGATAACAATACAGTGTTCTTTACTTTGGATACAACCTAAACACAGTGGACTAACCTTTCACTTTTAACCTAAACACAGTGGACTAACCTTACACTTTTAACCTAAACACAGTGGACTAACCTTACACTTTTAACCTAAACACAGTGGACTAACCTTACACTTTTAACCTAAACACAGTGGACTAACCTTACACTTTTTTCTGAATTCATAAACAAAACCATGGCGTTAATATTTAATACAATTAATTAAAGATAGAGACGTATTTTCTCTTCAATATATAAACGTATTACGGGCCTTTTTGTTATTGTTGTTTGTTTTTTGCTGGGGGCGGGGGGTGGGGGTATAATGAAGCGACATTGGTTTATTTTTATAGCAGAAATCAGCTTTAATTGGTCGAGGAAACCCACATAGAAATACATGTATATGGTTAGGACCAACGTCACACCTCAGGTAACGAAAATCTTCTGCACGTTAACTTTTTTGTTTTGAAATAAGAATGGTTTAAGCCGGCGACTCTACCTCTCTTACAAAAGTCTTAATTTCTCATTAGAAATGATTTACAATAAAGCGTGTTATGAGTCGCCGACATGATTGCACCTCTATAGCCACTCGCTTGGTCTCAATAATCAATACCGTCTTAGTCTCAAGACAGATAGCAAACAACATTAAGGCAATCAATTTTATATAATGATAGAGGCATTGAGATTTAATAAATGGATAAAAAAATAAAAATGCATGTCATGTGAAAATTGTCATGTGAAAACTGTGATTTTTTTTTATATTCAAATTTACTAATACAAGAAATATGCATACAACTAAAGTTGTGTTTACTTTAAAAAAGCACACTGAGTTACGTACTTTATATTAATCCAAGATTATCGTCTTGTAGTGTTTATCAAAAACTTATAAAAAAAAAGAAAAAAGTTTTCAATATAAGAAATCAACTTCTGGTATAATAACTGAAAATATGCTTGAATTGTTAAAAAACAGCCTACATTTGAATGTTTTTTTTATTAGAATTAACATACAAGTAAACTTTAAGCGTTTAAAACACTGTTATAAATATACATCTATATATATCTAAGATCACTGTTATAAATATACATCTATATATATCTGAGATATGAGCAATTGACTTAGTGCATAATCACATTACAACGTGTTAACATGGTCCCTATATTATATTTACCCTATTATCAACAGTATAAGGATGGCGAGTACAATTATGTTACTGTTTTTAATATGACGAAAATTAAATGTATCGTTACTTTGTTTACATATTTCTGTATTGTTGTTTTAATTGTTAACAGCTTGCCAGCATAAAAAGTTAATGTGTGGACTTCTGAAACAGACTTTACATCATAACAATTAATGATTCTCAAAGCTTTAACACTGAAACCGGAAAATTCAAGCGAATATACTTCGCACTGAAGTCAAATATGAAGTAATCATAGTTTTTTTTTTAAAAAATAGATTATCATACAATTCAATCAATTTCCCTGTCTGATGAGGTAAGCAACCTTTTAATCATAGTCTTTGATGAGCAAAACATAACATTTTATGCTGACACCTCTAAGAATGGTAGAGGTATATGGTTTATAAGTGATAGTTCATTAACATCTTCATAACACACGTAGTTCAACAACAAGGGCGGTAGTTGCAGCATCCGAATGGACGACACGAACGCTACGTTATTAGCCTTGTATCTAGATACAGCGCTACGAATACTACTCCTACAGGCCGCTTTAAGACAAGTCACTGTCTTTGTACTGGTGTATTTAGTGTACATATTTGTCCGCCGGCCGTCAAGAAAACTGAACAAACATTTAAATACTTCTGGATACACCTTTTGTACACGTTTGAGATCATATTTTGTGAATATTCCATCACATTCGCTTGTCCATCGCGCTCCGTGTTTTAATAAAGTTATTGCTGATGGCAGATTTCCACACTTTAACGCTAAACACAAGGGAGACAATCCAATCATACCTGAACTGATTTCAATATCACAACCTGCTTCGCACAATAAACCCAGAACCTTAACACTTTCAGATAAGATGTTCCGATATTTTTCTAAGAGTTGTTCACTGCTCTGAGAGATTCTTACCTCTCTGGCAACACTCTGTAGGTCGCCTACACCTAACGCTTGTACAATGGCGGGACATCCCGAAATCGTTATAACATTTACGTCGTTTCCAGTTCCGATTAAATATTGTACAACTTCCGGGCACCTGTACGAACACGCCGTTGTAAAAGGTGTAGACATGCCAACGGAATTCCTTATATAGAACCATGATCCTTTTTGTAAAAGATACAAAGAAATGTCTTCATGTTTATTAGAAATGGCAAGGTGGAGAGGGTGTAAGAGATCCCTGTTGTCTTTTGACGGGTTGATATCACAGCCTGGAACATATAAATGGAATAACATTATGTCGTATTGAAAAGCTTCAACATTATAAACAACGACAAGTTTACTTTGTGTTTACATGTATTCCATAAAATCCTACAAAATAAAGCGCCTAATAATTGTCTTGAACGTGTACACGGTAATATATCCTTATACAGCTGTACTTTCTTCAAATAATTAGGCACAACCGATTAGAGATTCGCAAAAAGTAGTAGGCCAGCAGTGTTCACTGTGAGCTGTCTGATCAAGATCTGCAACATGTGTTTTTATTTTTTGGATACCCTTTATATACTAGAGCGCGGTGTATACGATGTGCGAGTTTCAACTCGCCTAAATTTTCCTCTAGATTTTGAACGTGGTGTCCGACCAGATTTTTTCTCAAATAAACATATACATTACTGTTACCCGAAATGATCACTTTGTGAAATTGTATATCGATATCATAAATCTAGGTGAAAAGCAAAGAGCTTAACACTACCACGTCATTACAAACATGTATTTCCTATTTAAGCCATGCTGCACAGATGGCTATTTTTAAACTAAGACAACCACGTGACCACTTACTTTTGCGATCGCGTTATAAATTCACTCGGGTAAACAGCTCTAACGTCGGTAACTATTTTAAGCAGCAACTCCTATCGTGTTTATTGATTTTGGACTATAGCACCAGTGCAGAAATTAAGCCCAGATAACCAGAAACAGGGATAATGTTGTGTTAATTGTATTTGATATTGGCAAACTTTAGGATATCAACTATAAAAGCTTAAACATGCGCTCACCGCCTTTGTTGACTGTTCTCACCTACACGACTTAGGAATAATCTTATCTTGCCGAGTTGAGTAAGAATGTCACTGCGATATGTGCTCAAAATGCCATCAACTATCCAGGAACTGTCTTCGAGATAATACGACAATCGAAGAATATTGAGAAATGTTAAGGAAATGTCTTCGAAAAAAAATATGGATGTACCTATTACAAGTTACAAGCTATGTACGATAATTCTAAGAGATGGGCCAACATTCACTCGATAATTATAGAGATGGGCCAACATTCACTCGATAATTATAGAGATGGGCCAACATTCACTCGATAATTATAGAGATGGGCCAACATTCACTCGATAATTATAGAGATGGGCCAACATTTACTCGATAATTAAAGAGATGGGCCAACATTCACTCTATAATGATAGAGATGGGCCAACATTCACTCGATAATTATAGAGATGAGCCAACATTCACTCTATAATTATAGAGATGGGCCAACATTCACTCGATAATTATAGAGATGGGCCAACATTCACTCGATAATTATAGAGATGGACCAACATTCACTCTATAATTATAGAGATGGGCCAACATTCACTCGATAATTATAGAGATGGGCCAACATTCACTCGATAATTATAGAGATGGGCCAACATTCACTCGATAATTATAGAGATGGACCAACATTCACTCTATAATTATAGAGATGGGCCAACATTCACTCGATAATTATAGAGATGGGCCAACATTCCCCCGATAATTATAGAGATGGGCCAACATTCACCCGATAATTATAGAGATGGGCCAACATTCACTCGATAATTATAGAGATGGGCCAACATTCACTCGATAATTATAGAGATGGGCCAACATTCACTCGATAATTATAGAGATTGTCTAACATTCACCCGATAATTATAGAGAGGGGCCAACATTCCCCCGATAATTACGTCTCTCACCTCGAAAAAGAACATATTTGATTACATAGTGTCTATACTCTTTACCGGGTAGTTTATAATAGTATAATGTTGTTCAACATAGTATGTTGTTATGCGTGTTTGTTACGACACACGAGTAATGGCGAGCAGCAACTCGCCTGTAATTAGTAGACGGTCCTTTTCAAGTGTGACAAAGGTATATGTAAACATGTATTTGCATGTGCATCATTTATTTTTAGCAAGAGACTTACATCAGTATATATTATCAATTATAAGTAAGCAAGTACCGTAAGATAAAATTTCAAAAATTAAGATATGATAACGAAGATATATATTTTGGAAAGGGGTGTGTGTCTGGTGGTGGAGGGGGGGGGGGGGGGGGTAGTCTAACAGCTGAGGTGAATCTAATCAACCATATGTCTAGTTTCTTCCTCCACCAATAATTAGCTCGCCAATATTCTTCCTCCACCAATAATTAGCTCGCCAATATTCTTCCTCCACCAATAATTAGCTCGCCAATATGACCAACGCTGAGTCGCTGGGATGTAACAAAGTAACAAGACACTGTCAGAGACAGTATATCCTCCGCCGATAGATGATTGTTTGTAAAAAAGGGTACAGTCAGAATTTGCATATAAAAAATGGGAAGAAATCATTAATTGAAGAAATCAATTATAAGGTCTTCAATAAATAACTTAGTGTTTTTTATCTTGATGAAAGAAAAAAATGTACAATTGCAAAAACCTGATGATATGGGCTGAAGTACATGTGGATTGGTCCGTTCAGTGGAACCAATACTATTAAGTACCATTTAAGGAATAAATCGCAGGCTTGGTGTTCCAACGTTGTAGGAGTAATTATGTATGAATTATTCAGTATTTGTCGAAAAATAGCGCGGAAACGGAATACTTTTCAGGAGCCATAACTCTGTGGTAAATGACCAGATCGGAAGATGCCACTGATATACCCAAATACTTTAGTAATGACGGTTAACATAAAGTTTCGTTGAAATACAGTAAACCGTTGCCGAGAAAAAGCGCGGAAAAGAATGTTACTCTGTATACATTGTATACATACAGCATTAATAATTAAGGGCAACAACTCTGTGTTGAGTGGTCTAACTGGAACATGCCAAAAAACAAGCGCTTCTACTTTGTGTATTGAATATTTCCAAAAAGTTACATTGAAATCAAATCAGAAAAAGCGCGGAAATAAAATGCTATTCATGTGCCATAACTATGTGTTAAATGTTCAGACCGGAACATGCGAGTGATATGCGAACCCTATTTTGCTATTGATTGTTTCCATAAAGTTTAATTGAAACCCAATAAGCCGTCGCCGAGAAACAGAGCGAAATCGAATTTCGGGCGGAAGGACGGACGGAAGAACTGACGGACGGACAACGCCGAAAAACAACACCCCCTCCCGATTCCATCGGTGATAACTAATTGTTGCTGCTGTTTATGCTTTATGTTTATTGTTGTTGTTTTGCATTATCATCCTACCAACAATACTACAGTTATCTTGAGATGGTGTTCCAATGAAGCAGATATAATGCTGTCTTTACTGTGTAAAACATGACTTGAATGCCTGACATGATACTACACCCCATCATATTTTCCTCACCTATTTGTTTGAACACTAATAATGGGGCTTTACCATTACCAATTCAAAGGCGTTAGCATGTCGCAGCCCTGGTTTAAATCAGGTGTCTCCCATATATGAAGCAGACCAATGCGCTACAAGGCCCATTAAAATATTGTTTAGTTATTGTTATAAAACATTAAGCGACGTTCACTATTTTTTGACGTCAATTCAAATTATTCTAATATCTATGCAGATAAAGCAAGGCAAGCATAGTTAATAATAGTGGTTGATGGGTGAGAAGTTGTTATTATTTAGACTCAAAGGAAGCGTTTAAAATAATATGTTTACACAACATACCAGCTTCGACGAGCAGCTTGACACAATCAAAATGGCCGCCCCGACAAGCCGCGTGCAGTGGATTATAGACATCTGTTGATGACGTCATTCTACTTCCTCTGTTTAATAACAAGGTGACGAGATCAACATCGCCACTCTCACAGGCGGTAAATAAGGCTGTCTCCCTGGGGTGAAAACAAACTGACGTCAAATCATGTATATGATTATGTTGATAAGAAATATTAGGAATCAAATACAGATCTAGAATTTAAACAATACACAAAACAAGACCACGAATAAAACAAAATAGCAAAAAGGTTTGATTTATCAAATAAACATCAGTTTAATATAAATGCGTAGGAAATGTAAATATATTTTCTTTTCTTTTGGTAAGTATACGGACCGAAGTGATACGTGTAATTGTTTCTACCTAAAAGTCGTGACAATATATGCATAATTATGCCCAAATTCTTGTTATTTTACGTAGTTCATGTCAATTTTATTATTTTCTATCATGATTGATCTCCTTAAATCAAAGATTTCTAAATTGTCTTTATTTTGGACAAGAATATTGACCGTATGTCTGTTTCTGGAATTTGAGAAAATGGAATACGCTCAACCTTTGAACGCTCAACCTAAATCAAGGAAATTGAGTCGCATGTAATTTTTTCATTCTTCTGTCAAATCATATTTCACAATTTTTTTTTTTGCTACATCAAGGTAAACTAAATATACAAGTTGATATTTTACAAGTAAATATGCAGCAGGAGACATATTAGCTTTCCGTCTAATTTGTATATTTACGTAACCATGTAGTGTGCGTTCAACAAAAAGTTAATAAAAAGATACAAAACTCGGTCATGCCAAACGTATAAAAATTACGATTATGTCAAAATTGAAATCAAAATCTACTCTGCCGGAATGGCATACAAAATATTTTCTGTCAAAACAGCACTCCATATCGAAAATGCAGCCAGCATCAATTCGGTGGATATAGGGGCGTCATTGAACCAAATGAACACAATACCGCACAGACGTTTATTTTAGAGTTTTTATCTCAAAATGATTTTTGATTGCACATGAAATCGGTCCGCGAGCATTCACTATGTAGGCGCTGCCACTGTTGGATTATACTACGTATTGGATATAATGATAAACGGAGAGGTAAAGGAATTCGATCAAAAAAGGTGGACGCTCCAGAGGGACCTACTGTAGAAACTTTAACCAGGTGTCAATTTTTTTAGCGTAAATCTATCTTAAGATATGAAAGACTTTGCATTAATGGTTGGCATACTCAGTACAAACCAGGCGTATATTCAGCTTTATTGCAATGTCATCAAGGTTTTCTATTTAAAACACAGGTCATAATTCTCATACCATACTACATGAAGTTAATGTAGAAGAATTGTAACGTACCCTTTTGTTAAAAAAAGAACAAGCGGAGACGTCTTGGTTACCAAAATATTTTAAATAAAAGGTCTGTTTACTTCTAAAAAAAAAATACTTTTGTAAACACAATTTTAACTAGAAAAAAAGATGACATTGAGCTTAACGTCTTTATATATGTAAAACATATATGTGAGTGTAATACAGTATATCTTCATTTGTGGTAAGTAAATGAGTGTCACCTACTTGTTGGAATCAACTGCATTTATATTGGCTCCTTTGTCGAGTAACTTTTCGACAATGTCAATGTTTTTCGTCCTTGCAGCAACAATGATCGGGGGTACCTGGATGTGGCTGTAATAGTAAAATAGATGGTCCCTGAACTAGTAAACTGTTTTCTTTATTTTTTTTTAATACATCACAACGACATAATTGTAGCAAACAAAAAAAAAATACGATTAGCCATCCATGATCGAATAATATCCGAGAAAATGCCTTAGGAGAACCACGGACGCATCGCAGGAAAGCTGGAGGCTCGCCTCAATTCAAGATTTACGCTGAAACCAGTATTCTGACCCACACGCAGTAAGGGGCTGGACAGTTTTGGGATGGGATTGGGATTTGTCGGCATTTTTGCCGATACTGTGCAGCGACATTTCTATCTTTATAGCACATAGGCACTTACGAGGTGTCCAGGAACTGAACCCGGCCGGTCCATTATACGGACATCGACGAGTCAGGCGTAATGCTATCCCCTTAGCCCCGAGCTTTAGGAGGGAAGCAACTATTTACCAACTTAGAAATCTTTGGTTTGACCCGGCCAGGATTCGAACCCGCGACCTCCCGATCCGCAAGCCGACGCTCTAGCACCTGAACTATTGCGAAACGCACCTACACAATTATGGCCATATTTTCATCCAGGTAACTATTTGTGGAGGAAGACCTCAGGCCTATATATTGGAAGAACGACCGAGGCATGACATGTCAGCTGGAAGAAATAACCCATACGGATGTTTTCACCCTGACCTGGACTCGAACCCAGGTGGAGAGTGGTAAACGAGTTACAAGTTGGGCCCAACGTAAAATGATTTGTACCTTAAGGACTATGTGGGGCATACCGATATCAAAGTAATTTGTTGCTATTATTATCTATGGAGAAATGCCACAGACAATATAGCTGTCTGAGAAGAGGCACCGGGGCTCTGCCGATCAATATGAAGCCCTTAGAACGTCAATGATTCGTCTTGACAACTTTCGACAGGGCTCCCAACGCTTGGGGCATGTGTGATTTATTTACAATTAAATTTATTGAATGTTAGCATTTGACAACAGTAAATAATCTTTTATATAAAAATTACCATTTTACACAGGGTGTATTAATTTTAAGGCTACGTTGCCTTTTAATACTACTTTCAGATAGCGCGGCATTTTGGGAAAAAAAACGTGTTGGGAACGTCACATGACGACTGTTAAAGGAACGGTCAGAGCAAATATTACTCGGACTGTCAATAATGTCAGTCATTTTGTTGTTCATTTGTAAAGTGAAAGTCGCGTGACCGTTCGACGCGCCAGTGTCCCAGGGTAAAAATAACCGGGGTGGTTTCCTTATATATTATTTTTAACAATCGGAAAAAAAAAACGATCTTAACTAGTGAATGATATAAACTTGTGCGTTATTTTCTCTTTTAAATAACAAGTCTCTGTAAGTATTATTTGGATCTTAAGCTTATACTTATGAAAATGTAAGAAATTTCACTATTTGTAATTGGAGTAACTACAAAAGGACAGACGATTAAGTCCAAGAATTCCAACTTAACAGACCTACCTACTGTTTGGAACACCTCGGATATTAACTAACAAGGGATGCAATTTCCATTTCCCCAATATACCCCATTGCTGGTAAATTGTATGAATTGATGGTCTTTTAACTCAATCTTATTATCAAAACATATAACAGACTGAGTTGATGATGTAAGTACAACTACCACTGCATAAAAAACAAGGTTTTTGCAATAGAATTGACACATTAAACACGTGAACCTCGATAATATCTGAAAATTAACTTTATAATAAAATTTCAGCAAATTATGGAAAAATACCAGGTAAAATTGAATTGTTTACATGCATGTATGATTTGCATCTCCGTGTTTCAGAAAGAACAATTCAGAGCCTTGCTTTGTTTTTGGATCGATAACCACGTGAAAACCACATGACCCTTAACTTATCCGATCACGTTACATGAGTATCCAGGTTATCAGCTTTGACATTGATATCTATTTTTAGCACCCCATAGTGCTACGTTATAGATTTGAAAAAAAACGGTCAATTTCAGCGATGTACTTCACTATTTGTACTGTCTAACACTTCGACAGGTTAAGACAATTCTAACTGAAATCAGAGGTGAAACTATTCTATCTGAAAACACCTGCAATATATTTTTAACAAAGATTAACAAAACAACTATCAGCAAACTTTCAAAAACAGTGTTTTATTAAAATACTAAGGTCAAAAAACGACTGTTTTCCATGTCACGACCGGAAGTTCTCTTTTCCATCTGTAAAATATCAAAAACCTAATTAGAACAGTCTTCAGTTGGTCCATCGACTTTAGGTAATGTAATCAACAACCTGACTTAAATGTAAGTATACGTGTATGCATAAATTATGCACATATATCCAAGAAAGGGTAAGATGTTGTTACATGTTTTATAACTGTCGGATACCGACTTTAAAGCCGCATGTACTCCAGTAAAACAAAAAATAAATCGATACAAAAAGAAATAAGACAAGAAGTATTGTACATGACACAGAGCACAGACCTCCTTGGACCTTGTGTTCAATATAGGGAAATAAGATAAGAACCGGTTAAATCTCTTCAAAGTAATAACATAGGTCATGTAAAATGGACAAGTCGCAAAAATATAATACAGCTACACAAAATGTGCATACACCAGTACATTGTATTTAGTAGAGCGTTATGTAGACCAACAGAGTGGTCACTAGTTTGATCATACAAAGGGTATTTTAATTTTGCTTAAATTACTTTAAATTGGCTTGCTTGTCTGTTTTGTGGTAAGCGCTCTTACAGTTCCTGAATTACAAATTTGTGTTTTGCTATTATTATATTAAACACAGACCGTTAGTGTGGCTTTAAAGGGAAGAAAATCAAGCAAAAACTTTAAGAGCTGTTTATGGTTGTATCACAGTCATAAGTAGTACTTGATGATTGTGTTAAACCAGCAGTGTCTGCGTTTAAACACGTTTTCTAAATAATTAACTAGATCTCACAATTGCTCCAATCTCCCAGATCAAACATTTCTGCCACGAATGCTGGATCTCGATCAATTGTGTCTATCGTCAGTAAATTCAAGACCTGGTTACAAGAAAGACCGAGGGATAAAAATCAATTACAAGGAAGTTCCGGCATTGTGTTCACTTAACCGCCTTTTTCTTGATGACAATTTCTTTCGCAAAATCGCTGCCATTTTCGTACGAGCTCGGAAAAAGAATCGAAAGACTTATCATTTAAAGAACGCTGGCTGTGTCGACTATATCGTGTGTATTAAGTAAGCCATTATGCTCAAATGCATTGCAGCATAAGAGTGCGACTAGCAATTTAATCAGAAAAGATACGCGAGATTTTCGCATATATAGTTAAAGGCAATATAGGTTTTATTTACATGATATACATACCAGAAATGATGTTCGAAATTACCCAAAGAGTTCCGATTTAATTATTCGTATGACGGAATTACCCGAAAAAAATCCAATTGATGCAGTCGTATGGTGGATTTACCCCCAAAATGTTCAGATTGATGAAGTCTTATGACGGAATTATCAGAAGAGATCCGATTAAATCAGTCGTATTGCAGAATTAACTCAAGAATTCCTATTGCCTCTCACCTGTATAAGCTATATTGCTGTCGTTCTGGGAGATTCACATCAATACCCGGATGTTGCAGGAAGGCGTCAACTGCGGCCATGTTGGATGATCTAATGGCAGAAGTCAGTGGTGTTAGGCCGTCAGGAAACCGGAAGTTAACCGCGTTCTGTGGGCCATTGTCACATACTGTAAATATAAAGGTTTGCTCTTTGTTTTGTTTTGTTTGCTATGTGAGACTCGGGTAGAGAGACGGACAAAAATAACTTTGTATCGGTGTAAACATATGTGATAACAGTCAAGTGGGGAACACATTCTTTACACTTTTATCAAGAAATCTATTTTTAATGTTTATTTACTGGGTGGTACCGGTACAAAAGTAGTGACCTTATGTTGTGCTTGCCTTTGTGTGGGTTTGAACTCGGGGTTCTCCGCGACCTAAGTTCAATAAAACGTCCACTTGAACACGAACGGCAATTAATTCTGGCCACATTACAAGTTTGACCTAATATTGAAAGACTTTTAGATAAATAATCTGAATTGTATTAGTCTCAAAGTATAACATTGTAAACCGTTCGACGTACCCAAAAGACATTTACCTCAATGTCGACGGCACATGAAAGAAACCATATCAATGCGATCAAGGTTGCCAGGTAAAGTTACGACATTACTCGTTTGTTGACATATGCGCATTACAGTTTAAGTGAGAAGGGTTAGAGCTTACCATTGTTATTGTGGTTTCGGAAGTTGTGCGCCTTCTCGTCATCATAAACATCGGCCCCGACACGACGTCTTAGCTGAAACACAAAATGTAAGCATGTAATAGTTCAACAAATCAATTCAAGGAAACTATTAAACACGTTCAAACAAACCTCTAAGGAAAAAAGCAATAAAATTATTTAGCTTTCTTATTGTTAGTTATATTAGCAACACACACGCGAAAGCAAACGCGCACGCACGCATGCGCACGCACACAGACAGACAGACAGACAGACAGACAGACAGACACAGACAGACAGACACAGACAGACAGAGATTATGAAGCAATCATAAGAAGAATTACTTAAAGGTCATGTTTGCCAGTCTGTCAAACTGCCAAAGTAACGACAATAGAAGAGAAGGCTTGACTAGTCACAACTGGTGCATGAAGTCCAATTAATGTTTACAAATCGTGTGCTTTGTAAAGTTATAAACCACGGACGATAGACATTTTCTCTATATGTTTCACGATTAAAACCGACTTACGTATTAACAGAGTAAAGTTAGAAAGTAACTTCTATCGATATCTATTGTTCACTTAAATCCCTATTGTGTTAATTTATAGATAGATACAATGGAGAGATTTAAAAAAAATAATATCACAATTTGTCATTTCTTACAGTTCAGATTATGTTACAAACAGCCTCTACATAAATTAAGGCATAAGTTTATGCAGCAAATCTGCATACAATTCCACTGAAAAGGGGTAAAATGTTACAGGAGTAAATGTAGGCGACAATCGGTTACCACTTCCTCCTATAGCAGGGGCAATATAAGCTGTATATGCAAGCTAGAAAAGATAAGCTTCAAAACAATACAAGACACGCGGTTGTTGAAGTGTGTCTTCAATGAGGGAGGCTAGGGGTTAATATAAAGCATATTAAGAACATATTTGGGTTCGATTATTGCTGTTACGTATTTCAATCAAAGCGCAATGAGCATATGAATGAAATGGATGTTCTTACTAAGGGATATTTGTGAGTGTCTTGTTGTGTACAGAAAATAGGCCAAGTAGAAATGTATGGCTCACCACTTATGGGGTCATAACATAAATCAATGTGTAATGCACTTGTGTAAATCGGCCTAGTTTTTCGTAAAATTAAGCCTCTGACAGATAACAAAAGTTCAAAGTGAATACATGTAGTCACGTGCTGACAAATTACAAAGACCATTGGTTTGACATTGTCGGTGATTTCATAAACAGGTTTCTGATTTAAACCAAAAACACACACATAGACAAACATGGAACACGCGCAATTACTAAACTTAAACCCCCCTAAAAAGTGTCAATGGTTGTGAATCGCCAGATGTCTTCCCCCGCCGAAGTCTTGCCACTATTTTCTTGCATCATGGTATGTCACAATTTCTACCTACCAGACCCCAATTCCCAAGCGTCTGAATGATCCCCCATCCGCGTGGGTTGGGCGCTTCATCCCCAGTCAAAGACATCTGGTCGTAGGGGAGGTCGTTGTCAATGGTTGCTGTTCTTGACGTAATACTTGGCGGTGTGGTGGATGGTGATGGTTGTGATGCAATCGCTGAAGCCAAAGACTCTGCGTTTGAGGCACCTGTCAATTCACCAGCCGACTCTGACGTCGTTGAAAGTGTTTTTTCAAGTGATGTTGATGGCGACGTCAATATCGACGCTGGCAAAAAATCACTGGTTCCGTCAGTACGTCGACTAACGTAAGGTCGGTCGTCGTCGCATTCCAGGCTGTGTGACTGGGAACCCGCGTCAGCTGATGGCGACCTGCTGCTGCTGGTTCCCATTTCGTACACGTGCAGTTAGTGGCACGTCATATGATTAAGTCTGCAAAATGTAACAAAATATATGATAAAGTCAATATATATACACACTATACAATTTATGTTG
This sequence comes from Sinonovacula constricta, assembly GCA_007844125.1. Taxonomy (NCBI): domain Eukaryota; kingdom Metazoa; phylum Mollusca; class Bivalvia; order Cardiida; family Solecurtidae; genus Sinonovacula; species Sinonovacula constricta. Next base: position 17,836,909 of record CM017558.1, read on the forward strand.
CTTTTGAATTTATCTTTTTTTGCTGACTTAGTCAGCCCACCAACACGCTTTAAGGAATCCGGTGGTGAAAAGTGTCCGCTAGATCGATCAGGCTCCTTAAGTCAAAGTCAAAACTTACATGTAACACACCGGAAGGCGTGTTTAACATAAGCATTAATCATTTTGGTAAAACGAGATAATTTGACCGCTGGAAACACTGGCCTCTCTAAATAAGCACAAAAAGGGAAAATCCGGTAAGGTAACGCCAAACAAAACCATAATTTATTGTAAAGAAACGGAGTAAAACTTAAATCAACAGTCTGGTCCGATGGTTAGTCACGTGTCCTTGTTAAATGTATAATAATTTTCTGTTTCGAACATTACCAAAACTTTTTGCATTACTGTGGAAGGTTCAAAGCATATTTCTAGCACACATCGGCGTATTAATTGTTTCATCTTAGAGTAAGTAGTTAATAAAGACAGCCATTCATTGCTTATGATATTCTAACTTTCAAACCTGTGTTTGTCATTTTTATTCACTTTTAATAAAATAATGAATATGCATTTTATTGGTTATAAAAATATAAGAAATATTCTGATAAACATCTAATAAGCACTCTGTACCTGCATTACAAAAAGTGCCTTCATTGCGGGGTTCGAACCCGTACACACTACTGCGTTTCTTGTACTTTTATCCACTCGACCAATGTACTGGCCTAAATAGGGAGATTTTCATTTAGTGTGTTATATAGAGTATTACCATGATTTGGTACATTATTAAGATAATTCACCTGCCCTACCCGTATTGGGTAAATACGGTGAGTCATGTGCAGTTAAATTATCGTGTGGGCACTGTACCGTGTGTTAACAACCCGTTGAGATGATACAGATAAAGCCGTGTATCGAATACAACAGGTAATAAGAAAACACACGTGTGTACCATACTATATGCGGAAGTCAACCATTCATAAAAGCAAATTAAAGGCATGGACGTAGTCAACATGACTTGTCTTAAGAGTTCATGTCTAGAGACTTTATTTACGGATGTGGTCTTTTTGTGCTTGTTTATCTTAAAAATGTTATCTTGAATGTAGGCCAACTTTTCTAAATAACTTAAACAAATCGTATTAAATGCACTTATTTACAAAAATATGATTACAGATGAAAATGGTTATTAATGGGAAAAGTGCAAATTGCAAGTAATTTATTAAATGAGTATATGTGCAATCTGATATTCGTTTTGAATAAATGGGCTTACAAGATTAGCTAAGATTATAAAGCACTTATCCGTGGAAAGATTGCGTTGTTACTTATTATAAGTTATTACAAATATAGCCAAAAAAATATTATAATAATGATAATAATTAGCGATATGAACATATACCTATAGAAATAAGTTCCACCTTGAATTTCAATTTGAAGACAATGCATATAGATACTCTCGTTACAGGATCACAGTATTACAGGCAAAAGGCAACAAACTGACAGCATAAGTAGTTTACTGAACTGGCAGTCGTATTTAACGTTCAGTTTATATTTCAATCCATGACGAAGGCCTGTATCGAATCGACGTTAAATGCAACAATGTAATCGATTGCCTGTGACGGAGTCACATGAGAGACACTGCTTCTCCAATTTAAGGCAGAAAACCAGGACGCATGCACAAAATGGCAATATATTAACTACGTACGCTAAAATAAAAGAACGCACAACGACATCCTGTGGTTTTGGCCTGCCAAACATACAGAAAGAAAGACACACTCACGAAGATAAAGACACTACGCAAAAAGACACAAAACACACACGAACCCGGTACCTCGCGAAACAGAGACAACACCCAGAGTGTCAAACACATACACAGCCAGAGAAAAACGTACCTATACGTACAGAGAGGCACTTGATTCTCCGAACAGACACACAGAAAGTCATATTTTAATGAAGAGGAACAGCGAATTTATGTATAATAAAGGAACGCAAACAAATCTAGGAAGACCTCGAGCGTCATATAAACATGTGGGCTACGCATAGTTAGTAACCGCGGCTTTATTGTAGTCAGAAATTCCGACAATAACACGCATTAAAAATGCAACAAATTTGCTAGGTTAAGTATGTACATACCTGTTCATTGGATGTGCTAGATCACACAATGGCGATATATGGATCATAGTTATTCATCAACAGACACAACACATAGTTCACTATCCGATTTCACATTACACATATTTACACACTAAACAATGTACACGCTTAACCTATCCTTCTTCCTTGTAAACACGCTCTTAATATGTCAGTGTATGACGATTGAGTTTTATTTTTATAACTTGTTAGACACATCGTATAACACATACCGAGCTCTTAAATTCATTGACGAGGCAAGCATCAAACACATCAGTACAAACAGTTCGTGTTAAATCGTTAATCAATTTAACGGTACATCATCTACCCTAATGCTGTGAGACTTGAGCACTGTCTCATCCAACACCGGACATAAATTGTTGTCAGCCAGCTATGTGACTTAAAAATATCATTTGATAAGACTCAGGTGACCCTGTATACCATCCCAGTGTGCTGGCATACGCACTGAACATATTAATACTCTACTGGGTCTGAAATAGAGCGATTGGTGTTATCGGTTCAGTAAAAGTTTGAACTCACAGTTTTTACCTGTGTCATAAACTTGGGGTTGTTTGTTTGGCTGTCTTGTTCAAATAATCCGTTCACATAATCCTGTCCCATTGTGTGGGTATGTAGGACAGGCTAGGACTTGAATATGACTGTGATGACACATACATAATAGCAGTTGAACAATAAAATTGCATAGCTAAATTGATGATGTGATAGCTAGACCCAATTTGTACTTCATGTTTTATGTGATTTAAATTTTGATTTAAATGTTGAATATATCCCTACTTTCGTTATATATATCTGCGTGTTCCTAAGTCCTTTGAGAAAAAAAATATTGTTATTTTGGTTTTTGTCATTACTTTTATCATCACACACAAAGGCACTTTTATTATTTTATTTTATTTCATTTTATTTTATTATTATTTTTTTCCCTGAAAAAAAACACACAAAACATTGCACTACATTTAATGATGTCATATGATAAAATCACGTGCTTATAAACAACATCGTTTTAATATGATATGTGTACATACTATCTTTCGATGGAAAGTGATGTCTTAAGATTTGTAGAATCAAATGCGTCGCGGCGCTTTTCAACTATTTCGGTCCCTTTTTGGGGGGCTAAGTTATCTAGTGTTAAATGTCCTAACAGCTCGGCTGTTCAATTGAAATGCATTAATAACTTGCAATATACAGTTTTGACTCCGCCTGCTGAACAAAGTAGAACACGTTGTCGGTAATAAAAAAGAATTTCCAAGCAATATCTTGGATATTGTGAAATTGCTTCTCGGTCACTTATATATTTGTGCAAAGAGACTTGGTGGGGGAGGACGATGTTTTCTTTGCGCGTGACACGTTCTTACGGGGTTTTTGGTTTGAATCTCATTGTTGACGTTTAAAAGGTGATAAATGTCGTTATTGACGATTTGTGCAATTCAAAACTGTATTAAAGATATATCTTTCTCATTTCATACTTTATCATAAATGCCTTATATCCCATTTGCTTTTTTTATAATAATATATTTTATCTAAAGCATTTACATGAACGTCAATATCTCACAAAAATATTTAACCGGATAATTCGACGAACAGTTTTTATATAAGACCAAAATGCATATGCTTGCCCATTCTGAACACGATAACTAGCTAACCCCTCCCCTCCCGCACTCCCACTCCACGCCAAAAAAGTAAAGAAGTAATTATTAAGGTGTGTTTACAGCAGGACCGCTTGCTGCATACAGAGCTTTCAAGCCATATTAAAAATTGTTCATCTACTATTGACTTAACTTCTTACTGCAGATCTCGAAGTGAATCTTACATTCGTCGCAGGAATAAATGTAATAGCTAAACTTTGAGTTAAGCCACAATCGTATAAACGAGAATAATATGGTGGCTAAAATGGTAATAATTTTACAAATATTTAAATCATTTTGTTTTCATGTAAAATTATAAACAAGACAAACCGTAAATAAAAACAGGAGGTCAAACCTTAAATGCTAAAAAAGCCTGCACATCCATAAAAGTTCTATATGAAGTACATCCGGAAATGTCTGATCTAACCAAAAGGGAGACTACTCAAAAATAGTTGGACACCAATCGGAACACCTCGGATAATTCACGAATAATCTCTCGGATGTATGTAGGTAGTCGGATCACTTCGGCCAATTCCCTAAATGGGACTACTTTTATGACAGACGTCAAATCACAGATGACAACTCGGATGACAGCTCACTACAGTATAATGCCTGTAAAACTTTAATTTGTTGCGGCTTCAAATTTAAATAATTCCATTATAATTTACCCAGCGCAGCAGACAAACAGCTGTCAAACGATGGCATTGTTTATGTTTTGTGCGAACTACATTTTTGGCATATCCTTCTTCCGACTTCCGGCGAACAAAACGATCGTGATTTCAGAAAGTATCATTGCACTAGATACATCCGAGGGATGATTGTCCCGAGGACGGAATTACCCGAGGAGTTCCGATTGAGTTGGACATGTTGGAGTTTTCTCTACGCATAAACGAAAGAAGACAAAAATCACGTTTACCCTAATAAACCTTTTAGAGGTTGTGACAGATTTTGTGGCGATGTAGTTATATTTTTGGTAGTTAAGGTTTGTACTTTGTTCACTTTTATTTAGTTCGGCGATATATTTGTTTAATGTACATTATCTGCTTGAAAGGTGAGATCTAACAGTTGTTTACATCTTATGTATGTAACAACATCTTTCCCCTGCTCTGGGGAACATGTGCAGAAGTGCATTAAAAATGTATACATGTACTTTAGTTTTATGCGAAGGTTGTTTATAACATGACTTCATTTGTTAGGTAATATCAGTTGTGAAATATATTGCTTTATATGTTCATTATTCCCTATTCTATAAATAAACACGATAGTGATTTCGACTCGATGTCAGAGCTGTTTACCCGGTTGATCATCTAACGTGATCCTAAAAATAAGTGGTCACGTGGTTTTCTTAGTTTAAAGAAAAACTGACTGTGCAGCATTGTTCCGATAGGAAATGCATGTTTATAAATGATAAGTGTGGTGTTATGCTTAACTTTTTTACATGGATGTAGGGCCTCAATAAACTGCATTTCGTGGGATCTTTTCAGGTAACAATAAATTATTTGATTGATTAAGAGATAAAGATTAGCTTAAACTGTCGAATACAGCATTGAAACGACGATCGTTTTAAGCCGGAAGAAACTAACTGTATATAACACGGTGTGCCCTTCCCGCGTCTCGTAGCAATAACCCTTCACATAACTCACTCATACTGCACATGATTATGGCCGTATGCTGCTGGGGATGTGCACATTCCTCACGTTGGTAATATTTAGCTATGATAGCGGCGTGCTATGAAAGACAAGTGACCTATAATGGCGGGGATAGTGGATAGTGGTCTAAGCAGTACCATCAGTTTGAATACAAAATTGGTGATCCGAAATTCGCAAATCTAAATTAAAACTTTACAATCAGGGTTAAGCTCCTTTACAAAAGAACAACAACAATAACAACAACATCCATGTCAATCATATTGTAATATAAATAACTTAAATTTAACAGCATTTCATACTTAAATATATTTATAGCCGTAGAAAAAGAGTAAAATATTTAGTAAAATGTAGTATTTTAGATGATTAATTTGTTAATGTTTATAACGATTATTGTAGTGTATATTTAACTAATATATTATTTCAATAGTGCAATTGATATTGCCGAAGAACCTCACCGAAATTGCTAGAAAATGAACTTTGTTTATGCTAGTTTGGATTGAAATAATGCACACCATGCTTTTTTGGAACAAATGTGATCACGCTACCATTTTTGGGGCGGTGTCGCTGAACCTAGATTCTAAGACCGACACGGTTCTCATAATAAAAAAACAACATGTCCTTCTTGTAAAGTCCTTGTACACATGAAAATTAAAGTAAGTTATTATACGTGCAATAGTATTGAAACTTTGGCCTAAGGTATGCCCGAAAGAGCATCATACGAAAAAGGATACATGTTCCGGGGATGTGCCCTCGGATACCACTCTCCACCGATTACCGAGCTTGCACATCAATTAAGGCCCAGCTAAGCACTTACAATTTGGCCACCTATTATCTTTAAAGTTTTTGAATTTCGATTAAGTGTCGCAATCTGTAATTTTTATGACATAACGCATATTCATGTTAAATGTGTTCCACTCTACGTGCAATTTAAGTGCATCCATAATATTGTGATTTTAATACATTTCGTAAATCGTTATTTATATATTGTGTAGTCGTTGCTGGAATGTATAATCACAGTAACATTTGTTGTGTTGAATTGGCCTTTGATAAGTCCACGTAAATGCTTAGGGAATATAAATGATGCATAGCAGGACGCGATACGAACTGCGTAAATAAGGTATGCAACCTCTTTTAGGTATAAAAAATAGATCTCAAAAGTACTGAAATGTTTAATGTATGTTGAAATACATGGCCTTTCTTAGTGTTCTATTCTCAATATTGTATTTGTGCAATATTTACAAATGTTAAGTAGTTAGATTGTGTTCACATATGATCTAGTCAGTGGCATTTTGTGTACATTTTATATCATTTCATAGGAACTTGTTATGAAGAGAGGTTTTGGTTTCCTTTTAATTATTTGCTTTTGTCTTAACATTTTTGGTAGACTTCATTCAATATTGATTCAATAATGTTTAAAGCGGCCTGGACACAGAATTTCTATTTAGTATTTTTTCAACTTTTGCTCATTTACTGAAACTTTGATGAACTACATTCAATCTGTACTGAAATCTCATGACAGATTACTTAAAATATATGAATATACCTTTCATTAAAAGATCTTAATGCATCATCAAGCTGCGCATGCGCATACATCGTCGGTAAACAATAGTGATTAGCCCATGAGTTGCACACTATTTTAAATGAAAATACAGTATCAATCACAACTCTTAACGTCTTGCACTGCCACTAAAATTATTAAAATTACGAAAATATCCCAACTCATGTCTGGTGTATAGATGTAACTGGTATGTTTAAATGGACAAGCTTTCAAACTGATTTGTAACTGCTATCGATAAGATCGATAATATCGATAATATAAATGGCACGGAAATTATGTTTATCACAGAATAACCCAGCTGTGTCTAGACCCCTTTAAGCTTTTGGCCTTATTTGTTACTAAAAATACTTGTTGTCTTTCACATACATCTGGTACTAATTAACAAATAAAGCAGCCACAGGTCAGAAAATTTCTTATTAAGATCTGTTATGTAAGCTTGAATGCACGTTTGTTTTTCGAAAGTTTTACTGCTTGCACATCCCAAATGCCTTTCAAATTCCAGTAAATTCATACTTATAAAATCCAGGATTGTTGTGAAAACTAATGATTGACCTGGCAAAAAGTACAAAATGCATGCGATTTAGTCATTGTAAGTTAAAACTTCTAACTCCAATCACTGATTTCAATTAAAGTTTACTCGATGTTATTTGGTATTGTATTGATATCCTATCCCAATTAACTCTGTGTGTGTGTGTGTGTGTGTGTGTGTGTGCGCGCGCGTGTGTGTGTGTGTGTGTGTGTGTGAGCGTGCGTGCATGCGTGCGAGTGCGCGCGCACGCGCGTGTCTGTGTGAGAGCGTGCGTGCGTGCGTGCGTGCGTGTGTGCGCGCGGGCGCGTGTGTGTGTACTGTGCGTGCAGTAGCTTTTTTCTTGGGTGATACTGGTGTATTTTAAATTACCATACTTTGTGCAGATGTTTCACCGAAATAGTAAACGAGAGAGACGTAGATCAGACATACCATAACCTGAAGCGTTTGCAAAGAAATATACGTCCGAGATTAAAATGGTGAGCATTTTTGGAAAGGGGACATCTTCTGGAATGTAAATGCATATTCTGTATTTTGAAAACACTAATGTTTCTAATGCTTATGCAGCGAAAAATGTCGTTAGTGATCCGCTTCACCCTAAACGACTGTATGTATTTTCTCGCCTGTGTAGTTTAAAGGTGTATTTGGTTGTTGCAGCTGCAATGTCCAGCAGAAATTTGGAACTCATTGCATTGCCAATGATTTCATAAACATAACGAAAAGACAACATGCAAGTTAACAAAATATCAGGAAATTACAGGTAAGATGGTCTTCACTTGTTCATTGTTGTTTAACAAAGCATTGTAGGCCTTTGTTTAGAGCATAATAATTCAAACTTGACAATTGTCACAAATTATCCTTATACTGTTTAAGATACAAACACGTGACCAATGCGTCTGCATATGGTCTAAGTGAGGAGGATGAAAGAAGGCAGTCTAAGTAAACCAGTGGCGAATCAAAAACAGTTTGGTAGGAAGGGGTATGAATAAAGATCCATTCAACTTAATCGCAGTAAATTACTAGATATAGATACAGTAAGGGACCCTACCTTCGGCTTAAGCAGTCAATAGCAAAATTTACTGTAAAAAAATCCACTGCCAGTTATGAAACACTAATCGAAAAGAACAAACAATTAGGTCCTTACATAAAAAAGACCTCCATGTACTGACATTTTCAACTATATCTAACTCGAATCTTATCGAACAGAGGGAAAAAAATATAACACAAATATTGACCATAAGTTAAATTATTCGTAATAGCTTGCATCTTAAAATAATGTTAACATATTGTATGCCGCATGGTAATAGAGTAAGATGAAATAGGCGGTAACTGTTGGTCTTTATTTTTGTGTGTTTTGTCTTGTCCCTGTGTTTTTGCTCTCTGATTTTAATGCAAAACATACAAAAGGAGTCAAATATGAGCAGCTAACCTGCCTTGGTAACTTCAAGTAGCAACAAAAGGTGACCTTAAAGAATACATATATAAAAGGTTTACCGGCCGCAATAGCACAGGTGGTAGAGCGTCGGCTTGCGAATCGGGAGGTCGCGGGTTCAAACCCCGGCCGGGTTAAACCAAATACATTAAAGTTGGGAGTAGTAGCTTCCCTCCTAACGCTCGGGGCTACTGGGGCAGCATTACGCCTGACTCGTCGGTGTCAATATAATGGACCGGCCGGGTTCAGTCCCTGGGCACCTCATAAGTGCCCCTGCGCTATAATGATAGAAATGTCGCTGCACAGTATCGGCAAAAATGCCGGCAAATCCCAAATCCCTATAAATGCTTTCTTCGCAATCACTCAAGTTCTTTTACTTAACCTGGCATATCAGGACAAGAAAGCGGGCATAGTAAACGGTTGACACACCCACTTAACACAAAAGGACACATGCTTGTGTTTATGATAATGGTATTGAGCATTAAACCTATGTGTTAATAGAAATAATTGCCACGCAAAAGAGCAGGTACCTTTCTACAACCTGTATCGCTTTCCGTCCGCCATCGGGTGTATCGACGGCACCCGTGTGCACATACAGTACAGTCTCCTGGATTTCTAGACGAGCCAGCGTATGTTAATCGGAAGAGTAGACCTCAAAGCTTAACCCCTTTACATTTTAACAACATTCAACCAATTATTTTTTCCCATGTTATCACTTGACTCATTGTTTTAGTTCACATGCGAAAAATCAACAAACAAACGAAACAAACACGGTCAATAAGATGACATATGCATATGACGTCATCATTCAGTGACGTATGTTCACAACATGAGTACACTCTATAGCCTTTTCTATATTTTACTCAATGCCTTAACAATGCTATGTAGTAAAACAAACAAACAGATATAGACAAACAGTATAATATTCGTATTTTGCAACACTTACGTTCATTTATTCTAAGAACCAGTTACATTTATTTGTTCAATCTGTACAAATACTACTTCCTAGGTAATGCAGATACAGATCTCCATCGTGTTCTTGACCATTGACCATTGAACTTAATTAATATAAAGATTTAATAAAGATTTTATTAATCGACATTCAAGAAGCAAGTTTTATATTTAACCAAATTTATGGTTGATTGTTCTATAGATATACATACAAAAGTGTTGCTTTTCATGATTAAAGGATGGACGAAAAATAAGACATTTTATATAGATTAAAACATATTTCAGAAAGGATCACAGGCATTATTTATGCTCGTTTGCCAGGATCCTGTCAGGACGCTCACGTGTAACTTAAAACGTCAAGCTTGTGTTGCCACCTACAACAACATCACCAAGGTTCGTAAATACCCTGATCTTTTTCTATATTCGTAGAATCACGAATAGTAGTAGTAGTAGTCCTAGTAGTAGTAGTAGTAGTAGTAGCAGTAGTAGTAGTAGAAGTAGTAGTAGTAGTAGTAGCAGTAGTAGTTGTAGAAGTAGTAGTAGCAGCAGCAGAAGTAGTAGTTGTGGTAGTGGTAGAAGCAGTAGTAGTAGTAGAAGTAATAGTAGTAGTGGTAGAAGTAGTAGTAGTAGTAGTAGTAGTAGTAGTAGTAGTAGTAGTAGTAGTAGTAGTAGTAGTAGTAGTAGTAGTAGTAGTGTGGTAGTAGTAGTAGAATTGTAGTAGTAGAAGTAGTAGTAGTAGTAGTAGTAGTAGTAGAAGTAGATGTGCTGGTAGTGGTAGTTGTAGTAGCAGCAGTTATAGCAATTGAAGTGCTAGTTGCATATAAGATTATACATTTTCGCAAAATTATGAGTTTGCACTAGATCACATTATATAACATCACCTTGTTTATTTTAGATCCTGAGAGAGGCTTTCTTTTTGGAGATTCTAGGTATCCATGTAGGCCTTTCCTGTTAACACCCTACTTTAACCTGGGAAAGTAAGGCACATTGTGGCTTCACATAAATACATTAAACAATGCATTTTATGTTTCCTTTTTGATAAAAAACAAACCACTGTTTCTGTGTTTATTACAGGACGGCCATGTGAAGAGAGGTTCAACAAGGCCAACATTGCAACAAGAAATCTGATTGAAAGAGTCTTCGAAATCAGGAAAAGGAAATTTCTTATTATCCATGGAGAGGTAAAAATATAAATTTTTGATAGTGTTTTTAAATAGGTCAATTGAAAACAATTATTAATGCTATATCTTTGTGTAAACCCGAATGACAACAGGTAAAATATGTGTGCACACAACGTAGACGCACCATTGTATAACGTACAACTTTAGCTACGGCTATGCATATAATGACCTTGTGTGTGTGTGTGTGTGTGTGTGTGTGTGTGTGTGTGTGTGTGTGTGTGTGTGTGTGTGTGTGTGTGTGTGTGTGTGTGTGTTTGCGCGCGCGCGTGCGTGTGTGTGTGTGCGCGCGCGCGCGTGTGTGTGTGCGTGCGTGTGTGTGTAATTCATTCATGAAGGGAAATAACGCAGTCAATCAGATTTTTTTTTAATCAACAAATGCAAAGGCTGAGCTTTCGTTATTAGCTATAAACAATGTATATTAAGATGTAATATTATTTTATTTTAAATTTTCGAAGGTATTTTCAAAATTTATATAAGAAATATAATACATTTTATTTTTAATTTGCTTAGTTAAAAAAGCGCCCAACCGTTTTAATAAATTCCTATTTAATAAGATTTCAATTTATGCGCATGCTTTAATCTTAAGATTTTTTTTTTTTTCAAATGTTAAAAAAGTGTAAAATCTTACGTTTTATGCTGCAACTATATACCAAATACCTACCCACAAGGGAGGTAAGAAGTTTTTTACTTACGGGAAGCGGGAATTGGTCCTTGAAGCAGATGTAACAATATGTCCTTATAGCTATCAATAGTACCTGTAATTAAACGGACAGGACGTTAGTGTAAACACTACATAAAAAAACTATACATTGCTGTTTATTATAAGGAGATTGGCAGTTTCGTAAAGACAATTAGCTGAGAGTCTTGGAAACAGGAGAAAAATGAACGTAATGGGTAATACGTGGTCGTTATGTTTGTTACAGAAAGCGAGTGATTTTGTGTTTGTGTTTGATTTTGTTGTTTTTATTCACGTTACAATGTATGTATATTTTTTTTAAATTGTAGCTTAAGGAGAAAAGGGTGTCCGGGACTCGAAACCGGGCCCCTTCGCTAACAGGGCTAATGCCCTACCGACTGACCTTAGCGGACAGCTTACACATTCTCTCCCTTTCACCCGGCTACATACAACTCGGACAGTTTGAAACTCGTCCTCGAATTTCTCCAGACCATATGCTCTACATGCAACTCCCGGGCACTTCTCAAGCACTAGTACCGTAGCGACTGCATGTCATTGAAGTTGGTCGCCATTGTTACATAGCGACAAAAATGTGCAGCCAGTCCGGGACTCAAACCGGGATTCGCTAACAGGGCGAATGCTCTACTGACTGAACTAACCGGACTGCTTTCGCATTCTCTCCCAATCACCCGGCTACAATAGTGTCTTTAACGTTTTCAGTGTGTTGCTTACATACGACTTCCCATATATTGTTTTCTTTTTTTTTCTGGTGCAGTATATGACGTGTTGGTTTTATTCTCACCCATCTCGTTGTCTCCTGATGGTCCTTCTTCTGCAAAATATAGTATCACAGTGTTTGGCAAACAGTATAAAAGAATTATAGATAAACATTTTAGTGTTGGCATATACGTATTCGTGAATATTAATACACTATCTGACCATTGAAATGCCAAATGAATTCCGAATTTAAGAAATGCTTGTTTGTTATTCTTATTTTAACACAAATGTAGCAATACTTTGATGTTTCGTGTCTGTTTTTATTACTATTATTATAATTATTATTATTATCGATGTTGCTACAAATGTTCGGAGTTAGGGATTGGGATTTGTCGGCATTTTGCCGATACATTTCGGCAGCGACATTTCTATCATAATAGCACAGGGTCACTTATGAGGTGCCCAGGGACTGAACCCGGCCGGTCCATTATACTGACACCAACGAGTCAGGCGTAATGCTGCCCCCTTAGCCCCGAGCGTTAGTAGGGAAGCTACTACTATCAACTTTAAAGTCTTTGGTTTGACTCGGTCGGGGTTTGAACTCACGACCTCCCGATCTGCAAGCCGTCGCTCTACCACCTGAGCTATTGCGGCCGGTTGATCGGGGTTAATATTATGATCACTTTCAATATTTTATGTGCTAATTAATTTGAATCTTTTTTACGTGGATACCTTTATCCTCAATTGTATGGCCGTCATTGCACACTGTAACGTGCCTAATAGATTATAGGTAATCACTATCTGAAAAACGTATGATAAATGACATACAACATAAGATAAAACACAGTCTAGTAACTATTTACATACAAATGTTTAACAGTTAGTGTGTTTTTTCTTGAACACTACTTTGATATTGCATAAAATCATTAATATCCATTTAATGATACACGAATTAACACCTTATATACTCTATACATGTATTAATAATCATAAAATACACTTTCGTCAAATCACAGGGTTATCCTGTTGTTTGACATTATTTACATACCATCCCACATAACAATATCTTCAGCACACGATACTGACAAACCATTGCATTTCTCTGTTCCATTTGTCACTGAAAAGAATACAATAAAATGTGATTATGACAGTAATCATAAGGATGCAGGGGAGATGTGGAGGAAAAAGAGAAGTACAGTATCAATCGTATTTCATGCGTTTTTTACTTTATTTTAAAAGGTTAAAAGTAGCATATCAAATATTCTTGAATACAATTAAAAGGACCATTCTAAAAGGATTTGAACAGTTCCCTCTGTTCCTTTAAATAAAGCTGGCTGAGTCTTGACAGGAATTGATAACAACGCGTATTATCCCTGACAATTTACGTGCAGCAGTGCCCCGACCCGTCATTGCGTGCCTGTCTGTCGAATACTATGTCTTGGCTTCCTTCATCTAAAGTTTATTACATGCAAACATACATACATTCACTTTCAAAGACAAAAAACGTGCTTGGTGTACACGTTTAAAAAGGCGCAAAGTAGAATGACACCAACAAAGTTGATGCAACAATACGGGTTACAATATTGTTTATGAATAAAACACAGCAGTAGTAATTAAAATAGTTCTAATTTAACATAAACAAAATAGAATTTCAATTAATCATATTGAGATTTAAAACAATATTTCAGCTTATATTTGTTCTTATACAAAACAAACTATAAAATAAAAGTTATCGTATCTCAAGCCAAGTTAAGGTCAAAGCGAAAATTGAAAAGGACTATACCATATGTCACGTATGATTCACAACCTGTTATTGCTAGTGTTCGATTGGTCGGTTCGGAGCGTGTTAACCAATGATCATCGTATCTACTTTTTGCACACAGGGCTTTGTGTAAGCTTTTTTCTCGCCGTTATTTAAAGTTTATATGTGCCTTAACTTGCGCGCACATGTGCAACTAAAATGAGGTTTTTAAGGTTACAGATCTTTTCGGAAAGTTTATTGTTGAAGGTAGACATTATTATCAATACGGATGTTACATAGTGGACAATTGTGGGAATAAGGCGGATGCAACTTCATGCATGATCGCGGACACAGCCATTGTTCGGTGTTCTGTTATGGTAAAAGGAACATCGATCCATTGGGGTGTCTTAGGTCAGCATTTTCTTAGAAAAAAAGTTGATACATTAAGCAGTGTTACATTAGGCAGTGTGGATTTGGTTTATTTCTTAGCATATAAAATGGACTTTGGAATGTAGGTAAGCGATATATTTGATACTGATATGTTTGATACTTTGGTCAATAGTTCCCACTTCACTGAAGATCCCTTATCTTGGCAGCCATCTTTGATGGCAACCTCAAGGGATTTTCAGAATGAATTTTATAGAAGCGTTAATTTTATTTCCTTATATTTCTTCATTTGTGGAATTTGTCTGAAAATTAAAAGCTATACAGTGGAAAGCTCTTGATATTCTTACTTTTATATTTTTTTTAATTGATAAATGCACAAAGAATTAATACACAGTAATAAAAAATTATTTGGCTTATCCTTAAACAAAATTAACAGTGTAGATCTCTACATCTCTGGTTGTATTCTTTTTACCTTTTAAACTATAAAAATATAGTGTTGATATTTAATATACAGTTCATCATAAAAGCTGATAAATTTGATACAAATTATGAGTTTAATACAGCACATATTTCCAGATTTCGGCCTGCATAAGCTCGAACTGCCTGCAAAGATGGCTGCCTTAAACTGTCTTATCAGTGCCTATGACATCAAATGGAAAATATCTAGATTTGACAATAAAATTAACATTTCATCGTATATGTTCGAGTCCCAGTGGGTCTTTTCAGGTCTGGACAGCTTCCGGATGGTGATGCAAACCCGACATTTCACTTACCAAAAACGCCAGTGTTATTTAAAAAAAAGTTAGATAATAGTAACGATATCAACTTAATATATGCCTACACTTTTCTCGAACATGACCATTCCTCATCCGACCGGTGCCTACAACGTTAACGGCCGCCGAAACCTGTGCCAAAAGTTCCTCATATCTGGCTTTCCCCTGGCTGTGACACACACGGATGCTTGAACATTTCTGAACATTTTATTCGTTAAGGGCACTTCCTGCTCTCGCTTAACTGCTTGTTTCTCTTCATTTTAATTTCGTCCTGGGAACGAAACACTTTTCCGGGACAGCGACGTCATACTCGCAGTGCATTATGAGATTTGTTTATTTAATTTAATTTACCGTAGGTCAAAATTCACTATAGCTAGTAATCTAATCCATGTGGAAACCGTTTTTGTGTGGGTTTTTTTTACTAGAGTAGCAACCTTACCTCATTTATACTCGGGTTATACTAAACCCTGGGAATATTTTTACCACTGTTTATACAATATCCTATCTTGCTATACTGCCAAAAATCTTGAGGGAGTATTGCTTTTCCGGGAAATCGACGTCATACTCGCATTGCATTATGTGATCTGTTTATTTAATTTACCGTAGGTTAAAATTAACTTTAGTTGGTAACCTTACCCATGTGCGTGTTTATACAAAAGATTTTACTAGAGTAGTAACCATACCTCATTTCTACCCAGCTATACTAAACCCTGTGTATATTTCAAACCCTTTTTTATACATTTTCCTATCTTGCAATACTGTCAACAACTCTTGAGGGAGTATTACACTCATGTGATGCACTAAGAACTGAACTCGGGCACGTTGTCCTGAATAACGGGTAAAAACGGATGAATGATGATAGATTTATAGTAACAATGAAGACTGGGGAATGCAGAACTGTAGAAAAGCATGTTATATCCACGTTTCACCATTTGAAGGATCGGACTGGATTGTTTTCTTATACTGACACCGATTCAGTATACATGTAGATAAGCAGGTTTTCAGCAATGGTTACGTGATCTTGTGATATACATATTCACATGAGTTACAATAACATAATCTCCTATTTATGGAAGGGGATATCCGTCAATATTCAAATTACTATTTCTAATTTTCAATGCACGGATTTGTCACTTCAAATGTCAATTTGTAAATTGCAACACCGCGCATGCTAAATACCTCTATCTAATTACATCCTAACTCTTTTCTATCACATGAAAATGTTCACATTTCAACATTACATTTGAACAATTTCACATTTCCTGCATATACAATTAACAAATCGCGGGACGAAAATCACGAATACATTTTATATTTCTAGAATCTAATTTACAAGTAAGGCTACTAATCTGAGGGCGCAAAGTGATTGTTTGTCGCACATTAAGAAAAACGCGTGACACATGTATTTATAATCGTTCGTGACATGTACTGTAGATGTGCACCAATTAAATTTGGTCCATATTTACACGTCTCTACTTTTTCCTCAAACTGTATGAAGCGGTTCAAATGCTGTGACGCGACGTCAGATCATGGGACAAACTGCACTTTTTGCTGTAGTACAATATATTGAAGTGCTGTTTTTCCAGGAACTATTTTATAAAATAATAAAAATTATATATCAAAATAAAGGAAAATTTTCACCCGACAAAATTTTTATCATTATGATTCGCCGTTCATTGATTCAGAATTTTGTCATAGCAAAATACAACATCAAACGATACCAAAATCGCATGTAGAGATGTAACGAAAATGTCTGAGTAACAGAAGATTATACTTACATTTTGCCAGAAACTGGCGCCAAAACGTTTTAGAATTTATACTGACGATGACGTAATCATTTACGCAGATGATGTCATTTGAATTAACGTTAACGTTCGAAAAGTGCGGAGAAAAATGAAGATTTCGTGAATGAAACATTTGTGTAGCGATACAAGATTTGTGTTTAAAGAATGACGGGTAAGAAATTTTAAATGAATGTTTACCTAATATTTAACTTAATTTTGAGATCATTTTTAGATTTTCAAAAATGCGTTTTCAAATTGTTTCTTTTCCTGTTTTTGTTAGAAAATAATATATATAGTTTGTGAATTATGGGCAAATATTTATGCCTAGCGGAAATGGCCAAAATTGGAAATAATGCGTGTTATCGTGTCATTCACCTTAACATTTATCGAATAAAATAGTTTTACCAATGAAACATTTTATTTCAAATTTATTCTAAATAATAGCATTTTTCTGCTGTGTATGCTGACCAAATTTCATTTTGGTATCATTATTTACCTGCTATAAGTGATAATATTTCTAAGTCTAGCGAAAATGTCCCAAACGCTATTTTTGACACAAAGTAACGTCATTGTGCGTTTGGTTTCAAAAATTGTTTAAATATCAATTTAAGTTACGTTTGTATTCATAAGATATCAAATAAAATCATTTAAAATATTAAGAAAAAGTGGAGAATCTTCTTATTTTATAATTATTTATTCTGTCAGTCACTGCATGATCTTTACAGGTAGATGCATACAAACTTATTCACAAAATGTAATATGTTTCCATTAAGCATGAATCGCGGAAAGCACGTATCGCGAGAATACTCCTGCAGGAGGACTGCGATTACTCGAGATGATGATGATGAGCATTCATAGTTTATTCACATTTTTCAGGTGGTTCCAAAAGACAAAATATTCAGAAAAGAATAGACAACAAGAAAGAAAAGCGGAAGAAACAGAAGTTGGATTGGTATAAGAGAAACGCAGCGAATATCAATTACCATCGTAGAAAAAAAAACAAGGTAGCTTTTACATTTCTTCCGTATTTTAATGAATATGTACATGTTCGTTCATTCATTCATTCATTCATGCATTCATGCATTCATTTTCTGTTAATGAACAAGATGATTTGATGAATCAATCAATCAATCAATTAATCAATCAATCAATTTATCAATCTATCAGTAGACGAATATTTGACTTTTTAAGTATTTTCTTAAAAAAAAATGATACACTTTCGCCAGCAGTCTAACTTTTTGTCTTAAATGTGTTCAACGTTTTAAATTTTACTTTCCAGATTATGCACAGACGGACAATGCATTGAGAAAACGGTATATTAGACAGACACAAGCAGAGGCAAAAAAGAGGAGAACAGGGTATCAGAGAAAATGGAGGTCGAAGAGAAAAAATAATGTCAGTGACATAGAAATTGCAAGCTTTCCAAATAGAA
The DNA here is from genome assembly GCA_007844125.1 of Sinonovacula constricta. NCBI lineage: Eukaryota > Metazoa > Mollusca > Bivalvia > Cardiida > Solecurtidae > Sinonovacula > Sinonovacula constricta. The sequence continues at coordinate 17,855,453 of CM017558.1, forward strand.
TGAAAAAGTTACGAGCTTTGAAAAAGATGAAATCTTCTTTGCCGAAAACACCAACCAGGAGAGCAGCAACAATCGCGGCATATTTTGAAAACCATAAAAGTCCGGTCGTTCAATCCGTAAGAAAGAAATTAATTTCAAATAATGATAGCAGAGAAGATATGGTTTTACTAGAGGCTGTTATGTGCGACATTAAAGAAAATTTGAAACTCAAGAAAAAGAAAAGATCACATGAGGCGAGAATTGAAATGAACTCTATCACAACAACTATTAGTGGAGAGTCAGTCAGTAAATCAAGATGCAAAGTTAAGCTTGCTAAAAAACTAGGTGTTCCAGTTAGAACTATAGCAAAAGGGTATAGAATTAGATCTCAGATCTCCCACGCTGATGAGTCGTGTTTCAAATATACCACTCGCAAAACCCGCAAAGACGCGATATCAGAAGAACTTAAAAGAAAAAATTATGATTTTTGGTGTGCACCTGACAATTCCCATCCTTCAGGCAATAAGAATGATGTAAAAAGAGTTAGAACTGGTTTTAAGTCTTACACAAGTCATACAGTACAGGTTTTACGGAAAACTCAAACAGAAATTTACACAGACTTTAAACAAAGCAACCCTGACATTAAGATATCACAGCGTTCATTTGAGCGATGTAAACCATTTTTCATACGACAAGCGACAACAAAAGACAGAATAACTTGCTGCTGCAGATATCATATAGAAATAAAATCTGTATTCAGAAAATGCATGGACTTTAGGAAAAAGAATTGTTATGAATCCCCAGCACCAGTCTATGATAACGTATACGACATGTGCGAGAAAACTTTGTGTACACCTGTAGAAGAAAATCGGTACAAACAGATTTGCCTCGATCGGAAATGCGACAAATGCGGCGTTTCTGATGACCTGTTCTTACCAGAAGAATTAACCACAGATGACAGTGCACCCACAGTTAAATGGGAATGTTTCGAGTACCAAAATATTCAAGTAAGGGAAACAACAAGAAGAAAACTGCTACTCGTAAAACGTGAAACTAAACCAGGCCTATTGTTCATGTACCTTTCTAAACTCTTGAAAACCTTTCCTGGTCATAATTTTCGATCGAAATGGCAGAGTTCTCAGTTTAAAGACATTGTTGATAACTTGCCGCAAAATCACTGTATAACAGTTCATGATTACTCTGAAAATTATCAATGTTCTGATAAAATTGAAATTCAGTCAAGTTATTTTCAGAAAACTGAAATTTCAATACATGTAACGCTACTATATCGTCATGCCGTACAAAATACTGACGGCATTCAAAGTACACCTGAAAATCCAGAAATTGTTTTAGAACATTTTTATGTTATATCTGCTGACGAGAAACATGACCAGCATTTTACCCATAAAGTTCAAGAGGAAAAATCATTATATCTGCAATCAATAGGCTACAATGTTGACGTAATGCATGAATTCTGTGACGGCTGTTCTGTTCAGTATAAAAGCAGGAACTGCTACGGTGATATTGCCTTTTCCGTAGGATCATTCAACTACAAATAGGTAAATAAGAAAAGGTCCTATCAAAATTTTCACAGATATTTAAATTTTATCTACCTGCAGACCAAGGCAGACAAGGTAAATGTAAATGTGACAAAAAACACAGAGACGAGACATAACACACAAAAAGAAAAACCATCAGTTACCGCCTTGGAACGGTCAGTCGGCAAAAGGGCCAACTGGGGTGCTTAAACCTGGTTTGTGGAGCGCTCCAACCTCGCACTTCCTGACGGTTTTTTTATCAAACAAACAGTGTAAATAAAAGTATCCCGTCAAAGTGACACAACTAACAATAAGCACCTGCATCGGGAGTTAAAACAGATATAATGAACATATGTACAGTATTTACAGTAGATAAAAGCCTCGGCAACCAAAAAATTCCAAATGAGAGAGTAGTTTAAAATAAAATAAAGCAGTACAAGCGCTGATATGTAATAAGAACCATATAATGACGTCATAAATGCCATGACGTCATATGCCAAAAGTGTCAAAAGTGAAATGTAAACAATATGGAAGAAACAATAGAATTTTAGAAAATCAACAAAATAAAACGTAGTATTGTTTAGAGTTAATCGTTTAAAAAACATATTATAAACGCCGAGGATTTATCCGCAGTTGACATATTATATATGATAAAAATTAAAAAAATCCCGATGTTATACCTACTGTGCAATCTCACGTAAAGGGTATGGAGACTGCTCAAGTTGTCCCACCTGTATAGGGCACGACTGGAGAGATGAAGAGACAAGAAATCCAACAGTGACTGTCCAATTATGGCTTTAAGTCACTGTTTTCATATAGTCTCAACGACCTGTCCGGTCATCGTGTAATTTAAAAGCAATGCAAGTTCTTGACTGTAAAAGGGTCAATTGCAAGCAATGCAGTACATCGAAGTATTCCCGGGTTGTAACCGTCTGCAATACATTTTCTGATAAGTTTTGTAAAGTGGTCAGAAAAGTTATTGAGACCCTTGATCGTCTTTAACTTGTATAAAACATTTCCATAAAATGCAGGATGGCTTATGCCTTTCTGCATAAGTGTTTTCATACTGCTATTATACTTAGAAGCAATAAAATCATTGCGGTGAAAGAATTTTGAAAATGCCTTTCTTAATTTATGAAAACGAAAGCCTTGCTGTAACAGTTTAGAAGAAATAAACAGGTTTCTAGCATTGAAATCTTCTACTTTAGTACAAACTCGTGCAAACCTTGTAAGTTGTGATATGTAAATACCATAGGAGGTAGCACGAGGTGAATCATCATCAAGGTATGGATAATTCACAATACTAAAGTTGAAATCATCTCTCTTGTCATAGATTTTAGTAGAGACGTTGTCATTGGAAATATTGATCTCAATGTCTAGAAATGCTGCATTTAAATGTCAGTTATTTGCTTTATTAAGGGTAAGTTCTGGAGGGTAAATCAGATGGATCATTTGAGAAAAGAAAGGATTATCTATAGTTAGAATATCGTCAAGATAGCGTGACGTTAAATTGAAAGCCTCTATAATGTGGCTTTGGTTTGAAGGGGATAAAGTTAACATGAAATCACGTTCAAAGCAGTATAAAAACAAATCTGCAATTAATGGTGCACAGTTGGTTCCCATAGGGATACCAATTACTTGTCTAAATAAAGTGTCACCGCATTTTATGTAAATATTGTCTAATAGAAAACGTAAAGCTTCACAAACATCCGTGCAAGTCCACATAGTAAACTTTTCTAAGAATGTGTTGGTAAAAAAAGCATTACTTTCATGACATGCAATATATAGACGTTGCTCTCGAGCAAATGTTTTCTCAATAAGAGCAATCAATTTGGTCTTAATTAAATCATGAGGTAAAGAAGTGTACAGCGTAGAGAAATCGTAAGTATTAACTGCAGAGCAATGAAAGTTTAAAGTACGAAACTTGTCTAAGACTTCTGAAGAATTTTTAATAGACCAAAAATGTTAATTCCTGAATTTTCATACACTTTTTCACAATATTTAACAACGTGATTGCGAACGGCTGTAAGGCAAGACGTAAGTAGTTTAGATATGTGAGTGGTGGTGCTAGAGCTGGCATTAGCTATGAATCGTGACTTGTATAGTGTTTTGTGAAGCTTAGGAATCCAGTACAAGGAAGGAAGTTTTTCTTGCTTTGTTTCTATTTTGATATTGAAATTATGCAATATCTGTTTATGTTTGTCAATGACTGTCTGAAAGTCAAGGTTGGTGCAAGAGTAAGAACTGGTGGTGGATAACTCAGCACTCAGTATATTTTTGTAATAAAGTCGTCAGACAAAAATTATGTTGTTTGAAGCTTTGTCTGCAGGTACAAGTACAAATTTATCGTGAATATTCTGAAAGGACTGTTTTAGATGTTTTAAGTGATAAAAAGGTTTTTTAGGTAAACTAGAAGGATGGGAGCGGTAGAATTTAACGCGATTTTTTATTATCTTAAAAATGGCTTTCTTCCAAGTATTAAGTGCTACTGTATCCGTGTTTTCTCTCTTACACCAGCGATCGGCAAACAGATTAATTGCATCAGCAATTTCTTTGCAACAAAGGTCAAAATCTATGTCATCTGGCAGGCGATATTTCGGGCCCTTAAAGAGTAATTTTCTCAATTTGTCGTCATCGATGATGTTTAACTCCCCAGTAATGATATGGCCAGAAGGTAAATAACAGTAAGGTGAAGTTGAACAGTTACAAGAATCTTGAGAAGGGTCATTTAGGTTAAGGTCTGCTACTGTTTGGTTGTAATTAAAAATAAGACCTCTAATGGGTTTTTTGTACTTATAACAAATCATTGGGTTTTCCTTGTTTTCGAAGTAACACGGGATTTTATTGATGATATTTTTGTCCCGAAAGATACTAGGTAAGTCGATAAAATCAATCCCTTTATTAATGTATTTGATTTTCATGAAATGTCGTTTATGTTGAGACTGTTTATCTATATGAGGTCTTAAAGCATGGGTAGTATACTTTTGAATGATGGAATCCAACTCATATAAAGGATGAGTACGTAAATATATTTTATCTGCCTCATTGTCCAAAATAACTAGTGATTTCAAGGGTAGATTGGTAACTGTACAAAGTAAGGCGTGAATACCAGATCGAATATAAAGTGTGTTCAGATCTTGAATAGAAACTGTTTTCCTAAATCTGCGCTTAAGATTATGATTTTTTCTAATTCCATGAGACCGTCTTTTGCGCTTGCGTAAAGATAGAATACTAAAAGATGTCAATGTTCGAATTTTTAGAAATATTGCCCGCCTGATAAATATTGTCATTAAGACCGAGTGGAAATGGAGTCTGAAGTTTTTTAATCCAATCAAGTTCGGCACTGTATCTGGCCTGTAATTTAAATCCTTTAGAAACATCGTCATCGAAAACAATTTTTTGCAAAGGTTGTATGTTCACATATTTTAAAGAATGCCCTGTAGTTAGAAAATGATTATAAAGGTAGTTCTTAAAACGACGAGCGTTACGGATTTTATATGAATGTTCTCGAAATCTAATTTTAAGTGCCCGCCCCGTTTGTCCAACGTACTGCAGTTTACAGTTAGGATGGTTTCATGTTATAACATAAATTATGTTGTTACTTTGTCAATCAACATCACAAGGTAAGGAAATGTTAAATGTACGGCCATTTACAGTAGACTTGACAGTGGAGTTACAGTTAAGGAATCTACATGTACTACATCTTTTATAATTACACTTGTAGATATTAAAGTACACATTATGTCCACTTTGCATTTGTGCGGGGGAATTCTTTACATTACAACTAGGAACGTTACGTAAAATACACGACTGCCGAAGAAATAAATTACTCGAATTGGAAATATAAACCCGGGCAGACGGGTGTAATTTTATTGGTGAAATATTGACAGTGACTCTTCTAGAAAATATATCATCAGAACCGTGAGACAAATGCACAGTAGACACATTATGCAATTTTAAGGGAGAAATATTTATGTTTGGTTTTAGTAGTCTGTTCATGGTTGTTTTATTTCAAGTAAAATAAACCTAAGTCCAAGGTATGTCAAAAGAAAATATACGTAACAATCCTGATAGGATGAATTAGATGACAACATAGATCACATGTACGGGGAGATTTTTTACGACCGCCACACTGCACAAGCAACACTGTTGTGATTATGAATAGGTAAATAAGAAAAGGTCCTATCAAAATTTTCATTAATAAGAAACTTTTTTTAAACAAGTCACGCAAAAGGCCCTCAAGATGCAGCAGGAGGGCTGTTGAAGCGTCAAGCAGATTTAGCGGTCTTGAGGGGTGCAGTTGTTATCCAGAGTGCCAAAGATTTGTTTCAATTTGCCCAAAATAATTTGACGGAGACAAAATCCGATAAATGTCAACGGCGGATATTTAGATACTGTGAAAGCATCGACAGGTCTACTGCACGTCTATATAATCCCATTCCCGGTATTAGGTCAACCCATCAAGTCATAGCACATGCAAACACTAAACACAGCAAATTACAAATTAGATGTCTTTCCTGCTACGAGTGTACGAATTGTATCATGGAAAAAAATAAGCCGGTGTAAAAACATGCACATTACTGGACACACTACTTTTCTTCAACCTGAAGCAGACGGCACTATAAATGGTAATACGTCGCTTGTAGCTGAAGAACCGTCTACGGTGGAACTTATTCAAGAGGGAATGATCTTTGCTGCACTGTGCGATGACGAAGACTATGATTATTACCTCGTGAGAGCAGATACATCTGCTTTTGTGCTCGGAAAACGTACCACTGATGAATGGGGAACGACATGGCCACAGGGAACGCCTGTTATACGAGGGCATTACTATATAAAGTCTGGAAATAATCCCCTGCTCAATACCTTGCTTTGCAAAAACTATGCACTAATTCCAGCAGTTTCAGTTTTGTACATAATTGAAGGGGGGAAGAATAAAAATAAACTAAAATTGAATGAAAATGACCATCTTTCAATTTTGAAAGTTTTGGAGGAACGGGATGCTACAATATAAACAATGTAAATGCATATAAATCCACTCTTAATGTTTTAGACGAAGCTAAAATTGTTGTTGTTGTGGCATGTATTTAATAATTATGATGTTATATAAATACATATACATAGAGCATAAAGCATAACGTGTTGTTTTGATCAGTGTTTACAATGACGTTTGAAATTAACGATTTTGACGTTACGCTAATTAGCTTCAATATCTGACGTCGCGTCTGTACGTATATTTTATCTCTCAGGTCTGACTGCCGCCCCTACAGCCTCCCCAACCTCCACCCCTTTCAATCTCTATGGTTCCATCCACTATCATTTAACTGCAAATATCCTGATTTAACCGATGTGATCCGAGCTGACAAAATTCCGTTACCGGTACACGGTATATCAGGTGCTCCACCACCTGGTCTACCTGTGCAAACAGCTTTTAACCATCCTTATTTTAAGCCAGGCATTAACTGGACAGAACCACCAGTATCTAGTTCCTGCTACACAAATCCCATTACCGAGGGCGGGGGTTGAACCCAAGACCTGCTCTTGTGGTAGGGGCTCTAGCAACTGAGCTACCTGGGCACCTGACTCTGGGGAAAACATACTCGCTACATCACGTACCCCCGTTGATGTAGTTCAATTCCAGTACATTTTAAACAAATCCTTATGCGACTGAGATCGTATGTTCTTCTGGAAACGTCCGATACGTATATTAAATGCATTGAATGAAGTTTTAAGAAAACAAAATTACTTGCAGAATTTTAATATATACATAAATAACTTCATCTGGCAAAAGATAACGCGTTCAAGATAACCACATGAAATGGACGTGGCGAAATAGAACATTTATCAAAAAATGATACGGTATGCTTAAACAAGCAGACAGTGCTGGACACTGGCCACCAAGAAGTGCATTCACTTTTATTCTCTCATCTAAAGAGAGAAAGGTTGACAACACGTGATCTCCGAATTCGCTTTGCAAACAGACCGCCAACTGACGTCGGTGTGTATACAAATGTGGACAGACTATGAGAATATGATCAGTAAGATTAGTGTCGTTGAGCTCAGCACCACATCTTCGACATGACCCACCCTGCCATGATAAATAAGTAACCAGTTTGCAAACTGTTCTGCAATAAGTAAGTTGGCAAGAATTCAGAATTCCTATAATTATACTGCCAAATCTCGCTTATCTCATACAGTGTATGAATAGATCGGACACGAGCGAATTCCACCGCACAATACCTATCTGTCCAGTCAATGATCGCCTATGAACGGATCTTGAGATAAACGAAGCGTTTCCATTTAACCTTTCCCGGAAAATTTCCGTCGACTAGAAAATCGTTTAAATAGTTTGTTAAATTATAATACTTAGCAGACCCCACATATCCTTAAAGAAACCAGATTTCCTAGAGGGGTTTAACTTGCTGTAAGTTAACCGAAACAGAAAAATGTGCCTTACTGCTTTGTTACCCAGCAGGCGACACAGTTGACCAAGAAAAATCAGTTTCCGTTGATCAATAAGACATTTTATAGGTAGAATAGTAAGCATACAAAGTGCCATATCAGTACGTGTCCTCCAGCTGAATCCTTGCATAGATTTGACACACCTACGATGAGTTCTCTCAAGAAAGATTATTTCATGAGACGATAAGGTGTATAGACATTCAGTACCGTAAAGTGCTTTTGGAAGGACTATGTGATCATAGATCCTTTTACATGTTATTGGATTTAATTGTCTGAGATATTCATTGTCCAGAGTGCCGCTGAACGTTTTCCGTAACTTTTCGGAAATAAACTTAATCCGTTGGTTTCACTTATAGTCACAGTAGCACATAACACCCATGATCTGGCCGAACGGAGGTGAGATATTTTATTTTCATTGAAAACCATAACGGCACATTTAGTAGGATTATATTGAAACCTCCACTTTCACGCATAACGGTGACAAGTGTCTAGAAGAGTTTGGAGGCCCTGCATTGACATGAATAACAGAAGCATATCATTGGCTACGGTTGGTGCACATAGATTGTAACCGTTTATACATAAACCGACCTGTGTATTAACAAGTTGTTGTATTAACTCATTAATGAAGCACACGTAGAGAAATGGTGACCAACGCGAGCCTTGACGGGTAGACTGAAGTATCGGGAACCAGTCAGATTTACGTCCCCTGTACAATACACAACTGGTCATTCCAGTGTGCATATTCACAATCGCATGCCAGAGACGACCTGTCATACCCATAGAATGTAGCTTGTAGAAGAGGCCATTATGCCATACCCTATCAAAAGCTTGACGGGCATCCAACTAGCATGCATATAACTTCTCTTGTTTTCTTTAAAATAATGTATACACTCATGTAACAGAAAACTGGTCATATTACAGCCCATCCCCTCCCGACATCCACCCTGTAGTGGATGAATAGGGATATTTATATGTTCTTTTAACCGTAATAAAAGCATGCTCTCGTACAGTTTGAGAAGACATAAAGAAAGATAGGTCGATAACTCTTCGGATCATCTTTACGTTTATTGCCTCCCTTGAATAAGGTAACGATGCAACCTTGTTTTAACTGACTAGGTACATAAGACTGCGACAGCATATTATTGAATAATAAAAGTATATATCCGTAGAGTAGATGCCCTCCATAATTAATATGCTCATTATAGATGAAGTCTAAACCGCACATTTTACCGTTATTTAGGCTCTTAATACACGCCATCAATTCCTCGAGTGAAAGTGGAGGCTGATCAGGGACCATATTGCTTTCACATTTCAACTGATCAACTGTACTATCAACTACTTGTCGAAAGCTTTGGTCATACAACTCATGATTTGTATCACTATACAAATCAGCGAAATAGGAACCCCATTCTTGAGTAATATCGTTAGCGTCGCGTACTACATGGCCATTAAAGTTAAGCTCACATGAACATGATGATGTATTGCCCTTTCTCTTAGCATTAAACAGCTTCCAGAACAACCCGCAGTCAATAGGTACAGCGGCCTCAATATCACGATATGTTTGACTCATATAATTACGATCCGCGCTACGGTGAGAGCGTCTAAACTTTGCTTTGGCCTCCTTATATAATATGAAAGTTTCATGAGTTCTATCATGTGGTCTACAGTCTGCTGGCCACTCACCGCGCTTCTGACGCATCCACGCATGAGGGCCCTTTAAGGTCTGGCCCCAATATCTGAGGTATGAACGATAGAATGAGCGTGGAAGACATGTGTGCGACGCATATTTAATAGATTCGACCATCTCCGTATAGAGCCTATCAATATCATCATGTGATGTTACTTTTAAAGCGTGGCCCTGTCGTGATTTGAGTCGACACATTAGAATATGTTGAAAATGTGATAACTCTCTCGGCTTTACGTTAGCCCATTTGGATGATGCAGCACGTGCATAAATCGGGAGATCACGTGTTATCTGTATCAGCAATTTAACCATAACAGGACGATGTGTAGATCAGCCGCAACTTTCAGTTGTATTCCAATTATACGATCGTGATCAACATGCAAAAGACTGATCTGATCATTCAAGCTTGCATGCCAGAGCAGTGCAACACCGCCCTTTGCTCTTCTTCTTGTAGAACAGTACATATCAGTACACTGACCAACCCTCTTATATGATGGATGAATACTGTTGATAAAATTTACATTTGATTGGGTCAGCCAATGTTCTGACACGCCGCAAATACTGAATTTGTGGGTATCAAGCAACTGGCTGAGTTAAAACGCACTTGCCTGTTGCGTTCCATGTACATATATCTAACGATGGCAGCGTTGCCATTGTGTATATGGTCAAACAAGTAATAAGCAGTTTCATAAAGTTGTTTGTTTACGTGTTATCACAGTATGCCTGCTCGATTGTTCATGTGACTGTCCACGTGGTTGTCCACCTGACCGTCTACCTCGCGGCGGTCTATTCAACCATGGCTTGCAGGTAACACCCGGTGGCCAAAATCCGTCGCTAGTAATCAATGTAGAATTCTAGTCATCTACGTTTATTTGTATTGTAGCTGTGCCACGGTATTGAGACCTGAATATTCTAATATAATTAAAATGAGCACCGTTTTGTAATCCGATAGAGTACAAAATGTTTTCTGTTACCATGTTCAGGAACCCACGCACGAAGAAACGTTTGGACCGTTTTCTCACATACTTAGTGAAATCATCACTTGATCTGGTAGCAAGACCCTTTTGACCAACTGACGACTGCACAGGGTCCGCCTGCTGCCCGTAATTACTTCCTTTTACGTCAATACTTTCCGTTATTTCAGAGATTCTCCGCGGGATGGGGTGTATTCTTTCCAAGGGCGGATCTACACTCGGTTTGCTGTTATCAGCTTGCTTTTAACTTTTGCACTATACGTGTCATTTTCAGGAGATTTTGATTGTCGTTTAAAGCGGGACTGTCCATCATTCTCTACTCTGTATAAAGTGTCACGCATGTTGTGTTCACCCGTCGATTCGCTCGTGTTGTGTTCTAACATTGCTTTACGCGCGCCATGTCCTGTCGCCGGTTCCCGCGCGCCATGTTCCGTCGAAGGTTCACTCACGTCATGTTCCGTCGCCGAATCACGCACGTCATGTTCCATCGCCGGCTCCCGCGTGTTACATACATCCAACGGTTTTGTGTGTACATTTGCAGAAGGGTTGGTTGGGTGGGAGTTCTCTAAAGAAGGTCATTTGCAGTCAATCAGGGACAGTGACAATTATATTACTGGAAAGTTTTGATTATCCACTGTTGTAACGTTTTTGCAAATTCTATCCGAAAGGTTTATCTATTATTCTAGACAAGAAATGCATCTTAAGTAATGTATCTTAAGTAAACCAAACGAAATGTATGTAGGCACATAAGAAACTGTACTTTGATAAGTTACACATGTAAACGACCTGTTACCATGGTTTAAGCATCCACATATTCCCTCTGTTGAACTGTTGTATTTAGATTCTAAAACACTGTTTATAGTCTTTCTTGAAGACATTTTTAAAATATTGGTTTTGTCAAATTTAAACTAAATTCGTATTTAAAGCGATCTTTGTTATTCAAGAAAGATAAACTTATTTTTGGCACTGTTATTCCTTTTCGGTCTTTAGTCATGTAAATACAGACGAATTAATTATAAATAAATAACATACATAACATATATTTTATGATAGTGCCTTAAGCTGTTTATTCCGAACTTAGAAGGCCCATGACAATTAATTCTTAATGTACTATATAGCAATCATTAATTTATAGTAATCAGTACTCGTGACTGACAAATGGCATATATGTACATTATTTTACACCGGGGCAGTTTTTTTATAAAAAGTGCGAGATACGTAAAAACTATACGTTTTGTGCCCACTCTTAAACTCTTTACATGCATCCTCTTACAGGAATGTAATAAAATGAATTTTAATCTATTATATGATTTTATTAAATGATTTGATTGGAACAGACATTAATAACAACTTTCAATTTATTTTATGGTTTCTTTTTAAATTTAATTTATCAAACAAATATCTTACATTTTTGTCATGTTCAAACAACATATTTAAATTTTAGGTTTTAAGTCCTCCACTCACAAAATTATGTCTCTAAATCAGCTTGTCGCAAAACGACTTGGCATTTTATATAAACATCACAAAGAAAATATATTGAAAGAGTGTTATAAACTGATGTAGTTAAATTATACTTAATCTAGACGTCATTATTGTAGTCATAACTGTCATTTTTATTAGTTATACGCCATCAAGACCACTGTTAAAAAGATATACACAACAAAAAAGTTTGTAGATTTTACTTTTTAAAATTCATAAAGTCCCACAGAGCATGTAAATAGTAATGTCTATTACGATAAATTAATAATCCAGACTTTGTTCTGTGCCTTTTCGGAGTTTGGTATATGTTGCAATGCTCATAGGACTTGTCATATATTCTTATTCATGATCACAACAATGTTACTTGTGCAGTGTGGCGGTCGTAGAAAATCTCCCCGTGCATGTAATCTATGTTGTCATTTAATTCATCCTATAAGGATTGTTACGTGTATTTCCTTTGATGGACATTGGACTTTGGTTCTGCAATTCCATCATCACATGAACAAGATGTTACAACCATTTATTCGTCTCTGGTCGTGTTTGTTCATGATTCAGAAAGTTAATTGTATTTATAGTCAACCATTTATGTGTGGCTTTTCAAATCGAAATAATACCACATTATTTTCTAAACACTTTGTGGACATTTATTTTTCAACGACGTCACTACTTACAGTCATAACTTATAGAAAATATCAGCGCTTGGACATTTTGTATTCAAATAGATCGTTTTTCTTTTCATTGCTTGCATTTGAGAAACTCGCCAGGAAGTGCGAGGTTAGAGCTCTGTAAAACCGGTTTAAGCACCCCAGTCGGTCCATATTTCCGACTGACCGTTCCAAGGCGGAAACTGTCGGGTTTGCTCCTTTCGTTAAATGACTCATCCCAAATTTGTTTTTACTTTTCGCTTGGCTTGCATGTGAAATACCTTTGTTCTGTGCCTTTTCAGAGTTTGGTATATGTTGCAATGCTCATAGGACTTTCTCATATATTCTTATTTGCTATTATTACAAATAATTTAGGATGTCATTTAGGAGTCTAAAGAATAGCTATTCATCACAGCCAAAAAAGATATTTGTACATTTTCTCGTATAATTTATCAACAAACAGGTAAGACTGCACAACAAATTTGGTATAAACGTGTTTACTTAACAGTATCAGCTTGCAGTGCTATCAGTATAGCATCGGTGCCTTGTACGATAGGTCTTGAGTTCGGACCAATATATATACAATACAATACTTTATTAGGTTCTGGTTTACAAAGTAAACATAAGAACAACATGCAGCATGAAAATAAATCATTTAAAATCATGGTAGAAAAGGTCAAATGTGAAAGAATGCATAAGGGTAACTTTGGTGAATAAATAGGTGTACAGATACGTTTTTCGTTTAAATGTGTAGGCAAAAAGTGTAGGAAGTACTGTCTATCTAGGGTTAGACAGAAAAGTGAAGAGGAGAGTCCGTTTAAGGTTTCGGCAACAAAAGTATATACAGAAGAAGGAATACATATCTTTTTAGAGTGAACAACGTTTATGTAAATAATAATCAAAAAGACAGTTTAACATAGCACTTTCACATAGATATATCGGTCTAGATGGGCTACGGCTGGGTTTATTTCTACAAAAATAAAGGTTGATATACATATTACTGCGGCATATTCTAACAAATATCAGAGATACATATTCAGATTAATAAGTGAGCAAGAATGACAGCTTTAATTAATTAAATATTTTAAATTATTTTTACGGTTATTTTTCTGTTAAATAAACATTGAAAGAATACAGCACAATCCCAATACAAGAGTAATTTCTGTAATTTACTACCTGTATTATGTATTTTTATGTATGAAGTATTTACGTTGCTTTTTTTTTTTTTAGTTTTTATCTGATGTTGCATGTTTAAACGACCAGGGCCACAAGAATTCCAGTTCGATAAACATGGTAGTGGTATAGTTGATTGCTTACAAACAAATTTAAGGAAGGTTACACAACTTGTGAGCCTGATGATAACATATTGTAAACACATACACATACCAGTTCGATATGCAAGGGGCGCGAAGCACCACGTTTCAAAGGACACAGCCTAAATCAAGACTCAAGAGGTTTAGACAGTGAATGAAACTGTTAAAAAGAATCTAGTTCAAAGTATGTTTGTATATACATACACATATTACACATATATACACACACACTTCAATATATATATATATATATATATATATATATATATATATATATATATATATATATATATATATATATATATATATATTGTCTTTTTTGTTTCGGACAAAGGGAATCGACTGTAGCCTGTTATTCAAAGGTAGATTAAGCACGTTTGTAGAGTAAAATAATATATCCAATAGAAAATTTCACTTGACAAACTATTTAAAATGTATTGAAGTGTGTGTGTTTTCTTAAAATATACTGTAAAATGCATTCTTCATGTCAACACTTTTCCGTTGTTGCATATTCGCTTTCCTGTGGCAGAAGACCCACTGAAAAATATAAGCAAGTTACTATTAGAACACCTTGTGGTGTGGTGTTATTATAAAAAAGAATATTAGAGTATTGAATCATATACCAAACTCCGAAAAGGCACAGAACAATGGTATTTCACATGCAAACCAAGCGAAAAGTAAGAACATATTTGTGATGAGTCATTTAAGGAAAAGAGCAAACCCGACAGTTACCGCCTTGGAACGGTCAGTCGGCAATATGGACCAACTGGGGTGCTTAAACACTTGTAGCACAGAATAGAGGTCACGTACACTTAAAGCCTTGGTTTCAACCCCAAGCCAGGATGTATTAATTTTTGTATGAATGGAATATTGTAGGTTTACTTGATTAGTTTAATCTGAGCATCAAGTTGTATCTTTATTACTGCTTAAGAGACTTTTTGTGTTAATGTTACCTATTTGCTAAAGACCACTTAATTTAATTGCGTGTACCGTAATTCTTTACCGATATATTCTACGCTGTAACACGTTGCTTTTGTCCAAGACTTGTAATTTTTTGTGAAATTAAAATCTATTAAATATCAATAATATGCAGTATACATGACCAGATCCCTGACAGTATATATGTGATTATTATGCAATGTTTAAACGCTCAAAGATTATAAATCAAAGTGCTATCAGGGCAGTGTTTATTTTTAAATATGCAAACAAACTGTTTTCCAAGATACCATGGCATCGTCCAGAATGTATTGTAAATAATTTCAACTTGACGCATAAACAGCAGCAATGAATGTAATATTATGGTTAAGATTTGTTTAGAGCATCAGGTGAGGTGTAGTCAGTTCGATAAACTTACTTAATTCTTCTGTCCTTTCTGCAAATGGCAACTCTCCTCTCACATCAACGCTAAATAGGTCGACTCTTTTAAAGCCATTTCTGCACGTCCCTTCACTGCCCAATCGACGGCTTCCGAATCCCATACACAAGGCCTCTTCAAATACAGAAAGCGGATAATGGTAGCACAAACGTATCCATTTTATTTGAGCGAACATCATTTCCTAAGTGTCCCAGAAAGTGCACATTCACTCTAGGACTATATATTTGCTTCCAATAAATCACTCGTATCATAAGTTCAAGTAAATTTGTAAAGAAAAAGAAAAGAAAGGAGCTATAAATTGTTATTTGGTAATGATAGCTCCCCATGAGCGTGCATGTTTAGTGTATAATTTTGATACGCCTATAATGAAATAGATGGGTTACCTCAAAATCCATGATTTTTCGTGTTTTAAGTGAATTTTGACTAAAAAAACTGTTGACTTGACGATGAACTAATAAAAGCAATATGTCAACACGCACCATCCCAATACTAAAATTATCGGTATCGCGAAGTCTTATGTTAATTGCAGGATTCAATTGCTAGATACCAGATAATACTGTACCAAACAACTTGTGCAAAACGAAATATTCAATATTAAAATGTAAACATACATACAGATATTTGAACAGCTTCTAACAACAAAACGAAACATAAACTTCGCGTAATCTATGTATTATGGAAAATTATCACTGTTTTTGCGCATCGAAATAAAACAACAAATTTTGGTGTTTGCAAATACTGACAATCGATTCCGTCGTTCAAATTGATGTTGTTTTATTTTTTGTAAATTGTAATTATATTGTGATAAAGGTTGGAAGGTGAGGCCGATTAGCAAAACAAATACCTTGATCTTCAGAAGAAGTTTCCAAAGAAGACAGCTCCCCTCTAACATAATCAGGGAATACGCCATCCTTTTTAAGGCTGGTTCTTTTTTTGTCCATATTGACATTTTTGTAGCGTTTACGCACTGCCAAATAGAAGATAAAATACTTATTTGAGTAACTATCTTACTGATGTTGTTGGTAGAATTATATGCAAGAAAATTCACAAAAGTGAGTAGTTTCTTATTTTTTCTTTAATTAATGTTTTAGGTAAGAATAATGGCTATTAAAACGTACAAATCTTGCTACAATATTTACGAACAAAGATGACATTAAGTTTTTTATAACACGAATATATTTCAGATAGACATTTTTTTTCAAATGTCACCCTTACGCATAAGCAATAACTGTATAAGTGCGCTTCATGTTTTGAATTAGGTTCTAGCTGATAATTTAATAGGCATACACGTGTGGACACTGTAGGAAACCCATTGAAATACAGAGTAAAACAAACAGAACACACACGGTTTGCTCACTTTCCCCACCATAAACCCCGACGGGGTGGTATTTTTTAAGGGATATCCAAAGCAGAATCTTGCCAATGAGTTTTCATCCGATAAAATTATTGTATATATGCAACTAAAGTTTAAACAAGAGACATTTGCAGTTATATTATAAAGCAACATTAAAATAATGCAAATATACACGAATGGTTGGATAGATAACACAAAAAGATACCTGGTCGATTTTTCTTTTGAAGACTCATCATGAATATGGACACACAAGCAAGTAATCAAAAATTATTATCCAGCCAATAATGTTGACTACCGGTATTGAGAGCGAGACTTTCTCTGCAGGAATGGCGGCTAAAGTAGAAGAAAAACAAATTCTCAACATGAATATTTGTATAATTATAAATAATATAGATATAGACAAGTGATGTGTTCTTACCGAACAAGCTTTTTGCCAGTATACATGGTGTGCCTTTGTTTTAATTTACGGATCATTTGTAGTTGCTTCATATTTTATTTATTTAATGTACCTGCACGATTTTAACCAATATTAGTCGAAGACGACCACAGATGTCTGGGTCAACATATGCAAGTGTATACGCTATATTTTATTAGTATACCACCTGCCTTCTGTTGAGCACAACCTGCAACTGCTTGTCAGAATTAGGGTTATGGGTTCAATTCCCTGAGCAATTCTAGTTAGATCATCTTCTATTTCTTAAATTTTATTTTCTTCTCTATTTATCATCGTCTTTTTCATTATGCATGCCAACATTTGTTAGTTGTTCGTGATTTATTGTTACTTATGTAATGCATAATAACCCATTTTGCCATATACAGTGATTTTTGTCTTGTGAAATACGCAATATTGATTTTTATAGTGTGGTTGCGATTAATAAATCGACACAAACATACAAGAAACATATATGTTTGTTTGTGTGAGTTTTGTTTGAGTAAGTAACAGAGTTAGATCCATTTGTATTATCATGCTCTGACAAAGATCAATGTCTAACACACGCACAACAAACTCTTGTCTGTTGTTTTATTTTTTTTTTGCCAAATGCGTTGTTTAATTAAGTAATATTGAACGATTTTGATTATAATTTATATACAATTGTTTAATCACCCTTTCCACTGTGATCCTCTAGAATGGTGCGAACGGGAAGTCTGAGGTAAGCAATTATAACCTCATCTAAGTTGTAAAATACCATGGTACTAATTCAATTGTTACAAAAGGTAAATAATTTCTTACAAGAACCACCGATTCATAAGTTACTTATGGTAAGGTATGTATCTCTTCTACTAATCCTAATGCCCTGGTATTTATAGTGAGGGCTAAACGATATAACTTCTCTGAGAACCCACAATTGTATGCTATGGCAATCATGATATGATATTTTGATATATGCGATTTTTATTATAAATATTTAACTTTGAGAAAATCATCAGGAAATGGCAGAGGCTCTGCAACCGGGCACAACCCTCCTACTTGTCCTGTACCGCCCGACCGTTAAAAGGCGGGAATGTATTGTCTCAGGTCATTCTACTTGCACCTTTAAAACGTGTATCATGTAAAATTTCAAATTTAAATATATGCTGTCATTCTCATTAACCGTTAAATACGCGATCTTAGGGTGGGTGGCGGTGCCATGGGGCTACGATACGGGAACTTTGTTTGCATGATGATATCAGCGTTACCGCTGTACATGCAGATATTTGTATCAAACTGGTCAAATATATTTGAACATTTAAGCTTTTTTATATTTCTCAAAACACTTTGTGGTAAGACCTTCTTGCCCATGGTATTATGAGGAACTCCATGAAACAAAACATTTGAGACGCAAAAGCGAACGCAACTTTCAATTGACCACAAAATTTACAGAAAATAATGTTCCTTTGTGAACAAGTTACTACGTCAAAGAAGAATAAACCTCTATTCTGACAAACAAGAAGATGTCGCGTTACCTTCAAGAAAATGTACAAAAGAAACTGGCCAAGTTTTCAATGACTTCTTCTCAAATAAAGTCAATTTTATCATAGCTGCTGTTGCATCTGAAAATCAGTATGTTCGTTTTGATTATCAAGCTTGTATATATCACTGGTCAAATGACGAGGTCAAAAGAATCATTCAGTCTTCATCAAGCAAGTCATGCGAGCTAGACCCAATACCAACTTACCAACATTCTTGGCTCCTGAAATTATGTTTAGATGAACTATTGTTTGTTGTCACCAGATTCCTTAACACCTAATTGGAAACTTCGACTGTGGGAATATCCTACAAATGCGCTCATGTAAAACCAATTATTAAAAAGCCAAACCTAGATCCTAATGTACGTAATAACTGGAGGCCCATCTCAAAAATATCATTTGTTGCAAAGGTCTAAGAGAAAATAGTAGATGTTCGTCTAGAGCAACATTTGGCTGGCAATAATCTACATAAAGTTCACCAGTCCGCATACAGACGATTTCACTCAACAGAGACTTCTTTACTCAAAGTTCCGAGCGATATCAAGCAATCTTTATACAAAGGCAATGCTACGCCACTTGTGCTGCTCGATCTATCTGCAGCCTTTGATACTATTTATCATAACATTCTTCTACATCGGCTCCAGCATAAATTTAATCTCAAAGGTAAATCACTTGCACGGATGGGATCATACTAAACTAATCGTTTGTAAATTGTGTGCGTAAAGAATGCGCGTTCCGACCCATCATTTATGAAATACGGCGTGCCTCAGTGTTCCGTTTAGAAACCAAAAGACATATCACGTACACAAAACCTCTTGGTTCATTTTGTACAAAACAAGGCGTGCAGAATCATTTTATGCAGCTCTATTTGTCGTTCAAGCCAACAAACACGATTGATCAACAAGACGTAGTAGACCTCCTTGAGCAGTGTCCTAATGTTATTATGTGCTGGATGAAAGGAAACATTCTAAATCTCAACACAGAAAAAAAAAAATTGGAAAAACAATGAGAAGACGGTCACTAACATACCTGTTACCATCGGAGGTGCTATCACAAAGCAAGCAAGTTCTGTACCAAATCTCGGAGTGCTATTTGACTCATGAACAACAATGGAAAAGCATGTTAACGCCGTCAGTAGATCATGCTACACACAGCTTCGGCAAATAGGATAAACAAGGCCACATTTGACTGTTAACGCAACGACATCTCTTGTTAACACGTTGGTCACATCAAGGCTAGACTATTGCAATTCATTGTTACATGGCATTCCATTTAACAACTCTCAATAAACTACAATCAGTTCAAAATACAGCAGCTCGAATAATTACTAAAACCCCTCAATACAGTCATATCACTCCAGTGCTACGAGAATTTCAATGGTTACCGGTTCAATCTAGAATTAAGTTTAAAATGTTGACTGTCATATTTGAGGCAACACATGGCCAGTCTCCAGACTACATCAAGGACATGATAGAGTTATATCGACTTGTCCAAGAATTAAGATCTAGTAGTAGCTAAACACTGGTTGTTCCGAAATGCTGGACGTCTACCAATGGCGACAAGAGATTTTTTAATGCTGTCCCAAAGCTATGGAATACTCTGAAGTAAGAAACGAAGTACTTTGCCAAGTATTAGAAAACTCCTGAAAACTTATTTTTTTCAAGATAACTTATGAACGTTTAAAAATCTTTTCTTACAAATTTTCCTTAAGTTGTTGTTGTAATAACATGACAAACGTGATACAAGTGTGTATTTTATTCGGCCCGATATTTAATATCCTACGTTTTGTCGCTTTTTACAATTAAAACTTAAATTGTTTAATGATTGATATTATTCATGTGTTATGTCTGAACATGCTATTTTACATTTTAGTCAATTAGTGTTCCTTAGCTTTAAGACTTTAAAGATATTTGAGGTTTTTTTTTTATTTTTGTTTGATGTTTATGCGTAAAAATATAGGCATGTCAAAGTAGTGTAAATCACTTTTGACCGTAGATTGTCTATGAAAAGAGTGTTATATAAATGTGGCATTATTATTATTATTATTATTATCATTATTATTATTATTATTATTATTATTTTAATTATTATTATTATTATTATTATTATTATTATTATTATTATTATTATTATTATTATCATCATCATCATTTTAGTAAAACGAAATACCTACAGTATTAAAGTTTGAAAGTCAAGGTTAAATTCACAATTTTGCTTTAAACAAAATACATCAAGAGAATACAACTTAATGCAGATACAATAGCTTGCAGTCCTATGTTTTAACATATAGGATTTAAATTTTGTTACCTTTATGCTTAGGTAATATATATTTAACACAAAAGTTTTTAAAATAATCACTACATTATTCCTTTTCTAAGCTCAATTATTTAAATATCTAAATAGTTTTCTAATAGGGGTCTCGTTTTCAGACATGAGTAACTCAGTGAACTTTAACATGTTCGGTAGTCACCAGTAATAGGATTTTACGTACTAACGTCTAGTTGATAATACAACTTACATTCAAATTGAAAATAAAATTCACCCTTAAGGACATTGCAGTGATGACATTTTTGTAATAAGATGAACAGGATTTGGGCTGTGCCATCGACCAGTTTCAGTATGACCAACCCCTTGGTTAAATCCGGCAAACCTTATACCTAACCTACCTTTAATGCTAGCCGGCCTGTTTGTTTGTTTTTTGGAAAAGATTCCATATTTCCTAGTAATATTTCCTAGGCGTATCTTGTATATTTAGTGTCATTGCAGTGAAGAAAATTAAGCCAGTATCGCATCATGTAAATAATCCGTTATTATTGTAGAGGTATTCTCTCTAACTCGCCATAGACAATTGCAATTGTACTCCAAGTATTTGCTTACAAAAATTTAAACGAATACGCCATAATTGTCGAACTCTGATATTACCCTAAATCTCAGCAACGAACTGAAGTGAAAGTAATTAATTGTAATTACTTTATCAGAACAGAACAGAAGTTTTGTACATATAGTATTGTACACCATCTTTGCAACATTTTAAACATATAAATAGTAAATATGTCACGTGGATCTAAACGGATAATTTTGTTTTATCAAACGAGCTCCAATCAAAGGCTTACTTTAATATTTGCAAAATCAGCTTTTAGGTTAATTTTATTTAATTTTAAATTTCCCCATATATGCTTGGCTGGCTAATGTATCGCAATCGTCCGAGACATCTCCGGATGTAAAGCCCAGATATACTTAGACACTATCTGGAGTTCTTTATAAGTGTCTATAAAACTAACATCCGGTATCGACCAATGCACTATGTAAGTGCTTATTTGTATTACATATGACTCAGATCTGCATTTAAGACAAGTATTTTACCTGTATCCATCGTTCTCATATCTTTTCGAAAACCCGCTTGTGATTCTACATAAACACTTCATTCTGCCCACGCGTTTAATCTGTTACTGAATATATAGGGAAACAATGCTCCTAAGTGGAAGTGATAAACCTCTGAAATTGTTAAATTCCTTTACGTTCCCTTTCTTATGAAATGCTTTTATACAACTACTACGTTTTCCAGAAAGTATTCTAATTGAAAAAGCTAGTTAAATAATGCATCTGGCAGTAACCCGACTAATTGTTTGTCGACCGTCATGATCGCTTGTCTTTAAGCTCTTTAAAATGCTTTATTGATTCCTGAAATCGTAATTTCATCATCCAATTCTGAGAGCATTTTTTCATTATTAATGCATCTGTCAGTCAATAGATAGTATATCATCCGCTTGAAAAAACAATTGTGAGGTCGGATTATTTACTGATTTGTATGTATAAGTATCTGTAGAGATTTTCGTTGTGTACTATATGCAACATTGTCCAATACTCTTTAGCGTTTTATTTCCTAGCTTTTTACATTTTATTCTTTTTATTTCTACTGTGTAGACAGTGTTTGTGTCTTATCGAACCGTTATACATGTATTATGTCGAAGCTTTGGTCATGTTTTGTCTATTAACATCACACTTTTGTCTTTATTATACTTCATTTATTGAAATTTATATTCTTCAATCTATTTGTAAGTATTCGAGAGAACATTTTAGCATTGACAGACTCTGGGTATAACCATGTATCATTAAAACCAGCTCCATGTTAGATGTCTCTTATTCTCGAGGACCATAAGAGATGTGCAAGTTTGCTGCAAAGATTATTGCGTCTTCTCCTCAGCTTCTAGTTTGATTTATTTGTACAACAGCACTATGGTTTGTCTCACATGCACTTTTAGCATATGCCCATTGAAGTTTAAAGGCTGTACCCTTTTCGGTTCGGCGGTTCTTTAATATCTCAAAATTTATTTAAATTTTGTCAAATAGGCAAATTAATTTGTTATCATTGTCTGACCATGCAAATGATCCTGTGTCGATTTGGCAAGAACTGATCTTCTATTTTTGTTTTGGATCTCGTCTTTGCGCCGTGAGCCCCCACCAACTCCATTTTTCTCAAAGCTCAACACTAGCAACGGATGATTCTCCATTACTTACACTCATATATGTTGCGTCAGAATTCGTGCCACAATCAGCCATTTACTTACATAAATGTTAGTCCTTTGTTACTTTCTAGATCGATAAACAGAAACACACGCAAACAAACAACGTCCAAGTTTGATCACTGAGCGGAAGTTATGTATATAGAACAAATATCCACCCTTCATTCTCTGCATATGCTAAAATTATATTTCTTTTCAGGACAACATTGAAAATGTCAGTATCAACCAAAAACCAGAGATATATCTCGGACCCACATGTCCTTTTCAAGGACGAATGACGTAACCGACGCCCACACTGCACCATGGAACTCTGATATCGTTTTACGCGACACTTGATAGTGTCGAAATAGTGAGGCGGACCATGCCAGTTTTCCTAGTTAATTTTATACATTTATTCTTATGCTTATGCAATCCGAGAATCGTATGAGTGCAATGACTCGATAAAGAGGCAATGGCAATACATTTTAATTTTGTAAAGAATAATTTATAACAGCGTTATTCTAATGTAATTAAAATTAATAGCAAAAATAATAATTTAGTTTGCTTTTAAATACAGTGAGCGGAATGAAATCAAGTTATCTATAAAATGAAATAAAATTGCAAATGCCTACCTCAAAAATGGTCATTGAAAAATTCCTATAATGGAAATAGCGTTTATTTAAACGATCCACTCAGATTCGTACTGTTGTACAAGAATGACAATATTATTATGTTCAAGTTTATATATTTGAAGTATACGTCTAGCAATGTAACAAGTAGTCCACTTTAAGCGGAACTGAAGAGGGAAGAAAATGTCACATTAATACTGAGTAGCTCTCTTGAAACCATCAAAGCACAATGAGAAAACGGTCGCTTCAATTATAAAGATATTCATTTCACGCCGTAAACAATTAACAAACAAACAATACAGGAACTGACAATTGTACAACAACATTTAGAAAAAAAGGAAGTATTAAGTGCACCAGATTCCGGTCAAAGTCTCGTGGAAATCTCCTGCCTGTTTGGACCACGTCTTCAAAAATAACCGGTTGATTTTCCGTTTCTTCCTCTCAAAGGCTCTCTTGCTTAGGGTATGATGTTAAAATATAATTTCTTAAATACACAAAACTGATATGCAAAGTTAAACTTTCGGAAGGGAGCGGAGCGTGGGAATGTCCGCGTTGGAAGAACATGGAATAGTTAAGTAAATTTCTATTCTACCGTTAGTTTTTGACAACATTGTGCCTGTAATAATTTATAACATATACACGAGGTTACATATACTTTAACTTGTTTTTCTTTGTACTGTAATTACAAAGGTCTGTATTGAAGTATGCTCTATTAACAAAATAGCCAGAATCTCTATACCATTTGTGTTGCTTGACTATATATTTGATGTCTGACGCTTTGCACAAGGAACTGTTTGAAGGGTATACCAACAATACGTCCGACAACCCTCGTTACTGTTAATATCAATAATTATATATATAGATAGATAGATAGATGGATGGATGGATGGATGGATGGATGGACGGACGGACGGACGGACGGACGGACAGACAGACAGACAGATAGACGTCAGCAGCGTTTTTTGTTATGCATGTTTTCATTATCACAATGTATGCAATTAATATGAAGAAAGTTATCTTTGCTTTGCAGAAATTTCATTTATTGTGTCGTTTTTACAATTTAGGCAAGTACCGTCGGTCAATTAACACTTTTAAGTGTGTACTTGTACTAGAAGTAATGTAGCTTAATTAATTCCCAATATTTTATCACCATTTTTGACAAACAAGTATCACTGTTTGATGTATGTAATTGAACAACCATTGCCATAAACAAATTTCGCAGGAAACAGCTTCTAATCAATTACAAAAACAAATCCTTTCCGTTCACAATAAATATTTATGGACATTCCAAAAAAATAACTTGGACTGATAGATCTTCCCGTTACCGGTATTTTGCAAATCAGTGTTTTATCGTCGGCTATACACCCCTGGTAATAGCTACTTCCAGAAAAAATATAACAAATAGATTGGCACTAGCATGTTTAATCACGTAAATAAGGTAAAAGACTACGTTTTTGTATAAGCAACACTACGGATCTTTTTTACATCCCAGGCCCACTTTTTAAAACAAAGTGCATAGTGATGATTGAGGTGACTACAGTTCTGGAACCGTAACAGTTGTCACACGATACGATGTACGTACGGTACGATTGCGTTCGATGTACGATACCATGTGCGGTTTTTACACGATACCATACACGTTACGATTCGATACCATACACGATATGCATTACGATAGAAAATCTACACGATACGATGCGATACGGTGTACGCTTCGATACAACATACTGTACTGTTTCCGTTTACGTCAAGTTACACGAAATACCATGGCAAATGCGACATGTTGTTAAAGTAAAGGTTCAATCAGCCTATTTATACTGTACCAACTCGGTTTAGTCCAAATCGTTCTGCTCCTATCGGCCCACTTCCAGCGCATATAGGCGGTAATGTTTTCACACCATTCAAATGAGACAATACAACTATTTCCATCTAAATGGTAAAATGTGTAGGCAAATGATAAGTAAGTGACGCCAATATGATAGCCTGCTTAAACATTGAACAAGTGTGTAAAAATGTACCATGTTAAGACAAATTAATTTAAATCTGTAATTTCCTAACATTCTTACACCACTCTTCTATACACGTATATTTCAATTTTCTGCCCCTATTCCCCGCATCCGTGTCTGCGTTTTACTGAAGTGAAATTTCACAGCCAGATTATGTGTGCTGGGATCTTCAGACATGTATGACATGTCTTCAGACCGGATGCAGGTGTTGTGCACTACAGATAAATGACCACTGCCCGTCTAATTTGAATAGAAACGTTGTGTCATAAAAGTGGCAATCTGTGTGGGGGCTTATAATCGCTCGCGTGATTTGTAGGTACATGTACCGAATAACCTACATAAATGGACTAGCTGCTAGAAAATAAATAACATCAGAAACATACCATTGTCTCATACTCAACCCTTTTTCAAGCACTATTTAATTAAAAATTCGGTAAGGAATAGTAGAATATGGGTCAATCGGGAAAAAAACTTAACAAACTAAAAAGATAGAAACAGAACTATTAAATAATAATTATATTATTATGAGACAAAATTGGACTAACAACCGACAAATTAACACCTCCACTTAATCCTTTCCATGTAGGGATCAAATCCATGAACATTAAAACAAATTTAGAAGACGTAATCGACGTATTTGATAAGAATATTCCCTTAGTTAAACTCAACTCAAATACTGAGTGCTGAGATATCGCTACCCACATCCACATCTACACCGACGGTAGCAAGGATACAAACAAAAATGCTATAAGAGCATGAGTTATTATGATTGAAAATCAACAGAATAAATAAACAAGACCAAAATAAAACTAAGCACTAGACATTCTATATTTAGAAGCAAACTGTTAATTACAACCCATAAAATGTGTTCAAATAGAACAAAATTGCCGATCAACAATACATATTTACCCCCGCTCTCTTAGTTATTTACAAGCATTTCAGACAATTTACGGAAAGAATAGACAAGAACTAATCAAAAAAATATATAGATTTAAATACTAAAATACAAATGTTAAGCAAAATCTCTAATATGAATTTGGAGATTGGAACTCACCATCATAATATAGCCTATGATTAAATATTACTAGACTCATACTCGGATCCAGCTACCTAGGTGAAGAAAGTAAATAATCCACCACCCCCCCCCCCCCCCACCCGCCGGCCCCGACATAGCAGAACTAATAATACGCGCTCTTAATCTTCTTTTAGAATAAATACATTTCATTAAATATTTAATTAATAATATAGGATAACACATACATAAACTGATTTAATGCAATGTCCAACCGATATCATGTCCAAATCAAACAATAACTAAAGTTTCAAAACCCACAAGACACGTGATGGGGTGAAATCTCTTTAAAATCTAAACATTCCTAAAAAACCCATTCTCTGATTGGCTGGACCCCAATTTGGCGGAAGATTATGACTGCTCTTTGTTTAAAGGCATTACACCCCTAAGAAACTGTTTCTTAAAATGTTCATCATTTAAATGTTTTCTACTCCTGATTAGAGCTGGCACTTTTTGAACTAAAACTGAACATGAAATCGGATGATTATGAACAAAAAATACATCAAGTTACACACTAGTTACGAGGATGTTTTAAAGTGAAAAAAGTACGGGAAAAGTGTGTGAGTAGTTAAGCATGGGTTGGTAATTCAGTTAGTTTAGTATATCGTATATAATATATATTGTATTAGAGAATTAAATGTATTTAATGTATCTAATATCTTCTAGGTATTAAAGTGTTGCATTTTTATTAAATCTGCCTTTTTCTGCTGGTACAAAAAGCAAAGACACGCGTGACTAATATAGGTCTTTGTAGCTAATCTCTTGCTATTGTGTGCTGCCTTAACCAAAACAGCACTGGGATAAAGTATTTCTCTATGTCATAATAAGGACAGTTCCTATTGGTGAACTTGCATTCTTTACAAGGGTAGCTTGATCCTAGTTTAAACTAAAAACTATTATAAACTAACGATATTGTGGCAGTAAATATTGAACTTAGAGACCTACCAACATGTCCGAATATCTAAATTTGTGCGTTATTTATTATATTTTTTTATTAATTATAGCTCTTTCTCCATGGCTTGGTACCCGACCTAATTGTATAAGGGCATTGAGGTTTTTTGACAGGAGACTAAAAGACTATATATGTCTGCTGACTTGCTTGATTTTGCAATGATTAGATATTATATCATTTTTCTATTGTTACCCCAACGGTATTCTTTTCAGTATCCATACTGACGTCAAGGTGCATGCCGATGTGCGCTAGTTATTTTAGGGGAGTATGTAAATGGCTTCATCAACCTAAAAAGACTTACAAAGGACCATTTCGTTATAAGAGGAAATCGATTTAAGAACAGACCAATTAACACCCCCGGTCAACACGTTAAGGATCAAACCAATCAACATAACAAACGGCTTAAAATCCTACTTCCTTTAAGATTAGTGGTGTCATAAAAGTGTCACCAATTAATTGGAATGAACACACGTGCACGTGAATGGCAGGGCGGGAAAATGTACGGAAATTAAGAAGGCATGAAGACAGATGTTCACTGTTATTTATGATACTAGCACATTGTTTTGACAAACACATTCACACCTTAAACGTTTGATCCCATCACGGGCAGAAGAATAGTTATATTAATTTGTTTGCTTCACTTGTGAACGTACTTTTGTTGAATTTTCGTCGAGCACTGAATTGCTTTTATTAATTTATTTAAATTCGCATAAATGTGTGTAAAATTTACGCGTTTAAAATAATTGGCGAAGAGACTATATCAGCGTTGATTGTGCCCGGCGATGACATAGGTAAGCTAGCTTTATAATTAACTAACTTGTCGGAATAACAGAGATGATTCCACACGGTCCAAATTATTTATTAACAATGTTCATTGTATATGAGCCGTATCTTTTGAATCCCATATTTGAGACAAACCTCTTTTCCATAGCCTGACATAGAGTTAGATTGTGTTTTAGCTAGTATTTTTCCAGCTGTATGTTTATTCCAATAACGTCTTACTGCTTTTTTTCCATAAAAGCGTGGGCAAATAACCAGAATCCTAGTTTTCACGAATATTTTCCTAAACGTACATTCATATTCAGTCTACGCATATTGTCATTCAAGTAATAAGTTCGAAGGTGTGCAATATTAATTTGATCATCGATTGTATGCATGTACCGGAAATGTAATATATAGTTTATTTTCTGTTTAGAACCATCACTTCTTTTTGTATTTGTGAAGCATTTATTATGACATTTAAATTTCCTGTGAACATTTGCATGAACATGATAATGTCATTAGAAAATTGTCACAATATATGTATCTTTGTATCAAAGAATTATGAGAAGGCACAGTGCAATTCTCCTTGTGTTACCTTACCATACTATACGTTCCGTTACAATACCACGGTCTTGTCATAAGCGTTACGTTCCGATACGATACGATACGATACGATGTACCATTTACGATAGGACTCGTTACGTTATTTCACGATAGGCCTATTACGTTACACGATACGTTACGTTACCATACGATACGTTGACGATAGAAATACGCACGATATACGATGTTTTGGACAACTGGTACGGTGCCAGGACTGTAAGATGAGTTCATGCTATTTGTCAATACAACAAAGAGCGCTGACGAGACATATGTGTATTTACATGTATTTTTCATGGTTATAGTAAAACACAGTTTGTTTGAATTATGAATGACGTACATGAGCCTTCGACAAAAGATTTCCTCGGCGACACATTTACACCGCCCACCACCCCACCCCGCTCCCACCTCGAATCCTTCCCCCATGTTCCCCCAAGTTTTGTAATAAATTATGTTTGCCTACAGTTATTTCATGAATCAAATTCACGGTCGGATGAATCTGTCCACCATTGACTAAATGACCGGAATTCCGTCAGGGTGGATTTTGTACGCGCAGCTTTTGAAAACGTTAATTTAAACGTATGTTAACATACGCGTCAATAAGCTCGAGTCAGTGTTAAATAAAATATGTGTGTTTTTATTGAAAAAGGGACACTACAAATCTTGTGCAAACCAGACTGCCCTATAAAACAACGTGCAGCGTTATCTCGTATTTTTTATCAAGTGAGTTGATAATTTTGATTATGATTAATAAAAACTTGTTTCTGAAGGCTGTACGTTTAACCTAAACTTTTTATTACAAGTGCAAAATTGATACGAGTCATTTAAAATTGTTTTATATTTATCCACCTTTTCAAAAGACAATAAGCGATCATGCAAATGTATGATTGAAACAATTGTTTGACAAAACAGTCAAATCTTTGACACAATTGAATGATATAGTACGGCGTACGTATACATTTGCATCACAGTCTACGGCTACATAACATGCAGTAATTTCCAGTATTTGTTCCCAGAGCTAATGTAAACATTTGTTTAAATAGTGTCAGTGGTTATACAAAACCATTCTTTTTGATAATAAATGAGGTGAAGTTTTGCTTAGCATTACACTCCCGCTCTTTAAAACAAAGTGAAGAGTTTTCCGGTGAGTCATCTGCGATGTCATCTGGCTCGTGTACAACATCCGCTGTGTGTATACCATTTGCTTTCACCTCCGCCACTAATGAGCTTCATCTGCACACCTTGGCGGTGATGCAGACGGAAATAGTTGAGGTGTTACGATTGGCTGTCACCTTGCATCCCAATCAAGGTATATAGTAGGCTTTAAGTGTACTTAAAACTAACTTTTTCAGGTCATGACAAAATGGTTAATGGTTAAAAGATTCGAACGAGAAATTGGTTGTTTTATAACAAGATTTTTGTGTAAAGTATGAACATATATTGAGGTCACCGCTTTGAACTTGATTCTGATATAGAAAAGAGCAAACATGCAATTTCAAGTTACATCCAAGCAAAACAAAACAAAAAACTATGGTAATAGTTGTTAACATGTGTATGTCAAAATCCATCTGGAAATCCTTCCGTTCCCTTTAGCTTAAGCGAACATAATCTAAAAATTTAACAAGAGCAGACAAATCTACTCATGTAAAATAACTTACATAAAATATATCTCGAAATTGGAAGTTCAAGTTAAAACAAAAAAACGATGTTTATTATCATATTATTTACGAGACTTATCTCTGCAAACCAAATAAACAATGTTGACAAACTACAGGAGGGATTTTACAGGCATTGAAAAAAAAATCCGGAGAGTTCGCCTTTGCTCAAATTAACAAAAGGCATTTTGCTCTGGAAGGATTTTGTCCGTACTCTATTTTAGCAATAACACAGCCTTTACAGACATATGTTTTCTTTGGCGCAAAAATGTTGCTGTCTAAAACATTTAAACACATCATTGATGTGTTAACTGGAGAGTGCACTTATTTGGAAATATTTAATTATATTTGTATTGCCCGAAGTATAAAGTAAATATGTATATATGCATGGGAAAACTGTTGCTTGTTTTATAAATATTTATCGTAGTAACATGTTTCTTAGCTTATACTGTACTAGAACACGACGGAAGCTTTAATTGGTTAATATGCCGAAAATACCTTGTAAAGTTAAGAGAAAATATCTTGAAAATGCTTAGTTAAATTTTGCTTGTTTTACAACATATACTGAAAGTTGTATACTTTGTCTGGTCTAATATCGAATAAAGCATCCTCAGCACTGTTTCGATTGTCACACCATTTGTTGAAGGCTATGCATACCACATTCTAGGACATCCAACAGAAATCTCAACGCAGGCAATATAAAAGGTGGTATCCAACAGTTTGGACCAAAAATGTTTCCGTTAAACAATTTGATAAACCATTGTTACCTGAACAGTTATAACTAAATGTTGTTCATTGATGTCCTTCATCTGTCTGAAAAGAGAACCATAACGTCACAATCGTAATTGCAAGCATGCATTTAAACTAAGAAAACCACGTCACCACTTATGTTTAAGTTCATTCACGTAATCCGCTGTGACGTCGATGTCTATTTTAAGCAGGAATCCCAATCGTTCTTATTTTTAAACATGAAAAGAATGAGCATTTTAAGTGTTGATTAACGAGTTTTACTGCCCTAAAATAGAGATACTGCTGAAATTCACAAAAGCTTAGACTAAAGTATGATTTTTTTTCTGAAAATACCGCAAACAGAGGTCGGTTATTGTAAACATATTAGATTTAATGAATATTTGTTAACCATAAAATCCGACGATATTGCAATGCTTGTTAGCTGAAAAACTAAGATAGCAATACTGTTTTTCCTCTTCCTATTATATGCAAACGGCGAGCGATGGGAAAACAGAGGTACAAATGTAATCTTGCTGCATTTTAAAATCCAACTCGAACGAAGTATGTGTTTGTCTGTTTCGGCATGTTTATGTGAAGATCTTGAACCAGTTTTCAACAACAAAGTTAGGTGGGTAAAGGTTTATGTCTTTGACTTTTCAGACTTTCAGAGTCAAATTATTAAAACCATTAAAACGAATATCCTTTTGTCCAAAGACACTTCAGAACGGATCTTAGATTTTTAGAAACCTATTTTTGCCGGGGAAGCATACCCATTGCGCCCCACCCCACCCCACCCTGAACGTATGTCAATTTCAGTCTTCGGCTCCACAGCTGAAAAGTCCTGGATCCGCACCTGAGATTATGTTGATTGTCTAATGTCTTTTCAAGCAACATAGGAAGCATTTATACAAACTTTTCAAATCGTTTTAATACTTATACAAAACACTGTTATTCAATGGTAAAATGATACAAAGTACACTTTAACATCACAATCCCGCTCCATAAAACAAAGTGCAGACTTTTCCAGTAAATATCATCAGAGCTGATGAATCTTGATTCCAGATGTATCATATCACAAAAAGCGACGATGTACATGTATATTTATTATGTTTTGGGATAAAAACTTTGTGAAATGTTTATGTTATATCTGCAGCGTATCCTTAGGCATCACAGTCCAGTTCAATACAACGACAATTGTCATGAGACATAATAACAGTTGTTTTGTGTTATTTTATATTTAAATAAAATCAGCGTTAATAATAAGATGTTATTAAAACATGTGGTATGGTCATACAATACACTTATTTTAACTAAAATTTAGGGTAATTAATATTTGACATTACAATACGCAAAGTGCTGAGTTTTCCGCCGATTGTAACCTGAAATGCTCTGTAGATATAAAAACCACGTCCTCTTGTTCTTCTTCTTTTGGCAACTTGGTTTGTTGTTTGCTTTTTTCTTTATTTTTCCGATTTAATTACATAACATATTAACCTTTAAAATTTATTGTGTTATATAAGTTTTCGTATTTATGACATATTTAATATATCTATATATTTACTTTTCTCTTGTTGCTTTTGGGGCTGTTTTTTAAAATATGCATCGTTTGTAGTATAGATACATTGACTTGTGTGTTGTTTATTTTAACATGTAACATATTAGATGAATAATAATGATGATTTAAAATAAGAATTTGCAGCATATTTGTCCATCGGGATGCGAGGTGCTATGCACTACACTTTGCTATGTGGGTTTTCCGGTATGTGTTACTCTAATCTATTTTAGAATAAAACTAACTTATTAATATAAAATGGTCATTTTTTGGTTATAGGCCTACTTTTTAATTAAACAAAAACAACGCTCTTATGTTGAACACTACCTTAGAATATACAACGATTCAGTTTTTCTAGTTGCTTTTTTATTGTTTTCCGGCAGTTCTGTGGACCGATAGAACAGCAATATTAAGTACATGAATCTAATTATCATTGATATAACATAGTTTCATATATTATAAAAATTATATGATGATCCAAAATCACAGCCACAAACAGGAAAATAACTATTAATGTTTTGATAGTGAGACGTTACCTTTCTTTTATTGTATTTCATTATGTTGACTACCATGTTCCATCTGTTAGTTTGTGCTTCCCGTAAAAAAGGTTTGCAACTAACTTCCCATAAAAATTTATGATTTATGCAACAACGTTTAACCTTGTATACTACATCAATAGCTGTTGTTGCTATTTGTTGTCTCACTTAATCAAAGAAAAATGTATAAGACAAAGAACTCCGGATCACGGAATCCGTGGTTCAAACCTCATTGCTTATTTCCTTGAACAGGAACTTAACATCGAAATTTTACACTCTACTCTGGTGTACACATGGGTGCCTGGAATGGTTTTTCAGGTTTCACTTCTTACTTGAGCCATATATCACGTCTGTTGATGTTGGAATTACGAATATACACAATGACCATATAATGACTATAAACCAAACATTTACCTTTACCTGTATGCGTAAGTCTAAAATTAGTCTAAAATTAGTACTGGTAGCGGCTAAATATTACCTCTTAGTTTCTTGCACGAAGATCATACTTTTTCCGGCGAAACACTTCCATGATCTTTCTCGTGAACTTATGAACTGACTGTCCTCAGATAGTCTGTAGCCACACCTACTTAGCTACGGCCCTTACCTTTTGCATTTTACAATAGACGATACTTGATAAAAGTCCGACTCTTCCATGATATGTATACACGACATTCTGTTGTACTGTTTGAAAGTATTTTTGTATTATTATATTTTACATTCCGAATTTGAGTTTAGTATTGAAAGAGACGGTTTTGTGTTGGTGCTTTCTACTAAATCTATTTTATACGTATGACCATTGTATGAAATTGAATGAGCCAATTAGCGATGTTTGAAGAGATGGCCTGTGACAAGGTCATAAAACTCGTGCTTTTGATTGGAATACCAGATGTCCTTGTCTGATGCTTTAATCCGTGTGTAGGCGATGGTCACATGTCTGATAATTTTATTTCTCTTTTATGAAGGGTCAAAGAAAAAAGATGCTCGATCCCTCTTTGGAGAACTGATAGTGTTAGAAAAAAATGTAATTATTGCCAACGTTCCAACATTTGCCATAAATATAAATAATACTGATATGAAAATTGTCAATTTTAACCATTAACACAAAACATAATCACAAAAGTAAATTAATGAAATAGAACGCCGTTTCTTAAATTAGGACCGTATTTTATCGGGTTAAAGAAGTCCACAAAACAATTCCAGTGAGCCAATTATAACGGCTCTCAAAAAGGAGAAATCAAATATCATCATATATTAATAGAAACAAGAAATATGTCACTTAACCACCGACCTATATACAGGGTATGCACATGTCCGCTTGTTCACGTCCGGTGCCAGTGTGGATCGTGTTTTCTATAACGGTAATAGTACCAGATATACAAGAAAATGGAAGATATTGAATGAGCCTGCTTTTGCTGCCAGCACAGTCCCACAAGTCTCAAAACTGACAATGTTTCCTCCTATCTTGATACAAATCTAACTTCAAATGTAAGTTTTACTGACTTTTAAGATAATTATGCTCGCATTCATCCTGTAGAAACTAGATATTTTGCATTCAGCTGACGATTTGGTCTTTTTTTGAAAGGTGAACGGTGTAAAGATATCTAATTGCATTTACATATTCTATAATAACATTTAAATGATAATTTATTGGCAGAATTGTGCGGGTATTAATAACGTTGTTTTTAATTTTTTTACAAAAGTGAATATTTTTTACAAGAGTGATCAAGTAAATGATATAAATAATATTCAAACGGTGTAAAATATGTGATGAAAAGGGTCTTTTCGTAGAAACACAGCAATTAACATCCGTGGGCTTACACTTTTATTTCATTTACATCTTAACATTAGTTACAACTTTCCACTTAAGGTGAAAAACAATCTATTTCTCCTGGTCACTCGTTCTTTTTCTCTTTTTCAATATTTATTCGAATGTTCTGCGTCTGGACCAGTTAATACTAACATATCACGGGGAAATTATTAATAATCGTCTAATATAGGGCTGGTTTGGAGGCCCATAGGCCCACAGACCAATCGAGCACACTGCATGTCCATTATTTGTAAACATCTTCATTCGAAATCAAAATTTAAAGAGAAATGAACAAACATGAACATGTTTTATCAAGAACATAATTTAAAGAAAAGCTTAAGCCGAAACAGCATAATTACACACCAAATTAAAGCTGAACATCAAATATTTATAAAATCAATTATGTATATATATATAACGATCATTTCAATCAAATACTATGTACAAAATGGATATCAAAATTAATACCTGTCAAATGAAATAAATGAACCAATGACTCTCAGCAATAAAAGTAACAAATAAGAATATGGAAAATAATAATACCATTAAATACAAATAAAGTCTTACCGCGTGGTAATTAGACAACTCTCAATCTACATTTTTTAGTCGAGACCAACGTAGTTTATGAGCAGAAATAATAACTTGCTGATCAATTTCCTTTTTGCACTTGAATCAATTTAGTACATATCTTTTGGCATATATAAAAATATCAATAACAATACATAAACGGGACAGCAACGTGTTCAAAACACAATATAAACGTAGTTACATATCGATTCTCGCGAATACCCCATCCCTCGTCCTAAGTTACTTTTGCTATCAAACAAATTGTTTTGCAATAACCAGAACTATAAACCATATTATTTCAATGAAAGGACAACCTGATGAAGCATTTATAAATACTGGTATAGGTTGTTTATAAAATTGTTTTGTGAATTATAAAATATATTTCATGGTTTTCAATCAGTAAATGAGTCAATAGTAAGTAAAGAATATAGTTATGTATTAAAAAGCATCCAAATTCGGTAATAAAAAAACAGTAGTATGTCCGAACCGTTAAAACATTCAACAAAAAGTACACCCTGACATAAAACTAATATGCATTCGTATTTCTTATACTTTCAAAAAAATAATAAATGCATTAACAGTGCATGTTTGGACGGACAGGGTAAAGGAAATATTTAATTACAATATTAGTGTATTATCTTAAAGTATGTCTTTATACATAGAAATGCAAAACAGAACTAACGGGCCTTTTCCTGCTGTCATACACACAATTAATACTATGTTATGTAAACACCAACATTAATCAAAGTTGATATTGTTGAAGTATTATCGTGTTTAAATGGGTCTCCTTTCTTCAAATATAACACTTGATTTAAACAGAAAAAGACACACACCAAATAAAATTGATTTCTTAAATGCCTCTGCCAACTTCAGTAAACTAGTATTAATTATTGAAAACATTCAATTCTTCAAACCATTGACAAAGACATTTTCAGAAATCACACTTAGAAAATAGTAGAAAATAAATATATTTAAGAAAAGGTGACATTAACGACTAGTGTAAGTTATATTTGGGTTTTTGTTCTGTGTGGTAAAATAAGATACATATGTGCATACATACATGGTCACGTTAACAGATCAAAGATGAAAAATATACAGATATAAAATCAATGCACCAATATTCAACGTCATTGAAACGAATGTGCATTTTAATGAATCAAATGGTAATATTTTAGGTATCATTATATTATTATATCTGATGTTGTCTATAAGTAAAAAAGACAAGGAAAGAAAAGAAAACTTTAATTTTATTAATAAATGTGATTCGATAATTATAAAATGTAATCATTAGTTGGAAAAGTACCAAGGTTGCATATACTGTTGTATTTCCTTACACGTAAACGGTTTTATTGAAATGGTCATATTATCTTATTATTTCCTTTCCATCACTTTGACTTGTAATAATATATAATGATCAACATCAGGAGACTCAGCCGATTAATTTTGAACATCGTCATCAGAGGGGTAACCTTGATAAGTGAAAGTTCATTCAAATTAGTGAATCAATGCACAAACAAAACTGTATTTTGATTAAAATATGGTATACTAGTATCACTGCATTATATATTCAAGCTAAAAGACTTTCTTAACACAACATACATGCAATGATTGAAGCCTTGTGCTTAATTTTCTAATATGTTAACTTACGACATCATAACAAAATTATATTTGTGTTACGTCAAGTTTAAAACAGACATTATAAAGGCAATACAATAATTATACAGACAAATAACTTATCAAATAATAGCTTTGCTATCCCATACAAACAAACCGTAAAGCTCATATTATTAATATATTTGTAAAACTAAAGCTTTGTGATGTCTTTCAATTAAAACTTAAATAAATAAATAAATAACAAATAAATTAGACTAGCGGCTGCTATTGCCAACCAAGGGAAGTAAGTGTATTTCCATCATTAAATACTATCCTTCTTTTATGATTAAAATACGTCTTATACCTAGGTTGGCGATCATATTACAATGAATACTCCTGAAACAAATTAAATAAATAAGCCCGTTAAAACAATGGTCGCACGAAGTAAGTTTACTTTTTTTCTATGAAATACTACTCTTTCTTAAAAGTAAAACACCGTCAGATTATTATGTTGCAACATGTTTATATTAGAATTTTTGAAAAAAGAAAACAAGTTTGCAACAATTACTTGTGCTGTATTAGTATTGACCATCGTAAAGCCGCACAATAATCTCACAACATACGTCACTCATTTGGTATAAATTGATTATAGAGTTTCGTAGTAGATACTTTTTTTTTTTAAATTTGGCATTGGTTAATAGTATCCACGTTGTGCCATCTCATCCGTTCCTTTACGATTATTTGAGATATTCTTGAAACGTTTTTTTAAACTGTAATTGGGAGTTCGGAGTGGGTTATACGACGTATAATGACTCTGTAACCCAAAGCTCGATGGAAAAGCTCATCACTGGCTCGTCACCCGATTCGCTGTTTTGATAATTTGTCAGTTGATAATATGAAAAGTCAGTTTGACTGTTTCAGTTTGAAGAGGCTGTCTCAGTTTGTCATATGAAAGTCAGATGTACTGTTTGACGAGGCAGTCGAGAGGCGCTGGATGCGCGATACAGAATGTCCGTTAAAAAAAGGCAGTTATCAAGGTTATAAAAGGCACCAAAACGTCTGATAGCCAGAACGAAAGTTGCGAAGTCCCGCATCAAAACCGCGTTCCAAATTCATTACATTAGTTTAATATGTCCCATGCTTACACTCAGGCAAATATACGATAGGATCCTCGAGTGGTCGACTCTGTTGCAGAATACTATCCCTAGGTGTAGCAGCAAGATGGTTATGACATTATATACATAGCGAATGCAGCACTGCTGATTGGACACCGTCTCCAGGTAACTGAAATATCGTGTTGGGACGAGATACCCCAAACCGCACAACAAAGAAGGTTCGATCCGTTTCGGGTTTACTCACTGGCAGAGATATACATAAATCTAGAAACATTGCAACTTTAGCTATCTTGCTTGCGAGTATCTGCGTAACTTTTAAACGTAGTAATACGAATGGCTGACAATGGTCGGGATACAAACATTGCTGCTCAAGTAAACCAAGCAAATAATAACCTATTCCAATGCTGTTTAAATGTGTTTTGCATAATGTGAATTTGTGTCGTAGGATAAGATTTTCGTATGCAACTTAATTGTTGATTTTTGTATCTTAGATACATGATAATTGTAACAGTAGACTTCTTTAATAAAAAATGGTGTATTCGACTCATTTGAATCATTGGGCAAAGGGAAATGACTTATTCTAGACCTACGTAGTAACATACTTCTTATCTGTTCTTGGGTCATGATCCTTGCATATCGTTTTTCTTTGGCTTATGCTTCAACCACTGACCAATCGACAACCGATCATTTTAAAACTATTTTCCGACATGAACCCCTTGATGTAGAAGAGTGTTCTACGGAAAATTATATTTCCTTCGATAGGTATTTTACTTTGCTCTTTAATTATTTACCATTCCTAACATTTAACTTGAATGATTAACTATACTCAAGGTCTGCCAAAAGAGTATTTGTTAACTAATAGATCTAAACTGTTTTATTTTTGTACGCATGTTTAAAACATTGTGTACATGTATTTCCGTGTGGGCCTACATAAAAGCTCGAATCGATCATGTAAATGTTTTTAACTTGTTACATTGTGTTATACCATTTGTTATTTTTCCATTTATAGATCGTTACTTTTATAACAATCATTAACCTCCATCTTCCATTATACCAGAATACACGAAATTGTATTGTTGAACTTTTAAAACCAGCTAGTCCGTTAACAATGGCGCTCAGCGTAAAAGATCAATGGAATGTGTATAATGTATTTTACATCTTCTACAAGGAATGTATAGACTTGTGATTTATCCACCCAACATTGGTTTGGTTTGAACTGCCGTGTGTTATACTTTGCGTCCATTCGTGTCATTATAATTCTGTACTCCCTGGAGGATAGAGGAAAAGTTGTTGGAAGTATATACGGATAGACAGATCGGTGGAGTGGATCGTTCTCCAAAGAATTGTTTTGACAGTGAAATTTAACACTTTCGGGGTGGTGTATTTTTTTCTAGAGGCGATTGTGTGATTTGACATATTCGTTTATAACGGATTTGGATTCCGAAAATACATGAACTGGCGAGAATTTAATCTTGCTGTTATTTTGGCATTGTATGTTGTTTTTTTAATTCATTGGTATACCAGTTTGTTTAAAATTTTGGTAAATCATTATATCACTACAGCTTTGTAATCTGTTTACAGTAGTGAAGAAAAAAAATGAGATTAAATCTATAAACAGTTTATTTTGTATTATAAGTTTAAATTTCAATGCTGATAAAATTGTATAATTAATTCTTGATAAATTAAGCCTGACGAGCATTAAATTTCGGATTGACAGATGACAGTTACCGTGTGATCAGTTCATGTACAAGTTTTGTGTAAATAAAATAGGCACGCAGGGTATACCTTTCACCACTAGGTATTATTATTTATTAACGATTCCACGAAAAAAATATTTGTTAAAGAAGGAAATTGTCACTGGTGTCTAGCACATTTCATCGATAGCCGGCTGACTTATACATTTTTCTTTCGTGTGTGTGTGTGTGTGTGTGTGTGTGTGTGTGTGTGTTTTGATAAATAATGTTACTAAGTTTTGCTCTGTGTATCTCTTCATGAAATGATTATTACGTGACCAATACACATCTTGATAGTTGCTGGTCATATTTCTGTCGCTAGATATAAAACACCATAAGCTGTCAGGTTGTAGAAAGATATTTTGAAACGTCTTTTATTCATGAATTGATAGCGACAATACGGCCTTAGTTTAGTTTGTCTAACAAGTATAACTTATCAAATGTACATGTAGAGTGAGAAAAGTACAGAACTTTAATTTGTCACGATTATTTCGATTTGCAAGAAAAAGTTGCTGTATTCATAAGTTCGAAACATTTCTTTTCGGTTAGTTTCCGTCATATAAAACAGATTGGATGTGACCCTCTTATTCTTGTAATTAACAATCAAATTGTCCAGAATCAGATCAGATCTTAATCAGAATAATAAACTTTCCTTAGAATACTTGCTATTTGAGATTGGTTTACAAAAGTGAACTTGCAGGCTCTCTATATATTTTTATACTAACTTTGAGTTGTATACTATTTTTTGTAACAAATAATATATCGTGATCAGAGGTTCAAATTATTGTATATAGCATGTATATTTAATGTCTGACATTTTCTGTATGTACAATTGAAAATTGTGTTTTTTATTTGTTATGTGCTAAGTAGATGGGCCCATCAGTAGTATTATTGCCAGCATAAATCACTATACACAAACACACACGTTCTTTTAAATCACACAATCATCAATACACACAAACGCACATTAAGCACACCGTGCCACCAATAACGATCGGAGATACTTTAACGCTTAAAAACTGAAAAAATATATATTAAAAACGTTACACAAATACCCCATCATTGGCCTAAAATAAATCACCCCAACCCATAGCCCACATTCCCCCGTCCTAGATACGGGAATAATTGTGTTGAAGCTAAGAGAGATAGTAGCAAAAAATTCTTTGAGGGCCGCCGCACTAAGGGAGATAAGTCGCATCATACTAAATTAGCTAGGAAAATACTTCAAGAGAGTGTTTTCTGAGATCATCATCAAGAGGGATCACTCGGCTAATAGCAATGAATATGTG
The DNA here is from genome assembly GCA_007844125.1 of Sinonovacula constricta. NCBI lineage: Eukaryota > Metazoa > Mollusca > Bivalvia > Cardiida > Solecurtidae > Sinonovacula > Sinonovacula constricta. The sequence continues at coordinate 17,897,301 of CM017558.1, forward strand.
CCATTTTGTCGTATGTAAAAGCATATATAATCGGCAAGGGAGATAAATCGTTCAATATTTTGTGAAATAAAGGGCAGGAAGGTTTTGAACATCGGCTGACACTTGTCAAGGGGAGATAAGCTGTACTGTACCATATGAAGAAAGGTGCTAAACATTGGCTCACACATGTCAAGGGGAGATAACCTTTAATTTGGAAAATATTTGTTAGTTTCAACACGAACATATTACCGACTTAGGAAAGTGAAGTAATGCTTTAATGTTGAAAAGGAATTGACTGATTTTTTATAACAATGGCTAACTATATGTCTGAGAGGTATTTGGGAATGATTAGGAGAAGAAAAGGAAATGATAAAGATGGAACGGAAAGGAAGAATGAATTAGAAAATATCAATAGGCACATACAAAACTCATTTTTCAGGGGATGATGATGATATTAGTTTTGTTATTGATCGAAAGGAGTGTGAGAGAGAAGTAAAATGAAAAAGCTAAAGAAATTACAACAACAACGAGAAGATCTTTTGAGACTTAAAGCACAGCGAAATTAAGAAAATCTACGCTAAGAAAAGAGGAGGATGACATACATGGAATGAATGAGTTAGAAAGTCAGATGAAAGAGTTAGAGAAAAGTATTGCTCATTTACAGGAGGAAAAACTGTCAGCGAAAAAAAATGTAGAAGTATCTACAGTCTAAAGATGGCTTGATAGTGGAGTCATTTGTTGTGTGGAGGTGAGGAATAAGATCAAAGGGACTTTGTAAAAGACATACCAAGCGAAAGGAAATGGAGGATTGAGAAATGGATAAATCTCAGCTTGAGGCATAGGGATGGAAAAGTTAGTTCTTATAGCCATTGATAAAGGACAGATGCAGGAAAACCAGCGTGAACAGCTACTAAAGTCAAGGTTTTTGATGAAATTTACGAAATGTGACAGGACTCAGCTACAAAACAAGCTTTTGTTTTGAAGAGTTAAGACTGAAACTAAGACAAGATGAAATAGAAATGAAGAAACTGGACACCAACCACAATGGCACAGCAGACAAGAAAAGGGTCGAACAGCGAAATGATGATATTTTGAAAGAGCTCGTGTACAAATTAGCACCCTTGAGACACAGTTAGACATGTTTGATACGGTTGACGTTTAGAAGATATGACAGGTACCCTACAAGAAGAAGATATGAAATATATCAAAGCAGAGGAAGATTTCCATACAGAAGGAAGTACAATACAGGCAATAGACGAAGATAGTATTATTTGAGAGACGAATCTAGACAGAGGAGGCTTCATTCATCGATAAAAACAGGGACGATGAAAAGAGAAGACCGTATGGACACGGTCGAAAGAAGACATGGCACAGAAATCACAACCTTAAAAATGAGAACCGTTCAACTCGATGGGCATGACGCGAGCAACAAAGACAATGGAAAGCCCAAAGTAACAAACGCAGATAAGGCCAGGCGAACAAAGGAAGTCCTATAAAAAAATTGGAGAAGAGAGTACTACAGGCATAGCATGGAATGGGATTTCTACAAAAGCATTAACAGACACTGGCTCAGTTGTCAGAATATGGAACATGTCAGCAAAACTAATTAAATACATAAGAGACAGCAACTGTGTAATCTTCAAGAAGTAAATGTCTTAAACCAACACGAAGAGCGACATAAGAGACTACCATGTTCAGCTTTGATGCAAGATGATGATAAAGAAAAGAAGCAGAGAGGTTAATCATGCAAATTATGATTAATGATTACATGATGATTCAGCTTTCAAAGATACCGATCTGGGTGCAAAGCAACAACTGAAATTTCAAGAACTATTCAACAATTGAAATTGTATAAGCTCGACAGATTTAGGCCACACCGATGCTGTGTGACACAAAGTTAATCTAACTGACGAAAATCTTTTCAAAGAACAGGGTAGACAAATTCCACAAGCCGTATACAACGAAGTAATAGAACATATCATAGACATGCTTGATATCGGAGCCATTAGACCATCTAAAAGCCCATGGTCATCAAAAGATGTAATTGTCAGAAAGAAAGAAACTACGATTCAATTCCGTAACGAATTTAGAAAATTCAATTTGAGAACAAAGAAAGATGCCTATCTTATTCCAAAAATAGAGGGAACACTTCACATGCTTCACATGCTTCCGGGATCAAAATACTTCTCAAAACTATATCTTAATTCAGGATAATATCAAGTCGAAATGGACGAAGATGATAAAGAGACAACAGCTTTCCAAGTACCAAGTATAGGGTTTTACGAAGGGAAAAGGATGCCATTCGGCTTGTCTAATGCTCTGGGACATTCCAAAGATTTATGGCGCGTTGAATGGGTGATATAAATCTACACGACAGTCTAATCTACATGGATGACGTCATTATCTTCTCCAAAACAAATAAACAACACATGACCAGATTAGAAAAAAATTGATACCAAGGCGGTATCTGTTGGGTTTGCTCTTTTTGTTAAATTATTTATCATATATTTGTTCTTACTTTCACATTTGGCTTGCATGTGAATACATTTGTCATGTGCCTTTTCGGGGTCTGGTATATGTTGCAATGCTCAAAGAACTTTATCATATATCCTTATCCAGGAATACAACCCAAAAGAAATCCAAAGAAGTGCAAATTTTTCAAAACAAAAGTAATTTACCTCGGACACGTCGTTTCTTCTGAAGGAATTCAAACAGACACGAGTAAGATCGAATCGGTGAAGAATTGACCACGACCTAAAAATGTCAAAGAAGTCCGAAACTTCTTAGGATTCGCCAGCTATTATAAACGCTCTATTAAGGTTGTATTTTTTCTGTTGCCAGGCCACTCAACAATTTACTAATTAGACATCCAACAAAAAATCAAAAGAAAGCTTAATCGTCTAAAAAAGAACACCATTCGTTTGGAACAGTGAACAGGAAGATGCCTTTCAAAATCTAAAAGTAATGATGACGAACGCACCAATGCGGATTATAGTCGCCCATTTTCGGTACACACAGATTCGTCTACGAAAGGTCTGAGAGCGAATCTTATTCAAAAACACGGCAACAAAGAAAAAGTAGTAGCCTTCGCCAGTCGATCGTGAACAGCAGAACGCAACTTTCCAGCCCACAAACTGGAATGTTTGGCTTTAAAATGGACAGTCAGTCTCAGAGAAATTTCACGATTATCTCTACGGCAGTAACTTGACCGTCATAACAGACATTAACCCGCTGCCCTAAGTGACAACTACAGCAAAACTCGACGTCACTGGAGACCTATGGCTCGCAACTCTGAAAAACTACAATTTTCAAATTAAGTATAGGCCAGGTAAGCAGAACGGGGATGTGGCTGACATATCTAGACTTCCAAAGCAGACATTACAAAAATCTACCTTAAACGCCATATTAGTAGCCAATTTGGACAAAACAATGCCTTGTATGAACATCCCCGAAAATGAAGAAAATCTTATCGATCCAACAGAAACTATTCCAGAAGTACCAAAAGAAATTTTAGAAGCGGAATCACTTTAATCTAAAGACCGGAGAGTACAAAATTTTGGCAGAATTACACATGACACGTGAAATAGGGAACCAAACCACCAAAACAATGTTCATGAGAATTATACCAGTACAGATGTGAATGGACCAAGCTAATTAGATTTATGATGAAACGCACCTATTGTCTTAAAGGCGAAATTTATGTATTATTGATGGATAAACATCAATGAAAACTTAGCCTGGTGAACTCCTGGTTATACTGGGAACAACAATCAGTAGTGTATTACTTAGTGTTATTTATATACTTATTTGATCATATTAAAAATTTCAAGACGATTGTTCGTATTTTAATGTCTGACACAATCAACCGACATCGCGCTTCGTGTAAGATTGAATGCATTTAACGACACAAAACGGCCGTGTTCGAGTAACGGAATGCTATATACATGTTGCTTTTTCCACATTATAGAATGTCTTTATCTAAAGATCGAACGACTGTTTCACTTTTTCAATGTACTCTTATAAACTACTTATCAGTTTTCCTCATGACACAGAGTGATATTTAGTTTGTATGTATGCAGTTCTTTTTTTGAATATTTATCTGGTATTTACCACCTTACATTATTGGGTATTAAATTCAATAACCTATTGAAGAAGAAACACCAAGAAGACTGGTTACCCATGGGACTTTTCAGTGGTTGATTACGCTCGTATAGCTCAGCCGACACGGAGTGCACTACAGGGCTGGGATATCCTCCTAGACTCTTTACCATTCTGATTGACGCAGGACGCACGGCTGGCATTATTTCAATCGTGTTGTCTTGAACTTCTTTGATAAGCACAGAATAAAAACATATAAAATGTTAATGGCACATAGATGATATATAATATTAATCAGATTAAAATATAATGACGTGAAGGCGTGTCACCGTAAAGCGTGTTGTCAATAGTTAAGAAAGCACCGTAAACTGTGAAATGGAAATGGATATATAACTTTAGTTGAAAAAGTATACATGAAACAGTTCAAGTTCACTGGTATTTACTGCTTCGGGAAAAAAGTAAAGTTTTAGAAAATGACCATCTTTGCAAAATAAGACTCTATTGGTTAAGAGACGGGAACCAATGACGGTTGCTCCACTATACTGCGAGAGAATGGGCTACAGAAAGACATATGACTAAGAATCGGAGGGTCCTGTATTCGAACATCGAAAATCTCACAAAATGTTAGTCTTCGACCAAGACAAAAATTACTGGGTTCCAGAATATTTGATCTACCCAGGAAGTGTTCAGTCGAGGAATTATATGAGCTGAAAGAAATTGTTTTTCAATCACCTAAAAATAGATAAGTTTAAACTAAAAATTTGATGGTCAGGAAATTTTTACTGTTCCACGCCTAATCTGCAGTGTACGTTACAACGCTCGAAAGATTATTTTTTATGAAATTGTTATATATAGCTAATCTGTATACACTTTGTTTATAGAGAATACTTGTGAGTCGCTCATTTGAATGGGACATTTAATAAAAGCATGTTCTCACTTCGAAACCGGTAATAGCAAACATATCAATTGAGATGACAACAACATTCACAGAAGCAAGCAATACCGACAAATTATTATTGAAATCATTTTACTATTCAAAATAATTATAATATTATTATTATACACGTATGTTTGTTGATGTATGACTTTGTTTGTTTTTATATGCCCGTCAAAGACGGGACGTATTATGGAATCACCCATGGCGAGCGGGCGACCGGGCGGCGTCCAGATGTTTGTCCGGAGCATAACTCCAACACTATCAAATTTGAAACTTCATAGATGGATAGATTTCATTGAGATGGAATGCGGTGCATAAGAGGCATTACTCTGAACGTCATGATGTTGGAGTTATTTCCCTGTGGTTATTCTTCCTTTTCCGGAGCATAGGTTCTACATTATCAAAGCTATTGACTTGAAACCTGATACATAGATAGACCTCACTGAGATGAAGTGCAGTGTAGTGCATAGGAACCATCACTCTGCACTTCATGAGTTGTATTTGTATTTTGGGTTTTACGGCACACCGACACTTGATAGACTATAATCAGGTAAAAACTAGAATACGTGAGTAGAAATATAAAAAAATCTATCAGATTAAAAGTGTGAATAATAAGTGAAAACAGGTAAAGATATTAAACAGTTACAATTTTATAGCATTTGCTTAGTAAACCATTAAAAAAATATAACTTATTAAGAATACCAATCTCGTTCAGTAAGCAAACAAGCTTAGAATCTGACACTATCTTAAATAGTTCGTACATGTTATTGGCATTAAAATACTTAGACCGAATATGGTCTGTGTCAATACAATGTATTCAAATATGATTTTATAGCAACACATTCAGGATGAACTTCACTTTTTAAAAGATATGAATGAGTTAATCTAGTATGTCCAATGCGACAGCGGGTAAGAGCTACGTCTTCCCGCTTGCTTTCTCTGCAAGTACAGATATTGGAACCGACGTAAGGATTAATTACGTGTAATTTGTTATAAACAGTATTGTCAACTTGTTTGCCATTTTGTTAAAAATATCGATTGATATGTTGTTTAAAATCTGTGTGTGTGTGATGCAAAGATCTGTCGCACTAAGGACCGAAGCAGATTTTGCAATTTTATCTGCATCCTCGTTTCCTCGAATGCCTACATGACTAGGTAGCTAAAAGAAAACAATATGCTTATTAAGGGAAAGTTCTTTAAGTTTCAAAAGTAATTCTCTAATGTGAGGTTTGGAAAAATTGAGGTTTTTAATGGACTGTAATACTGATAAAGAGTCAGTGAACACTTACAATTTATCACCAGGATGGTTTAAAATGAAGTCAAGAGAAAGGTTAACAAACTGAATTTCGGCTGTGGTAATTTAAAACAATAAATTTTACTTACGGAAGCACAACCGACATGTGGATCTGCTTTTGAGCCATCAGTATATATGTCGAGGTAGTAAGAGTATTTCTTGTCGCGCAGTTCGATAAAAATTTGAGCGTAGCACGAGATGGTCTGTTTTTGATTTATTATTTATACTGAGAGTTAAATCAACATTTTAAATTGCCATGGTGGAAATTCCAATATATTATTTTCTTTTTCTTGATTTTAATTCAGATGTGATGATTGTATGAGTTCTAATATCCGTAAACCAAATGGCTTAATTGCCTTTAGTTTACGCTCGTACAAGTGTTCATATTTAGGATTGAGGGATTCGGATTGAAAATAACATTATGTGCGGGATTGTTAGGGTTCGATTTCACTTTTGTTATAAACTGAAGAGCAAGTTTCTCTCGTCTAAGGTATAATGATGGATCATTAGCTTCAACGTAAAGGCTCTCTACAGGAGAGGTCGTGAAAGCTCCAAGGACTAGACGGAGTCCCTAGTTGTGGAAAACGTCTAGCAACTGAAGATATGATCACCTGGCAGAGCCGTAAACAATGCTGCCATAACCTAATTTCGATCTTACTAGTGATCTATAAAGTTGCAAAAAACGTTTTCTATCAGCTCCCCAGCCAGTATGGGTTAAAAAAATTAACATGTTAAAAAATTAAGACATTTAGTTTTTACATATTTAATATGCGGTATAAAAGATAACTTACTGTCAAATATGACACCAAGAAATTTAGTTTCCTTGACGACATGAATACGAATGTTATTAAGAAATAATTCTGGATCGTTGTGCAAAGTTCTTTTCTTATAGAAATGTATGCAGTTTGTTTTGATGGGTAAAAAATTAAAACCATTGTTGTTACTCCATGTTTGTAACTTGTTGAGGCATTGTTGTAATTGCCTTTCTTTCGTATTCCTATTTTTGGAATGGTTACATATAAGGAAATTGTTTACGTATAGTGAACTATCTACTCCATCATTCAGAGTTTTTTACAATTTTATTTATTTTGATGTTAAATGAGAGTAACTGACAATATACTACCCTGAGGGACACCTTGTTCCTGTTTATGAACCGAACAGAAGACATTATGTCCCTCTGTATATTTAGATTACACTTGGGGTGTACACGATGACATTTGTCACTTTCCTGTAATCCTTACGAACTATACTTCCCCAATAAGCGATAATTCTCGTTGGAAGATGGACAGAGCAAACTGGGACCTGTTCTCAGCACTACAATACAAAATATAGATGACAAAACTTTCAAACACTTTGCACAATATATGTGCATACCTAAGAGCTCGACTTAATCAAAACATAATAAGCCTTGCTTTAATGAAGATTGTAAAAATCTATTCTTAAACGTAGGGCGGCATTAATGTTATTTGATGTTCGACCTACCGATACAAATCATAATAACCTTATAAAAGAACGGGCTAAAAGTCGCCGGACTATTAAACAAGCCAAAAGATCATCTTGGCAATGTATGTTTCAAAATTAAACGGCAAGAGTTCCATCAAAAACGTTTAGTCTGATATTAAAAAGATTAGCGGTAAACCATCATTTTCAACTGTTAACCACCTTAAAACAAATCGCACTGTGATAACAGATAAACAAAACATTTCGAACACATTGGCTGAATATTTTGCTCCTCATCGGCAAACTACAAGCCTTAGTATCAAACCTTTAAACACTCTGCTGAAAGGGAAAAGCTTAAATTTAAATCTAATAATAACGAAACATACAATCAATCATTTTACTTGAAAGAGCTTAAAGATGCTCAAAATAAATCGCATGGTACCTCTGCTGGTCCAGACTACATACCGTACCAATTTTTAAAACATTTACCAAATCGATCTCTAAACTTACTTCTGTCACTCTTTGATGAAATTTGGATATCATGTAATGTACCCCATTCTTGGAAAAATGCCCTCATTATTCCAGTTCATAAACAAGGTTAGGACCCAACAGATCCTCAAAGCTATAGACCTATTGCTCTGACGAGCTGTATTTGTAAAACCTTAGAACGAATGATTAATAATAGACTTGTCTGGTATCTTGAGTCCAACAACTTAATTTCAGAATATCAAAGTGAATCCAGACACCAACGTAGCACAGTTGATCATCGTGTTCGTATAGAAACACTCATTCGTGATGCCTTTATCAGGAAGGAACACCTTGTAGCTGTGTTTTTTTCGATCTTGAAAAGGCTTATGACACGACTTGGAAACATGGGATTTTTAAGGATCTCGGAGACCTTGGTCTCAGGGGTCGTTTACCAATATTCATTGAGAGCTTCCTTTCTGACAGAAATTTTCAGGTCCAGATTGGGTCCACTCTGTCATCTGTTCATAAACAGGAACAAGGAGTCCCCCAGGGTAGTATTTTATCTATTACCATTTTAACATAAAAATAAATGATATTGTAAAAACCCTTCCCGAACGGGTTGACTGTTCACTTTTTGTGGAGGATTTCGTTATTTGTTACCTAAAATATAAGCACAATTGAAAGACTATTACAACAATGTCTAAATAACTTGCAAAAATGGAGCAACACTAATGGTTTTTAATTTTCCCCAACCAAAACGAACTGTATACATTTCTGTCAGAAACAAGGTCTTCAAATTGACCCTGAATTGTTTTTAAATAACGTTCGTATTCCCGTCGTCCAGGAAAGTTTCTTGGAATTATTTTTGACAGGAAACTGAATTTTCTTTCACATATCAATTACATCAAGAAGAAATGTCTGAAGGCTCTTAGCTTGCTTAAATATTTATCCCATAGGGATAGACTGGGGAGCCGATAGGAAAACATTGTTACTTCTGTACCGTTCCCTTATTCGGTCTAATTTAGATAACGGAAGCATAGTCTATGGCTCTGCCAGGAGTTCCTATCTGCAGATGCTAGACGTCGTTCACAACCAGGGACTTCGTCTAGCTCTAAGAGCGTTCAGGACCTAACCAGTGCAGAGCCTTTACGTTGAAGCCAACGAACCATCATTATACTTGCGTCGCGAGAAACTGTCTTTGCAATATATAATTAAACTCATATCTAACCCTGATAACCCAACGTTTAATTGTGATTTCAACCATAAACATGAAGGGCTTTATGATCGATCAACTAAATCCATCAGACCTTTTGGTTTAAGGCTTAAATGTATAAACACATCAAGTATAAAACTCGATAGCATTTCCGAAAACCACACAATTAAACATCCACCATGGCAACTCCGTTCCCCTGATGTGAATTTAGAAATTTGTACAAATAAAAAGTCGAACACAGATCCTTTGATTTGACGATCTGAATTTCTCGAACTCCGTGACAAGTATTCTGATTAACTTCATATATATACTAATGGTTCAAAGACGGACAATTACGATGGCTGTGCCTCCGTAAGTAATAGCCACTGCATTAAACAAAGACTTCCTAACAACTCGTTTATCTTCACCGCCAAATTCCAGGCTATAAATCTGAGCCTTGGTTTCATTTCAGAACATTCCGGTGAAACATATGTTATATTTCCAGACTTATTTTCTGTATTGCAGAGCATAAATTCACTGAGTTATTCAAATCCGCATATTCGCACTGTTCTTGTCAAACTTCAAAGTTTATATGACGCTAACGAAATCTCTTTCTGTTGGTTTCCTAGTCATGTAGGCATCCGAGGAAACGAGGATGCAGACAAGTGTGAAAAATCTGCCTTGACCATCACTGAGACAGATCTGTGCATCCCACACACTAATTTTAAATCACTTATTAACCGAAATATTTAAGCCAAACGGCAAACAAGTTGGGACAATACTGTTTATAACAAGTTACACGCAATTAAACCTAACGTCGGTGTCAATGCCTCCTTTTGCAGCGAAAATAAGCGGGAGGACGTGGCTCATACCCGCTGTCGCATAGGACATTCTAGATTAACTCATTCATATCTTTTAAAAAGAGAAGTTCAACCTGTATGTGTTCCTTGCCAGGAACCACTGACAGTAAATCATATTTTATTACATTGTATCGACACAGATCATGTTCGGTCCAAGTATTTTAATGTCAATATCATATATGAACTGTTTAAGACAGTGTCGGGTTCTAAACTTGTTTGCTTCTTGAATGAGATTAGCATTCTTTATAAGTTATACATTTTTAAACTGTTTACTTAGCAACCGTTATACATATAAAACCGTTTAATATACTAACCCTTTTTTCAATTATAGTTCACATTATTTCAACCTGATAGATTTTTGTATTTTTCTATATTTTACTCACATAGTTTAGTTTTGAGCTGATTATTCTGTATTCACATTCAACTTCTTTGTATTCGGTGCCGCATGACCTATTAGCTGTCGGTGTGCCGTAAAACACAAACAAACAAATAACATATTATTTTGACCCAGATGCGACCAGTGCAGATCCAGATCAGACGGTATGTGCCGGCTAATCTGGATCTACACTTGTCTCACACGCTAAAAAAATGTGTCTATATGGAGGATATTTTTATAACAAATCATTATCTCCACTGGTATATGCTACGACAGATCTACATTTTTATTTCTGGTGTGTTGAGATTCATGCTATTGCCATGGCCATTTCAATATGACAGTTGTTATTGATCATTTTTGGATTTGCCACAAATAAAAAAAATCTTTCAAGAATTAAACTATGAAGTTAACCTTAGCCTTATAGTTAGGGCCAGTTAAATTTTATTTTTGAAAATACTTATTATAGTTTGAGAAAAAGCATAAACAGAAAAGACGGTCAGTCAAAGTATGATGAGTTTTTAACTGAAAATGTCGTTTTTCCACAGCCAGCCAGTAAGACTTACGTAAAGGGAAAGGAAATTAGAAAATATTGTTTAATTAAAGTCCCCTGTTGACACTTTAAATGATGTGAGTAGAAACCTTGCTGAAGAATTAAACACTAGGAAAATAAGTGTTCACAAGCTTACTAAAGAACTTAAAAACAGTAAATTGAAGTAGAATAAACTGAAACAGAATTATCAGTTGTTTGCTCAAAAGGCTAAACAGAAACAATTGAGAACTGCTAAAGGCTTAAATCTCAGATATCTCACTCAAACAAAGTAGTAAGACAAAACAGAGAGAGAATTAGACTTCAACAGGTGAAAAATAATGAACTAGATGCTCAAGTGATAACATGGATCAAGTTCATGAAGAGTAATTTACGTGACATTGAAACATTAAGGGATGTTCAAGAAGAAAATGAGTGGTTAATGGATATTGACAATAAAACAGATGATGCTGAGGTCGTTGTATTTGATACAGACAGCAAAGTATACACTGAAAAACTGCAAATGTGTGTCTGTGAATTTCTTGATAACCATGTAGCGTCAAAGTATGTTGGACCTGTGATTAATTCAGTATTAACACTAGAGACTAAAAAAAGCTAATTGACTCTCTAGTCCTAGTACAGTAAACCGGTCGCAATAGCTCAGGTGGTAGTGCGTCGGCTTGCGGATCGGGAGGTCGCGGGTTCAAACCACGGCCGGGTCAACCCCGGCCGGGTCAAACAAAAGACTTTTAATTTGGTAGAAGTGGCTTTCCTCCTAATGCTCGAGCTAAGGGGACAACATTACGCATGAATCGTCGGTGTCAGTATAATGGACCGGCCGGGTGGGTTCAGTCCCTGGGCACCTCATAAGTGCCCCTGTGCAATAATGATAGAAATGTCGCTGCACAGTATCGGTAACAATGCCGGCAAATCCCATCCCTAGTAGAGTACAGAAGATGAATCTGCAACGTTTGGATCTTAGTCACAGACAAATTAGTTCAGTTGTTACAGTTGTTGAAGGAAGATACTAGTGTCTATTCCGGTGACTCTTCCAAGGAAATAAGGTCTGTGGTTATTCGTGATACTTAGGGTAATTTCTTTACCCTTGGACTTAGAGACCTTGTAACAAAGTCAACAGTTGATACTCTGGATACTTTGAAAGATTTTGATAAAGTTGCTGAAGAAAGCAGAGAGGCCTCAAAGAAGATACAGAAAAATGTGTCTGCGACAATGTCCGATAGTGCCTCGACAGAGATCAAATTTATTTCTTTATTAGAAAAGTACCGGGCATTAATATTACTTTACACAGTAGAAACCTATGATCAGCTTATCAGTTTGATGCTACTGGGAGGACAAGTTTGGGGAAAATGATGAATTTCTTTTGTGGATTACACTCACTTGTACAACTGGCAGAAGTCACTGCCAAATCTGTTTGTGAGGTGGAAAAAGAAATATCTCAAGACAAAGCACCTGTTACGGGTCATATAGTAAAGGTGGTGAATCTGGCACGGTAAGACTTATTAGAACAGCTAGCAAAGCATTTGCTAGAGGGGCAGATGATAAGTCTGGATGCCATCTTCAATTTGTGACATGCATTGAAGACTTCCTAAAAGAAAATAAGATCAGGGCTCTGAAGCTCGTGCCCCTAAGCGGACAACGATTCAATATACTTTTTCACAAAGCTAGCTAGGTAAACTTCCTTCATGAGAAAATGAAAGCGTTTCTTAATGGTATAACTCTGAATAGGTTGACAAAGTCTGTTGCGTTTGCCCTAAATATTCCAGTTTACATTACTGGATGTAAAGCATTAGGACTTGTCAGTAAGCTTGTAAGAACACCTTTGTGGAATCTCTTAAATGACAAAGCCATTAACATTATTGACATGAACAAGCACTACTTAATGCTTTTAAACAGGTCTAGAGGATGCAGTTGACTACCCCTCTGACTTCATGACAGGGCGACAAAGGCCGTTAGAAAATGTCATGGTAAAAAAGAAGTGGTTTATGAAGCGCTGGTAAAACCAAGTGAATATGATGACCAATGTGAAATGTTTGTGACAGTGACATTATCTGCTCTTGCAAAGTATATTACCTCAAAGTTTAAAGATTTTCTTTCTGAAGGAATTTTCAGTGAGCCAACTGATGAAATGAATACCAAACCGATGAGTGTTGAAAAACACAATAAGTTAAGCGAGAATGTATTCGCTTATTGTGACAATCTTCTTAGATATAATTAGCATATAAGCACTCTAGCAAGTGATGCATACATTGCATTCTCAGCTTATAATAGAGTGGCTTAAAGGTAATTGTGAAAATATGTCAAAAGCCCTTGATGCTGCGGCAAGAAAAGATGTTGAAAACATAAGGAAGCAGTTTAAACTGAGGCATGAAATTATTAGACAGAAACGAAGAAAGAAGACAACACAGATTTCCTTTTTCTAAGAAAGGTGACGATAAAAAATTATTTCATTGAACATAAGTGAATTGACTGAGAAAGTTAAAACATTTAAACACTAACACAGCTGCTGAGAACAAAGTCATTTTGGAGAAGAGGGTCAGGCATTTACTTCAAGAGGTGGCCGAGATGTATGGTACATTGGCCGGGTGATATCACAAGTATGAATATGTCACACTTTTAACAATATATTTAAATTTATTGCTTACTGGGATAGTATGTGTAATAACAAATCGTAAATGTTTCATATTATATATCTTACATTAATTACAACTACTTATTTTATTTTATAAATATCCTACATAAAAAGAGTAACAATAGTCTTGTAAAAAAATCAGTTTATTCTGGTCATTTACAAAGTTACAAATAAACAGTTACTCTTGTCATGATAGCAGTTTTGGTATAATATTTGACATCACATGTTATCCTTGACTACACCAAATGTTCTTTCATACGTTGCATTCTTACTTCAGGTTCCAGGATATTCAATGTGGTACAACATCATCTACAATGAAGATTAGGCAATATATTCATACAAACTCATGCAAGATCACTAAGAAAATCATTCTAGAAATATAAGTTTAAGGTCAGAATAAGTAATTGCTGACAGTTTAGCAGACATTTTGAACATAGTGACTTATATGAAAAATGCGAGATTTTGACAGACAGTTTCGCTGACGGTGCCTATCTTTGAAGAGTCATTTACTTACGTGTTAAGTTTACAACATACAACAAAATCATTGATATCATTGTGTTTCTAATGAAAATACCTTTAAAATGGTATGTATGTTCACAATATAAGGTGTTTTTAAATGGCTTGTAATACCTAACATATAGGAATTACATTAAAGAATGTTAGTTTAAACTATTACTTTTGGAAATGACCGCATCGAAAAAGGTAAGACTTGAAGAGGTTCCAAATATGCTCATTGACATTTGATGTATTAATAACCATATCGTTTAGTTAACCCCGAATTAGTTAGCATCTATTGTCATATAAGTAAACACCTAAGGAATATTTATAAGACAATATGTATGAGGCAACTACAACATAAAATGATCAAATTGAATACTATCGTACATATTCCCGGAATAGCGTGGGATCCCCGAATAGCGTAGGAAATGAAACGGAAATAGGTGAAGGTCGCCATGTCGATAACACAATCCATCTTAACCGTTATGTATGGCTTCCATTCATAGAAAATATTACACCATTTGATATAAATCGACTATGTGCAAGTACTCGATAAATGTGCCATTAAGTGGTTCTTTTACATATATGATTTAATCGCAGTAAAATACATTTTAAACAGTTGTTTTGATAACATTCATAAAGATGATTCTGCCATCCATTAGATATGGAAGTGGTTAAGATTCAAATAATTTTCTAGATTATATGGATAAATATACAATATTAAATATAATCTTGCTTTGTGATGTGTTAAAACAGCTTTATGAAAAGTAAAAGTTAAGGAATGGTATAACACTAAGAAAGCAATACTGAACCATACTAAAATTTTGAAATTATTTCATAGAATTTAATCTTTTTGAAAGGACTGCAGATAATTTGCAAATTTCCTCTTTGCCTACCTGACAGTTGTTCTTCTGATGGCTGGCCCATGGCATTGAACATAAAGGTTAACTGTTTCTGACGAAATGGTTCTTGTCATGGAAACTGAATAAAATAAATGTATGATTTGAAGATTTCGGCTTTATATGAAAAGCTGCAGCAACCCGCCTAATCTCTTGGTTCCAGTCCTAGTCTGGTCCAATACATTTTTATCGGGTGCCTTCATTCACCAATAATAATATAAAACAAAACATACAAAATATAACAAAAATATTAAAATCTCGTTATATTCTAAACTTATGTGACATCTTTCTAAAGTAAATCCTACCTATACTTACCAACATGCTTTTTCGATATTAAATCGTTTTTGACAATGCAATTAATGGTAATATCGAAACGTTTATACAATTTTTTCCTCAAAAAACCAAATGAATATGCATGAAAATGCTAGTTACTGAAATCCACTAGTAGCAAAGTGAAAAGTGGAGCACAACACCCCACTCATAATTACAAACATACATTTCGTACATGAGAGACTGCATTTAAAGGTAGGGACGTCGCAAAATTTATCCTTACTTGGACTAAAGAGTGAGTTTATGCCAAAATTCCCCGAAACAGGGGTGAAATATTTTTACATGTATTTGATTTAGACAAGTCTGATACCACCTTTAATTTATAAACATCTGATTATTATATTAAGCAAAAATTTAAAAAGCCCATTTGGAAAGAAAGTTATACTATATAGATTCGTCTGAATAACCTTGCATTACATTCCTTCATACCGGCCGCAATAGCTCAAATGGTAGAGCGTCAGTTTGTGGATCGGGAGGTAGTGGGTTCGAACCCCGGCCGGGTCAAACCAAAGACTTAAAAGTTGGTAGTAGTGGCTTCCCTCCTAACGCTCGGGGCTGAGCGACGGCATTACGCCTGACTCGTCGGGGTCAGTATAATGGACCGGCCTGGTTCAGTCCCTGGGCACCTGATAAGTGCCCCTGTGCTATAATGATAGAAATGTCGCTGCGCAGTATCGGCAAAAATGCCGTCTAATCCCATCCCATCCCTCACATTCCTTCATTGGTCTGGGTGGACAAGAATATCTATACTAGCCAGTTTCTGTTGTTCCTAACGCCTTGAGTTGCATCACACCCTCTAACCATGTGTTCAAGTATGGAAGAAAGTCATTTCTTTTAGGAACTGTAAATAAAAGTGCATATTATTTAAAAAAAATACATAAATAAGACACATATATACTACTATGACAACCTGAAATTGAATGTTTTTGTAAATCAAGGAAAGTATTGCTTTATTTGTGTCCAGCACCTCCACCACAGAAAAAGAGCGCTCAACGTGAAAAGCTTGATCCTAAGATATGACCTTAAACAGTGGTATATACATTGGTAGTTCAATTTCTTGACAACACTCAAACTAAACGTTATACAATACTGGTCTCAGAATAAATCAAGTGGGTTAAATTGATATGTCATGGATCCTTGGCATGAAATCACAGAAAGGCAGCACTATATATATGTGTGTGTGTGTATGTGTGAGTGTGTGTGTGTTTGTGTTTGTCTGTGTGTCTCTCTCTCTCTGTGTGTGTGTGTGTGTGTGTGTGTACAAATAAATCATAGGTTTTTATAAGTTGCAGACATGATTTGTTGATTAGGATAATCTAATCCAGAATTTTAAAATGAACAGTTAATATTGATCACAATGTAAACCGAAAGTAGCACAAGGTATTCTGGGAACTACTATAGACGTGTTGATTATCGATTTAGTTATGTTTACCCTTGTGAATTTCAGAATTTCGGAAAATAAGTTGACCTAAATTATTAAGGCGTATAGAAATACTGCAGTGTAAATGAAAATATGCTCGGAATAATATGTATTAATGTGTATGGATATATATTGTGGATTTTAGTAGTGACTTTTGAAAAAAAAGTTAATAAAGGTGAGTGAGCTTTGAAATTGTTTCCCCTTTTTGCTCTATGTTTAATAAGTTAACTGTTTTTGTGTGCACCCGAAATGAAAGGAAACACTTTGGAAGTTATGCATCTGAATTGACTTTACCTTAAATGTACACATAAATTGGTAAGGTTCGTTGCCAAATTTCTGCATTGAGTCGTCCAAACAACTAGTACAGAAAAGGACGGTAATCTTACGAAAGCAACTTGGTAAACGGTATTGTTTGCGTGTGTAACCATATTGCTCAATCTATTTAGGTGCACTACGTTCTAAAATGGCGCCGAAGATCTTATTGGCCATTGCGTAATGTCTTTGCTTCAAATTAATATTAATACTGGCGCAGACCAAGCTTCTTTCTCTTATAGATTAGATAATCTTATCTTATAAATAGTTAATATAAATAGGACGTCCGATTTTCCTGCATTTTAAAGAGCAGTTACAAGATTTCTTTTGCATTCTTCTACCTTTAACTAAAGATTTCATACAAAGAAAAAAATACACTTTTTTAAGTTGCAGACATGATTCGTTGTTTAGGATAATCTAGTCCAGAATTTTAAAATGAACAGTTAATATTGATCACAATGGAAACCGAAAGTAGCACAAGGTATTCTGAGAACTGCTATAGACGTGTTGATTATCGATTTAGTTCTGTTAACCCTTGTGAATGTCAAAATTTCGGAAAAGAAGTTGACCTACATTATTTGGGTGTATAGAAATACTGAAGTGTAAACAAAAATATGCTCGGAATAATATGTATTATTGTGTATGGATAAATATTGTGGCTTTTATTTATGGTAACCTTAGAAAACAAAGCTTAAAAGTGAGTGAACGTTAGAATGTTTTTCCCTTTTCCCTTCCTGTATAGTAAGTTAACTCGTTTGAGTGCACCCGAAGTAAAAGGAAACACTTTGGAAGTTATGCGTCTGTATTGATTTTACCTTAAATGTGCACATAAATTGATAAGTTACCTTGCCAAATTTCTATATTGAGTCGTTCAAACAACTAGTTCAGACAAAAACGTTGACCTTACGAAAGCAACTTGGTAAACGGTATTGTTTGCGTGTGTTACCATATTGCTAACGTGTATTTACTTGTTCTTGTGCTACGTGCTAAAATTGCGCCGAACATGTTTTGGTCCATTGCGAAATGTCTTTGCTTCAAAGTAATATTAATATTGGCGCATACCATCTTGTCGTTTATGTTTTAATACTTATACGACGACAACTATTAGCTTTCTCCACGTATAAAATTTTAACTTATCAGTAAGTTGATAAAAAGAAAGCAAGAACCAGTGTTTAATAACTTGTACGGAAAGGTCAAGGACGGAAGATTTGCTTTTTTTCTCTTATAGGTTAGATAATTTTATTTTATAATAGTTATTTAAAATAGGACGTCCAATTTCCAGCATTATAAAGAGTAGTTACAAGATTTCTATTGATTTCTGCTACCTTTAACAAGAGATTTCATTAAAAATTGGATAGACATTCTATGAAGAACGGAATCCACCCAAGTAGGGGAGGCCCCGTGTTAGATCCCGGGCCACGACATGCCAAAGTCGTTAAAACTTAAAGCAATAGCAGTATAGCTCTTCTGCTAACGCTTAAGCCAATATAATGAAAGTTCCACGACTGGTTGGCCCGGTGTCTGAAAAATGTGCCTGAGATTGGAATGATGCCAGGCGTTCGCGGCTTGTTATACGCAGTGGAGGCAGCACTATATCTGCTTAAAGTGGACTCCATCTCCAACAGAAGTAATGTTGGTGTGACGATAAACACAATAAACAAACAAATAAACGTAATCTATAATAACGACTGATTTCGTTATCACAGAAATATATGTATGTCCACAGATTTAATTCGTAAACAAACTGCAACTTCATAATTGTTTAAGATTGTTCTTTTAATGCATAACACAACAAAATTTCAAAAGACAAACAATAAAACAAACATAAAAACTTGCTTACCTGTCGTGTTCCTCAACCGCTTTGCTGATCTACGCTACTAAAGTGTTCACACATCACAAGACAATATTAGCCAATTATACATTGTATCCTGTTAATATCGTCCAATAGTGAGTTTTGAGTAGGAAGAATGCTTTAAATAATACTATTCCTTAATGCACGTCTGCACTGCAGTGTGAACAATGTGTAAACTCACATTATTCAACATAGACTAGACATCCTGTTCGGAATAGCAGGTACGCAGTGATTGGCTAAATGCCGGTTAAGTGTTTATATTCACTGGAGTTACAACAACTGCTCAGGGCCCATGAATGAATGACATGATACTATTAATAAACTTCACTACACCTGTAATGTCTGGGGTACATGAAACCTGCGTACGGCGGTATACTGTCGTCATTATCGAGGCAGTTTACGAGCATAACACGGTGGCATATATTTGCCTCTCTGGTTTATTTTTAAATCCAAATGGAGGATTTTTAATTCATGATAGAAAACATTTTTTCCTGACCGAACGCATAAAAGATATGACTGATTGATAACAACATAGAACAGCAGCAATAGAAAATTAAGTTTAACTTGCTTGTTGTGTTTTATTCTCGTCCATTAATTTATATACGCCAATAATATTTTTGTCAAAATAGTCAATGTCCATGTCAATTCTAAGTTGTAATGACTTCACATTTTTCGCTGAACATACAGGAAAGGATTAAAGTAAAAAAAATAACCTAATCGCATAGAAAGACTAAGAGGGATTTTATTGCTCAAGTAAGCTTCATTGTTCGATGAGCTATCAAGATAAAACAACATGAACATGATTCCATTTAAGCATTCTGAATATGTTGTCACATTATTGACGTAACTATTTGAAAGGAAAAGATGCACATTTTCAGTTCAAGTGATACCGAATGAGTGTATATTATACATGCGATAATGATTTGAATTATTGGTGTTTGAATCATCTTTACGCTAAATCTTATGTGGTAGTAGTTCATATGTGGTTTATTTACGTATATGTTTACGTTCTTACTAAATCCTAAAGCTATTACCTACATTCTAAGTATACAAGTTTTAGCCGGTACGCATTTCAATTGTTACGATACGACTATGAGTGCTCATATTACATGGCTTGATTGAAAAATAGTAAATATAATTAATATTTTTTAATTATTATTAGATTTGAATACAAACCATGAATTGGACAAGAGAAAATAACGTCTGCCTACAGCTACACCAACAGCCATTTGAATATCTTGGTAACCGAACTGAATATAGTTTTCTTTCAAATCTTGTCTTATGCACTGCATTCGAGTTCACGCGCTTATAGATTTTAAAAAACATGTACTCAGGTCGTAATAAATTTGACCTTTTGCTATTTGTCTACTGACATGGGGACACCTGTTTCCTCCAATCATCGCTCAGATGTATGAAAACCCCGCGACGTCGCTAAAACAACAAAGATAAAGGTTTTATTATATCAGCTGAAAATGCAATAACAGTTGTACAGATATAATGAGATGTGACAGTTGAATTGATAACTGAAAGTTTATAGGATGAGATAATAATACACCGATCGCATTTTTTGAAGAACTCTTTTATTGCGTATTCTTCTTCCGGTGAACTAAATGATGGTGATTCTATAAATATCACTGCACCAAATACATACGAGGGATTATTTTTCTTATGTGATCGGAATTTTCCGAGGAGTTAGTTCCGATTGTTGTTGTCTTATCAGTATAATGGGGGGCTTCCCTCATAAAATCTACTAAGTGAAAAGAATTTCATTAACAAAGCAGGTCATGGTCTCACTTGGGCTTGTAGGTTCAACCAGTTGTGTACAGAACAGATCTGGTTCAAGATTTTGTTGTGTAAAATTTTAATATCACTCTGACATATGAATGCTATTTTTTGCTAGACTAGAGAATGAGTATTATGGTCAACTGCAAATAAATGGTGTACGAATCTTACCCATAAAGCAATACGTTACAACTTTAACATTTGAAAAAAATAGTTAAAGTGTGTCTTGTAAACTGGACGTTAGTTTTGTAGTTTTTTAAGGTTAAACTTCGTGAACAGTCTTTAACCTTACCTGTATAGTTTTAATTTAAAAAGTGAAAACAAGTAATACGATATTTATCTCAAAGTTTAAAGTAATTTAGGTATTATTTATAGCTTGTTTGTTTGTTTGTGTGTTTGTTTGTTTGCATCTGTTTTATTTGTTTGATCAATTTTCTTTTGTCAGAGAATAATTACTGAGAACAGAAAAAAAGAAAAACATTAAAACATCCATGATTAAGTAATTATTATCACGAACAGGTCAAACAAAGCATTTTTAACAAAATTACATTCATTACATTGTATGGTTAAAATATGAGATCGCAGGAATTTTTTAATACAATTAAGCGTAAATTAAAACATGACATAATAATATATTACCAACGTTATTATTATTGTATGAAAGCAAACAAAGCATTATAAAATCAAATTGCTACATCGTATAGTTAAAATATGAGCATAAGAATTTATTATTATCGTTAGTTTAATTGTATGGATGCGGAAGAAACTGCACCATAGTTTTGTATGCAAAAATAATATAATTAGCTAGTGATAATTAAGATATAAAGATTGACACTTGTTCGTGTTTTCCTTCTGCTTCAGCTGCCACTTTTCATAATTTTATCTCATTTTAAAGGGAGATAATTCAGAAACAAAGCCGATTTTAGAGTGTAATTCAACTAGTCATATAATATCATACATATAGAACATCTGTATACAACGCTTATGCATTCTTCATTTAGTTTTAGTGTCCTTGTGAACGAATCAACAATAATACATACATTACATTTGGGTTCAAGACATAAATATTGATTATGAGTACTAGATGTCTTTTTGAGACGAAACATACGTGTTTATATGTGTGCGGTTTTTTTTGTTTTCTTTTATTCTATTTATTTTTTGTTGATACAACACGATGGGTTATTTTTTTCTAATGAGTGTATAAGTATATAACTTCTCTATTGAGCATGCATCTAACTACAATCCTTTTTACGACTTGGAATAAGTGAAAGAACAATTTGTTTGATGAATTAATTCCATTTTCCATTTGAAATTCTGATGTCTTTGATGCGATTGCAAATAAAGTCGTCAAAGGAAAACGTAAAGGGTAAACACCATGCTTTTCGATGCAGTTCCTTAATGTAAAAGATTTTAAAATATGCCCATATTTGTCAAAGTTCTTTGTAAATAGATATCACTGCAGTTAAGACCGTGAAGAATACAATCACTGGTTCGTCATTTTAGATTCGCATTGTTGTGGAGGAATACCCTCTGAAATAAAATCAATAAATTAGATGATAATATCATTACAACGACCTGGTGGCACAAATCAGTGGACATTGCAATCTCTCAATGTTTAAAACAGTTAAAGGCAATTTTCTAGTTGTTGGAACGTCTGTCCGAAGTGCAATAACGGCAAATTAAAATATTAAAATAAGCGGAACTGTCTCTGCTTATGACACATAACAGTTTGCAGACTTAACCTGCAATGTTTATATAAACTGGTTGTAACATTTACGAAAAGTGTGCTTAAGGTGAAGTGTGGAAAAAAGTCACCTAATTCTTCACATGTGTCGGTGGACGATAGTTCCCCTCTCACGTAATCTGTAAATTGTTTTTTTTCTTCACATTTCTTATGGGTTCTTTGATTGTCCAATTTAATATTTTTGGGCCCCACAGGCAATGCTTCTGAAATAGCAAACATTAACAATACCTTAACTTCTGGCGAGAATCACAAATTAAGTTCCTGATAATATCAAATAAAAGAAGTAGTCCTACTGACTGCCAAATGTAAAAGAACAATGAAAACACGTATTCATTTCATGGTTTATTTTCCTCAGTTTATAGTTTAATTTGTGTCAAGAATAAAGTGAATGTGAAATTAGCTAGCCTTTATTTTTATGGCATTATGCTAATAAACATGTAGTACTTGCTATCTTTTGAAGAATCTTTTGGAGAACTGAAAGATTGTTGGCCGGACGAGACATCATCCAAACAGACAATACATTATCTTTATATTATAATACCTCACCGTAAATTTGCCTATACTAAAGCGTTATACTGGATCGGTTGTTATTTCTTATGAGCACATGATTTTATCACCCGCTATCTAAGGGAGACTACTGCTGGACTACTAAAAAGCACAAGACGCACCAGTTACTTCCCTTTTTTATAACGGTTCCTGCTTAAAATGTGCATTGTTGCGAGGCGGGAAAAAACGCTGACGCATCAGGTGATATTATTTCCCTCGAGTAGATAATCTGTACGGTCACCCTCACTGCCATGTGTTATTTATATAATTACGACACTGAAGTAATCCAAGAGATGAGAATGACGACGCCGCGTGGTTATTGTTGGATAGTGTTTATACAAACAGTGAACTAGAACCTCTTATGCAATGCTAAAGTGTGTGAAATTAAGCAATAAATAATACATAAGCATATCTAAATACAATAGTCTCTTCTCATTTGGCAGCGTCGTTCATGTTACGGAGAACCTAAAAAGCAACAATGTTTCTGCACCGCGACGCAGGACTACATTGTAATTGCCTACCGAACCCTACCTTTGCTTATGCGGTCGTTACGCGGTCTTATAAGTCTTTTGTGTAAGTAAGGAAATGTATGATGAAGAATAGTCACAACTGATTAAAATATTACCTATTTCTTCGACATAAGCCATAGACTGTAACTCTCCTCTAACTAAGTCATCTTGTGGGCCTTTGTAGCAAGTTCTGTTCTTAGCTCTAGTTCCATTCGTGGGGCTTGTACGCACTGCCAGTAAAAAGATAAGAACAATACTTAATGTTTCAAGTTAAAAGCTTATAATAGTTGTGTTCTAAAATTTCAGTTCTATCTATTAATTCTAAGATCAGACTTTTAACCTGATTTATCTTATTGCTCAATTAGGTTTTAATATGTGACATATGTATCTGTTTAAAAAATTTAAAGTAATAATGCAATAATCAGTTAAGAAAATAAATTATTCAAAACAATGAGGGAGTATGTTAGGCTGAATTGTAAGAAACATAAATAATACCTTGCTTACTCCTTGTTCGATGACTCATTGTAAACCGGCCCACAAAAGCGAATAACAAGCTATTCTTATCAAGTCAGTAATGTTGACTGTCACTTTCTCAAACGGATGCTAAAGAAATAACAAACATGGTCATGCTTTAATAAAATACTAAATAGATGAAGGCAATTAATGGGTTCTTTGCAAACAAGGTACTTTACCGTTTGAATAATAACAGGATGATGTTTATTGCTTATATAATTATTTCTGCATCGCAATGACACAATTATGTCAACTGTGACTGGTATTGGTAGAGGAAGAAACCTACAAATATTACGTTGAAGCCTCATTAGGCGAAGATTTGTGATACTGGGTAACAGTTGGAAATAAATAACAGCATTAGACTAACCGACCAAACATGTTACTTGATTGGTTTGACTCAAACTATCCCAACTATGTAATTAACTCTTTAAAAACCCAGCGTGTAAGACTGATTTTCTCATTTTTTCTGCGCACTGTGCTTTACTAAAAATCTCCGAGCTCGTGACAGCCAAACGATGTATCTTAGAGTTGCCCAAAATGTTCTGTTAAGTTTTTTGGTTGATGCTGCAAAATATGAGTAATTTCACGACATGGTTTTGCTTGTTTAGACTTTGAATATACCAGGTAACAAAAGAAGAATTAAAAACTACCCATGTTTCCCTTTTAATCTGTTTGAATGATGCAGAAATAATTGCCAAAGTGAAAAAGTAGGAAGAAATGCGTGCCCGGACCAGGATTCGAACCCTCAACCCCCAGTTTAGGAGCATTTTAATCCTTATTTTAAAAATCTTCAATGGGAGGTGTAGCATTACATTTGCTCTACCTATTAATAAAATATTAACATAGTTAGAACTGTATACTGAAGTGCTTCAAAGCCACGAGCTCACTAAACAGCACCTGCACTAACACTGTCACTACTATCTAACATATCGCCCATTTAAGCAACCCCCGTACGTATGAGCTACCAAATACCGATTGAAAAGAAATGAGCACACCAAAATGATCCTTTTCTTGTAAACACCTAGCACATGTTTTCTTATGAGATTAATACTAGTTATTTTGTACAGTTTATCTTTGTTCAGTTTAAAAGTTTTAACCAAATGCTTGAACGGACTTCATAATGTTGCAATCGTCCGTGTTCAAGACTCACTGCCTCTTGCTAATTGCTGATCGCACATATATTTATTTATACTGTAAATGCAAATCATGTGCACATATGCAATGTGTGCAAGTTTAGATAACCTCTCAAAGTACAAAGACGCTGATGTTAAATAACATGCATCAACTTAAACGTCCTGTCTTGTTTATTGGCCTGGTATTTATTTGCATGACCAGGAGTATATATATTGAAATTTTGACACATATTATCTTATTCTTTTTTTCTTCTTTTTTTTTCTGTTTGTCTCTCTTTGTTTATTTTCATGAATGTTTAGCATATGCATGTACCAATTATTTGCGCATGTTGTGATAATAAATTGTTGCTAACCATGCTCAAGTATGCAATAATTATGTTCTATGTATGTAAAACTGTTCCTTACGTTGTATTGTACTATCTCCATGTACGGAGGAAATAAAAGTATTGAATTGAATTGAATTGATTGGAGTGAATTAGAGAAACTATATGGCACGTTCCTTCGACTATTGCAAGATATTAAAATTTGAAAAGTTTAATGACAAATATATTCACATGCCAGTCAAATGTGACTCCCCGACCACCCCCAAAAGAAAATAAAGAAAGAAAAAAATCGATGAGACACTACACAAAACAGAGAACACCAACAGCCACCACTCCGTAACAGAGAGTCAAGTCCGAATAATGCTTCTATATTTCGATATTTTTTTCTTTTTCAAATTATATTCATATCTTCCTGCAGTATCAGCCATAATGAAACACTACATTATAAGGTTATTTTAAATTCAGATTGATGTCCTCAGAAGATACAATTAGGAATACACCTATAATAAAAATACGTCTCATCTACATTTACTTAATTAATTTAATGGCATGTTAAGATAAGTGTCAAGAAGTAAGCAGCCATATATTAGCATATTCAGGTTGTTATTTAAATAATCACGATAAGAAATAAAACTAAATAAACAGAAGAAAAAAGTGAAATACCTTTCTAATTGCAATTCCTCACAAGAAATCACAACCGTTCTAAGCGATCCGATATGAATGTTAAAACATATGGGAGCACGTGTTTGTCCAAGCGTAACAACACTACCACAACGCACCCGCCTCAGCCAGTAATTAAATCTAAGCGGCAACACAATTGCCATTTATAATAATACTGCAGACGACGTGCGGATTTCGTATAGATAGAACAATCATTTGCGAATTTGGATACTCTAGGGCTCAAACACGTAAATAACTATCTTATCTCCTCTTGTAATTTCTATTTGATACATGTAAATGGTGAACACAAGTATTTAGTCCGTGGAAATAATTATTCAGACATATTCATCATCGGTTTTAAATGTTTATGGAATTTCCCATTCCTACTAAATCATTTTACAACAGATTGAACAATCACATCTAGTACTTCATGACTTTCACATAGTTCTACTGACATTGTATTAAAATGATGATTACTTTAAAAAAGAATGACGCTATATCCAGTAATCGTTCCCAAATAATCAAGGACACGGGTGTGCTTGTAAACTGATGCATTTAATAAGGCGGATTGTCGGACACACTTTTAATTAGATAAAATGATAAATTTAAGTAGCAACCCGTTTTTGTTTTGCAGTTTTGGCGGTGTTCAATAAAGTTAAATACAAGCTCCATTATATTGTATAAAAGTGCAACATATTAATATTACGCGACAAACAGAATTCATCGGCTGTTCTTTTCTCCAAAACAATTATGTGTTCAACATTCATTATCTTACATAGTGTGGGTATACAACTATAAACAAAGATGTTTTTACGCCCGTCAAAGACGGGAAGTTTTGTGGGATCACCCATGGCGAGCGGGCGCGCGGCGTTCAGATGTTTATCTGGTCCATAACTCTAACACTGATCAATTTACTCAAACATGGCACGATAACATAGCCAATTAAATAGGCTTGAATCATACAGGAAATACAAACAAGAATTTAAAATGGAACACTTCTTGAACAGCATACATGTTAACAAGTATCGAACCAGTCTTTCCAAATTTCGTCTTTCATCACATGATTTAGCTATAGAAACCGGGAGACATCATAACATACCAAGAAATGATCGAATATGTCAAAATTGTAACATGAATGTAGTAGAAACAGAGTACCACTTTTTGTTAGTTTGTCCAAAATACAATAACCTACGAAGAATTTTTTTACCTAGATATTACTGTAACTGGCCTACCCTGACGAAATCCAAAACCATAATGCCATCATGTAATACAAACTGTCTAAACAATTTAGCAAAATTTTATTAATTACGCATATAAACTGAGAAATTCGATTGTATAAATACCCAAAAGTTTAGTATATTTAACTTGTCTTATAAACAAAATAACACTTTACGTAATCTCAACAGCTTACTTCTCTTGTTAATCATATTTTATGAACCACACTCTTCATGTACTTATATTATGTTTACTGTTTGTGGCTATGAACATGTAAGTTCTATCCAAATAAACTTTGTTCTGTTCTCTTCTGTACTTAGTATTCTTTTCAAACAAGCTACTTACCCGTCATCTCTGTGTTCTTTTGCCGTTTGAATAATAACATGATCATGGTCATTGCTTATATAATTATTTCTTTATCGCAATGACACAATTATGTCAACTGTGACTGGTATAAGTAGAGGAAGACCGCAGAGGTATTGTGACAAAACCATAACTTGACATCTTCTGACCTTTGAAGCATGTGGTTGAGATGCTTTGTAAATCAATCCACGCAGGGTGTTTACAAATGTTTTGTGGTTTTTGATAGTGATTAAATGTGAATATAGGATCAAGTGATGTGAAATGCAGTACACATTAGTATTGTAAGCATTTGAATTATCTTTTTTTGCTATTTTAATATACGCTTTCCTTTTGAAAATGTTTCGCCTCTCCCTCCGTGGGGCGGGGGGAGGGGGGCGAGAGGTATAAAGTTAAAGCAACTGTACTAGAATAAATATATAGAAATTGAAAATTGACACATGTGGTGGGTTGTATACTTAAATGATGACATGTTTGTCAAATGTTAAGAAAATTCTCCGTCCAGTGTCGAATGTATGGATATTTTTGTCTTCTCAAATGGGTATTTAAAGTGTATTTCGTTTTTAGAAATAAGAACACTACAAATATTACGTTACAACTTCTTTATGGGAAGATGTATGATATTGGACATCGGTTGGAAACAAATTACAGCATTAAACAAACAAACCAAACATGTTACTTGATTGGTTTGACTCAAACTATCCCAACTATGTAATTAACTCTTTACAAACTCAACACGTGTAAGACTGATTTTCTTATTTTTTCTGCACACTGTGCTTTATTAAAGATCTCCGAGCTCGTGACAGCCAAACGATGTACTTCAGAGTTGCCCAAAATGTTTTGTTAAGTTTTTTGGTCGATGATGCAAAATATAAAGAAAATTAACCACATGGTTTTGCTTGTTTAGACTTTGAATATACCAGGTAACAAATTTATAATCAAATTAAGCACAAATAATGCAATTAAAATTCTTTTAAAAAAGAATTAAAGACTACTCGTGATTCCGTTTTAATCTGTTTGATTGATGCAGAAATAACTGTCACAAGGAAAACTAGGAATAAAACGGTTGAACATGTGGGTCCGAACCAGGATTCGAACCCTAAACCCAAAGTTTGGAAGTATTTTAACCCTAATTTTGATACACTTCAAATGGAGGTGTAGCATTACATTTGCTGTACCTTAAGCACATTGTGGTTTGTGTATTTTATTAATATGTCTGCCATTCAGACGGACCTGGCTTCAGAATGTGTAGGTAGGTCAAAACTGTAGTCTGCTCATGCATATATGTAAACATCATGATTATTTTATGTAAGTTACATTTAGAGAAAATATGACAAGTTCCTACGACTATTGCAACATATAATCACATTAGAAAAGGTACAGGACAAATATATTCACATGCCAGTCAAATGTAAAAGCCACAAAAGAAATCGACGAGACACGACACAAAACAGGGAACACCAACAGCCACCACCCAAGAACAGAAAGTCAAGTCCGAATAATGCTTCTTTATTTCAATATTTTTTTGCTTTTTCAAATTATATTCATATCTTTCTGCATTATCAGCCACAAAAAAAACACAACATCGTAAGGTTATTTTAAATTCCGATTGAGGTGCTCAGTAAATACAATTAGGAATAAAAAATACAATAAACAAACGTCGCATCTACATTTACTTAATTACTTTAATGGCATGTTAAGATATATATCAAGAGGTGAAAATCACTACGATTTTTTAGTGATCCGTCATTTAAGTTAAAACCCGTGGGAATACATGTTTGTTCAAGCGTGAGCCATGTATAACCTTTTACAGTATAAGATTACAATTTAAGGGATAAGCAGACAACGCCATTGACAATACTGCAAACTTCGTGCGGATTACGTAACAGGCTAGCCAGGTCTCAATATCTTATAAATCATCCGGCATTGTCACTATATCGAATATGTCTATCACGCTGGTTTATTCATTCATTTATTTGGACATTCTAACATGTCATTTTAACAAGAAAAGTAGTTGATGTTGAGCATCAAATGCGATGCAAAAGCTGGTACAGGTAAACTAGTTTAGCTAACATGGGAGCAAGTAACAAATACACACAGATGCTGTAAAAGCATTCCTCCACGCTGGAAATGTTATTTGTAGATTTGTGCCGACCTTACAGAAATCGTTCATGTATAATGTGAGTATCTTTAACTGTTCCATAAACATTTCGTCATTAATTTTTCAAAATTTCTTGCTAATATTTTTGGCCAGAATCATTTTTATCAGGAGAGACAAAAATGGTTTCTGAAATTTCTTAATCTATATAACAAAAGGTATGAGGTTGTTTTATAACAGGTTTATGATACTTAACGATTGAAAGGTGCCCTATTGGACTGTCTTAAACAATATATATAACAAATGGTATGAGGTTGTTTTATAACAGATTTATGATACTTAACGATTGAAAGGTGCCATATTGGACTGTCTTAAACCATTTAGAAGATTTAAAAAGAAACCAAGTAACGACAATTTGCCATTTTACATTTTTTATCTTGACATAATGTGAAATGTTGATAGAACATTTTGGCACTGCTCTTCTTATCACCACAAAGGTCTTTGAAGTTAGTTTTCGCTCATTATAATAAAAACTTATTGTTTATTATACTTCGTATGGTTTGGAATGATACCATTCAAGCAAGTAAAATAATACTTTTTACTGTTTTAGTTTTAGTTTTTTTCAATGGCTCTGAGGACTATCAAATAACAGGAGCGACATATTAAACTGGCGATTTTTTTTTTTTTTTTAAAAAGTCTGACAGACGTTATACTGAACGCGTAATTAATTATCAGCATATATCATGTTTGATTCCTTATCAAACGTAATTTGATGAAATCGTGAAATTCCATGACTCCACAAAGCGGATAGCTCTACTGACGACGACGCTGACGACAAAAAAAACAACATTTTTTGACAATGGCTTAAAGTTTCACACAGCTTAGCTATAAAATTATAATAGCGTCATGAATCTGCATAGAGCCACTGCATGATTGATTCAAGATAACACTTTTATTTCTATTGGTCATTAAATGAGTTTTATGATAACTTACGATTATGTCATAGAAAAACAGTAAAAATATATGATTGACATGATCTGAATACACACAAAACTGCATAGATCCCTTTTTCTTTAAGCCTTTATCTTTGGTAATTGAAGAATAAAACTGGATACAAACTACACCGCTTCAAGTAACATGCTTTTAGATTTCATAGCTTATCAGACAAGAACAAGCATAATTCACGCAATTAAATGTCATTAAATCCCATAACAACACTTCTCAACTAACAATATAAAGTCACGAATTATGGTATGGACGTGAATCATAGAAACTATGAGAGTCTAATGGAAAAACTTGCTTAATCTGTTGCAAGTGTGTATACTTGGACTCTTTAAGTGGAAGAGCCATATAAGGAGCTGCAGCAGTTGAGCTTTTGCGTCTAGGTGTCGAAAGAGGTTCATACGTACAGTTTTCATACCCAGTTTTGTAATAAATGATTCCATCCGGGTCATATTTCAACTGCCGGACATCAGCTACTGTGGCGGAACCAACACCAATTCCCGGTCTTATTGAAGCATACTTATCTAGTGTACCGTAGTCTTTACAAAATGTAAAGTCTACATATTTCACAACATACGGATTCGCTTGGCGTGCAGCCTCGATATTTTTCACAACTGCTGTGGAAGATAGATTTGTTTGTTCTTTATTTGATGCTTCATAACGCTGTGCGTGCTATCGCATTCCTTATATGCCCGTGCTCGAGCTACTTCTGTTCAATTGTCACGTGTCTTCCAAGTTTCTACATTCAGACACAT
This sequence comes from Sinonovacula constricta, assembly GCA_007844125.1. Classification (NCBI taxonomy): domain Eukaryota; kingdom Metazoa; phylum Mollusca; class Bivalvia; order Cardiida; family Solecurtidae; genus Sinonovacula; species Sinonovacula constricta. Next base: position 17,929,072 of record CM017558.1, read on the forward strand.
TTAGTATCTCAAGAGATGGCATCAAACTAGGCAAAATACAGGGTTGACGTATTACTACATGAAATGTCCAACCAATATAGAAACTTTGAGTTTGATAGATTTGTTGTCAAAAGATAGTCTATCTTATAAACTGCAAATGAAAGTTCTGCATGGGGAATGAAAAAGGTTTGAAAACTTAACGAATGCTTTAAAATTCTCTTCAGTGAGTCAAAACTTGCCAGCAATGGAAAATCCAAGCTAATGTTTTTCCAAAGTTTCGAATTCTCGGTTATAACGACGTTAAAATAATTGCACGTTGGCGCAACTATTGGAGGAGGTAAGTTATGGAAATATTTTAGAAGACATCCACAAGAATATGTTCAGGCAGTGACAGTAAATTGGCCATTTCCAGATGGCAAAATTACGTACCTACAAATTATCAAAACCCGCCATAAAAAGTTGTACTACCAAAATCTCGTAACTCATTTAATAAACAATGGTACGGTTACCATTACCAAATAAATCAATACTCTGTAGCTTTAAGATAATCTCAATTTGTTTAAAATGCAATCCAAACATCGAAAGACGTACCGAATTGCATTTACATCTACTTTTGTAAGTAAGGGCGTACAGAGTCTCCATGTACATGTAATTGAATGATTAGGAAGTTTAATAACAAAAGGAAATAAAACAAAATCTCTTGTTTACTTCTATGTTTGCATGAAAGTTAGAAACAGAAAAATAAATATAAAAAATAAAAAGAATAGAACACTGTCTACCGAATAAGAACCCATATTTCATTCGGGTTAGAATGTCCACTAAAGAGACTTTCCCTCACGTGCAAATTTCAGCGAGCATTCCTTACATAGGCGTCGCGGTCTAGCACCTGGCGAATAAAAACAGCGGGGCTGATTTATCTATTTAGTTGCCACTCTTCATTGTAGGTAGAAGCAAATCTTTTAAGATAAAAAATATGCCACTAACTGTTAAATGTCAAACAATAACTAGACTACCCCAGACGGCAATTATGGTTACTGTAAGGATTCGATGTAAATAAATAGCTTTAGTTCAGATGTATGTCGACTTATCTGTCAAGTGGTAAGATATTTTATTTGAAAGGGTTAACTATTTGGATGAAAGTTATAGAATGCCCTTGAATAATATCAGATGTACTTGCAGCAAACGAAGCTCGAATTTCGTTAAGATACGAAGCTCTGATGTTCAGTGGTTCATTAACACATCAATGTTACATGTGCAACAAAGAGTTCATACATATTTTCCCGTGCATTTAATCTGTGTCATCTAAGTAAACTTATCGGGTTCATAACGTTTGTTTTCCTTTGCTACATAATGCTTCATTTTGCAAAGTCTGTTACTGTAAATTGTACATTGTATGTGGAATCTACTTGATAATTTGTATATGTTTATTCACCATATTATAATCTTTTGCTCGAAACCTCTGGTAGAAATGACACCCACAACGCCCCCAATAATCCGCTATTTGTTGTGTGATGGCCCATGTCATATCCCTCTTGTCCCTTAGAAATATTCTTTGTTAGGGAATAAAGTGGTCAAATGTTGGAACTATTGATCAATGACAAGATTATAAAATACTAATTTATCAGAAAGCATTGATCGTACATTTGATGTATTTGAATACTTCTTTAACATTAATGGTTTGACACGATCATCTTCATCGTTAGTTTTTTAAGAAAGACCAAATTATGAACTGAACTGTGATAGGCCCCGGCTACGTAAATTCGGCATATTTCCCTACGTACGTTTGCTGTTCTTTATTCTTGAATAAATCAAATTAATATCGCCGACCCTACTTTAAAATACAAAAACCTTTTAAACCATAGCTTCTGAAAGTATACTAAAAATTAAGTGAAGTACAAAATGAGCATAAAATTAAATGTACGTATCCTAATCCAAGTACCAGAATACAAAGATAATATTCTCCCGGTTCACTGGTGAACGACTGAAACTGTTAATCGGTTACTGATATTGTAACGGTTGACATCTCTTTATATATCTTTATAAATACATAAAAATCCATTTGCGTTAGAAAATCGTACAGTTTATTTTATTCGTATAACGCCACTGCATTTTGTTCGTTATGCGCCATTGGCTAGATCGTGTTATTCATCAGCGCATGGACGTTGTTCTTATTTCAAAATGTTTTATAAAAGGATTGTTGAGTTGCCGAGGCTGTATCTCACGAACAAAAGTGTACATGTTTACATAGTTCAATGCAATTTTTTTTGTAGTGGGAAATTGATTTGTTTGACCAGTTTTAATATCTTTAAGTTATCCCATGTTGATGTGATATCGTTTAAATTGCCTTTGAGAAAGGCCTTCAGAAAGTTCAAGATTCGAGCGTCCAACAAACCAGATGTAAGCACCCTAGTCAGTCCTTTTCTGCTGATTGACCGTTCCAAGGCTTAAACCGTTATGGGTCTGGTCTCAGTGGTCTTGTCACGTTTGCATGTAACCAGTGTGCCTTTTTAAAGTTCAAATTGTACGTTTTTATTGTTCGTAATTTTTATGTTCATTTTGGCATATCCAAAGACAATGTGCAGACAGAAAAGTCGACAAAAATCACTGTCATTTGGCCAGCTTTCTACTTTTTCGTATGGGTAACATCTTCTTATCCAGACACTAGATTTTTAAACCGAAGTCACTTTAGAGAGTTAAGAAGCCTAATATTAACAACTATTCATAAAACAGTCAGAAAGCTGAACATACATCTGCTGACATTAGATTATTGTTACGAAGCACGTGTTTACTACAGGGAACAGGGTTTCGGTTACAAGTAATAGGCAAAGCTAAAGACGGCTTTGTCGGAACATTTCTTCGTTTATCCGACTGGTTAGACAAAGGGTATTGTCTTACATGTTCTTTGGTTTCATTTAATAAGCAAAAACAAATAACTAATGGATAAAAGGTTTGTTGAGGGGCTGCGGTAAGCGATTTCTAAAGAATTTCTAACTACATCTTTAACACCATTGACCATTTAAAGGCATCTCGAAAGGAATGTGGTATCCCACTGAGCCAGGCCCCCACATGCTATGACCAGACCTGCTAATTGCTGGTCATCACTGCAGGGAGTCTTTAGCCAACATAGTACTAATCTGTCACAGTAATACCACTGATGGGTTAATGCAAAACTAAATTACCTGCTAGTATGGATGTGAGACAGTAGGCTAGTTTTACACAAAGCCACAAACATTATTGTTAGTGATAATGTGGGTTGTTTACTTTATGATCTCTTACAAATTCTTTATTGCATTAATTACTAGGTGTCAATTTTGTAACTGCAAGATTATGTATTTATTTCATAGCTAAATATTTAATTTTGAAAATACATGAGAGATACAAGTTTTAGTATTCAAAATGACTCTGAATGACATTATTCTGACAATGAATGACTTTTTAAATTGCTTTTGTTAGAAACGTTTCGTTACATGTTACAAATCAAAATAAAATATAACTTTAAATATATATGAGAACTAAAAGAATGAAAGAAATAACAAAATGTATAAGAAATAACAAAATCAACCAACAAAGTAAGAAAGAAAACAAATAAAGATTTATATATATATATATATATATATATATATATATATATATATATATATATATATATATATATATATATATATATATATATATATATATATATATATATTGGATTGCGTAATTGGTATATTCACAACTGTTTCCTTTACAAACTGTGAATGACTATGTTCAACCCCCAGATATAGCATACATACACTTGGATCTTGAACAATACCTGTGTGACAGACACACCGTTACAGACTGTGGCAGCCTGGCTTATCAGAAAACAGATGCCCTCACATGCTGGGTGGGGCAATAAATGGGGGGGGGTCACTTATATAAGGCTTTTGAGATGCCTTTAACAACATCTATTTATTAAGTTATTATAAACACAGTTTGAAATTGTACCAGGACCTGGATTTAAATTTGACGATGATGACAAACGTAAGATTGTCAAAGTAACAGCCAGCGATATCAGCTTATTGCTAACTTCAATTTAACATGATTTGATATATTGTATTGAATATTAAAGTCATAGTTAACATGAATAATTATACATTTAATAATTATACGTTAAAATGTTTTGTCAGGGTGAAAGCTGTGCTGATCAGATTTATTCTTGCAGGACGCGTCTTACTGCCTATGATTATTTTCCTCTCAGAGGGAGTGAAGATGAAACACACTAGCACTCTGTCAATATCAGGGTTATTTATTTGAATATCTCTGAACAGTATTGTGAAACTGACAAAGATATGAATGTTTGCTCTGCAATGTTATATAACTGGTATGGTTTGAGACCTAACAACTGATGAACAAGGCGGATTTAACCCTTAACACCCGTTTATTATTCGAGATGACGAAACAAGCATAAACGGAAAACGAAAGTGCCAGAACGAAAGTAGAATGTATGTTACCTATACATTGACGGATAGAAGTCTAAATGGTTTATTAAAATAACATTAGTTAAAAGTCTGTCTGTTCGTCGAATGATCGATTTTTTTTAACTTTTAGAAAGCGATGTATTATTGTGTATTTTTGCGATGTCTTCTAATACAGAATATGAGGAAGGTGTAGAGAACTGTGTTGATAAGATGTTATATGTCGAAATGAAGTACATTGGCTTTTCATTGAACAAGCAAGGGGACATAAGCTCTCAATTGTGAAGTAATTCGAAATGTCTGTAGATGATGGTGCTGGCGGTATGGCAAATACGCTTTATAATGAATCTTGTGAGGTTGCTGGCATTTATATAAGAACTTCGAGTAATTCTGGAAAGAAATCCGTAAGAATATTTAGGAAAAAATGTAGGACGTTGAATGTGAAACAGCTAAGCATTTTACCCATATAAGAGATGTTCTTCTAGTTACTGTTAAGCATTACATTGTACTTGATATTTTTGTTTCGATACTGCTATTCTGTTGTTCATCTGAGGCAGTATATTTTATATACTAGTTGCCATTGTTGGTTGGTAAAAAATGTTTTAATGTTTTACAATAGTTTAACAATTAGATTAAAGCTTTATTTTCCAGTATCCGCAAATTTTGAGTATGAGCGCGGTTGCGGGCAGAAGAGATATGTCCGCAGATGCTGACAGCCCGCAGTTGTGGGATGCCCGCAGTGTGGGTGTCCGAAGTGTGTGATTAGGGCAGCATACTGTTTATAAGCACCGTGCACACAGTGTGCAGGGACTTGATTTATGTTCGGTCTTCGGAAAGAGACACTCATTTTAAATCTGTAGTTGTTTTTCTTTTCTGTGGTTATTTTTTTTCCCTAAATAAATTAATCAAACTTAGAATTACTGTCTGTTCGTATTTGTTGGTAAAAATATTATTTCAAGAACACTTGAAATAGAAAAACTCTTCAAGGAATTGTACAGACCAATTGTTGGTTTTTGGCTTCAGTCTAGTCTGGCACATGATTTATTTTCCATTGAAATATTTCAAGTCCATTTAAGTTGAATTAAGTTATTGGCCACCGACTTGAAAGTATCCCACTAACGCTGGCACTTAATAAGCACCTAAATGTTTAAGACCATGACTTTGTACGTCGCGGTGTCCTAGATTATACATTGGAAAAACGCTGGATGGACATTATTTTGTCAAAATGTGGGTGCAGTAGCTTGTCAAATCATATGTGGCTTGTTGGAGTCAAGAAGGCCGCAATTGAAGCCATTGTTTGCATAGTAATAGTTTGCGGAATCGTCCAAATAAGCTTTTAATGTTAAAATTTATGGGGGTTTGAAGTAAATGTAGACAAGTCTGATGTAATGGTAACAATGAAGGGCATTAACAAGGAAAGATGTGAAATTTAAAAAATAACATTCTTAAAACGCTGATGAATTTATGTAATTTAATGTTATATTAAAATCAAACGCTCCTCAGAAACGTGTATTAATAAGTACGCTTATTCACGTTTAATACTGTGTGTGGACATGTTTCATTAAAAGTCGAAGAAAACCTTAATGTTTTATCATATTTGCTAGTAACTATTTTGGTAGAGGGCAACCTAATTTCGTTAAGATACGAATGTATGATCAGTTTATTCAATTCTTGTTCAAAAGGCTATAGTAATAAGTTAGATGCTAATTTAGTTTCAAAACATGCTTTATTAAAAGTAAACACTCTTCTACGTTGTAGTGCAATTGCCAAATTTGTAAGAAAATCAACTTAGAAATATATTTGCTGTAACGTGGATGCTGTAAAAAATAATTGTATTTGTTCTGAACCTTGTATTCCAATGTTTCTGTTCATTTTCTGATTTCGAATGTATTTATTTGACAACATCTTATGTTTGTTGATGGCAACTGACATCGTGTATATGTCAAATAAACTGATCACGGAACTTAATTGTTTATTCATCTCTAGCCTCGGTGTGGATTATAGTTTCGCGTACAGCATTGCCGTGGTTTTACTTTTTTTATTCCAGTATAACCCTGACATGCCCGAAGTCTCATGTGGCTAGACTAGAGAATGGGTCTTAAAGTCTACAGTAAAAGAACGCCGTACGAATCCGATCCGTTAAGCATTACGTTATAACTAATAACATTTGAAAAAGATCAGGTAATTTGTGTCTTGTAACTAGGACGTATTCTCTTATAGATGCTTTTTTACTTTAAGCCACGTGGCATGCATACATGACAGTCTTAAATCATATCTGAATATCGTTATGGCGTATTATTCAATGTATTTTGCATCGACGGGATTGATGCATAAAGTGCAGCGAAACTTACACAAATTGTGTACTTTCAAATTATCGCCTTCCCCGCCCCGACAACATTTAAAATAAATACAATCCATTATCTAGTAATGAATGTACAGTATCTCGGACAGGTCAAAGCAATTTTTTAAACTAAACTACATTGTATGGTTAAATATGTGCTTATCTATGAGTAGATATTTCTTGAATACAATTTAAGGGTTGTTGTTTTAATTATTACACATAATTTAGTGTCTTTTTATTGAATGGTACATTCGTCATTTGACGAATAGATTAACAATAAAACATACAAGTGTTGTGAAATCTTCTATTTACACATTTATTCAAAGAGTTGATGCATTGTATTAACAACAAGCTGAAACAAGCTAAATAGCATATGTTAATTATCTTTACTCGCAAAACGTACAATCAATCAAAGCATTAGTTACAAAACGGCTTAACATTTAATAAAAACCACACCAAATAGACTTAATGTATCTAAAAATATTATAAACATACTAATTATTCAACATTCGTATCACCATAACATGGTCTTCGCTATCTTATTCGCTTTTATTATAGTCATATAATATATTTAGGGAAACTTGCAAAGCGTTTCGTGCGACATAAATCAGTATTTTAAGGCCAAAGCCAAATGTATGAATAATGAGGGAGTTTAGTCACTTAATACAGCGGTTACGACAAAATTAAGCTCAACCTTAGTGTTGTCTGTTGTATTCATACTTTCTTCAGGAAATTCATACTTTTCTGTTAATTCGTGTATGTTGATTACAATGTTTATCTTTTTGTTATATTGTAGCACCGCTATCTTTTGTAATGCATCTTTTGTAATGTATCCATGTTTACTTGGCGATGGCCAAAATGTGGCTTATGTCAATAAACTGATTGAATTTGAATTTTGAATGTATTATGTAAAAGTCACAATAGGATACTCCACCCCACCCCACCTCACCACCCCACCCCCGCCCGAAACACTTCTTCAAAACGTTTCGTTACATAATGGATTTAAAGACATGTCTATACTTGTCAAAGTTGGCAAATTTCTTTACAGGTTTCATAATGTATCATTCATTTTAAGACCTCAAAGAATACAATCACTAGATCGTCCTTGTAGAGTCACTTTGCTGTGGCGGGATACCCTCTGAAAAATAAGCAAATTATATTATAATAACATCAAAACGACCTAGTTGCACAAAGCAGTGGCGCCAGATACAGAACGCATTGGCTTAAACCCAATACCGAGTTATACTTAAGAGTGTAGCTGTAGCTCCCTTTCTCATACTCAGCTTATAAACGGAAGCTCTAAGACAATTTTGATATTGGTGAACCTGAAATATTTGTTCAGATTTACTTTACATGGTATTGTACATTTATATCGCTTTTATTTCACGTAATCCCAATCAACTAATTGAGCGCTAATATTGTAATTGTTTAATTATTGGAAGGAGAAAGAAACCTTGCACTCGTCGGAAATGTGTACATTTTTGGGGTACAGATATATCACCTTTTAACAATAAGCAAAAAAAATGACCAGAAGCATGGACAATCCTAACCCGGAATAGTCTTTACAATAAGGTCACATAAAAATGACAATTTTAGAAGAACTGTTTAAGCATTTTAAGAGACATAATTTTGAAGTCTTAACTTACAGTGTTATAGAAACTAATTATAACGTTTAAGGAAATTGTGATAAAGGTAATTTGTGAAAAGTCACCTAATTCTTCACATGTGTCGATAAACGATAGTTCCCCTCTCACGTGATTTGCAAGCAAACATTTCTGTTCAGTTCCGTTCTTTTGAAAGATTTCACTGTTCAAGTGAAGACCTTTGGGCTCCACTAGCAATGCTTCTGAAATAGCAAAAATGAGCATAAGGTTCTGCCAAAAATCACAAATTAAGTTCCTAAAAGTAATGTACAAATATAGACTTCAACAAAAAACTAGGTTACAGACTGCCGTATGTGTAACAACAGTGGGAACATCACGACGCTGAAGTGATATTCACGGGGACGTCTTTAGATTGATGAAGGATAATATTTATACAATGCTAAAGTTTAGTGCGCTACTGTATAAAGAATGCCTAAACTTGACTTAAACCAATGATCAATTCGCATACTACAGCGTCGTATCATTTCCATGAGAACCTAAAAAGCAGCATTGTTTCTATACCTCGACGCAGGACATTGGAATGCTTGTAAACTGAAGTATCTAGTACGCGGATTCTGTGAAATCTTTAATTAGATAAAATGGTGAGCTAATTAGCCACCCGTAGCCACCAGTTGTTTATGGGCTATTTAAAGATAAAAAGCAAGCTCTATTAAGTTGTAAAATTGCGGCAAATCATTTTTAATTGTAATTACTTTTTCAAATTTTTATTCTAATATGAACCTGAAACGCCCAAAGTTTCAATTGGCTAGACTAGAGAATGGACATAGCTGTCGACGGCAAAAGTACGGCGTAGGAGTCCGGACCATTAAGCATTACGTTATAAGTTAAACAGTTGAATAGGTACAATCAGGCAATTTGCGTCTTGTAACCAGGAGGTAATCTCTTGTAAATGGATTTTTTAACTCTAAGCTACGCAAACATACATGACAGTCTTTAATCTAATCTGACATGACGTTGTGGCACATTATTTAAAAAGTAGCCTGTATCTTACACCGACGGGAATGATGCATAAAGTGCAACGAAACTTTAACTAATGGTGTATATTTAACCTCTCCCCTTCCCCTTTATTATATAATATAAATACAGTCCATTTTTTAGTAATGTACATTATCTCCGACAGGTCAAATAAATCATTCTTAAATGAAATTACAACATGGTATGGTAAAAATATAAGCACGTTATAATTAAAGTGTTTTTAAATTATTACATACAATGGATTTTAATGTCTTTTTATTGATTGACACATTTATTTTTGAAGGGCAAATTAACAATGAAATATACAATTGTTGCGAACATATTTGTTCAAACATTATATGCATTGTATGCAACACCAGCTTAAATAGGCCACATAGCATATGTTAACTATTTTTACTCACAAAGTTAGTGTTATAAACATATTTATTTAGTACTAACTTATAAAATAATAAGATTATTCAACGTTTGGTTCATCGAAACCATCAACATCACCATCGCTATCTTGCAATTTTTATAGTAGACATGCTTGTTATCATCGACAGTTAAACCGCCAACCAACAGAAGAAGTCATCTAGATGCAGGAAAATACTTAACAAAATATGTCCAAAATGGTCGATAAAATGAAAATGTCGATTTCACTACCTAATTAAACATGATCTACTAAACAATATTATAAATGACTTGAATATATTTCATGAAAACAGTTTTGCCCTTTCTCTAAAAATAATGTGCAAATATCTATACAAAATATAATAAACATTAAGTTAATCTCAAAATCAAAAGCATGTCAAATACAGGGTGTCCCAAAAGTAAGGTAACACCTATAAAGCTTCATAACTTTGCTCTTCTTAACTGATTTTCTTCAGACAACTATTATTTGAAGCACAATTCAATAAAATAAAGTTTCCCGCACTTTAAGACGTCGTGCGTTCGCAAAAATGACTTCATTATTGACGTCAATTGTACCCCATTAAAATGGCGTCGCGGCTTACCTATGCGACACGCACGTTTGTGGTAAAAAACATATTATAAATACAAATCTCCAATATTTGTGCAAAGAAACTTTCAACATGAATTTTAAAAAGATGCACCAGGCAGAAAACACATCTACTTAATCGTACAGAAGTTTAAAAAATCGGGGGCAGTTTTCGATGAACACAAAAGAGGAAGACCAAAAAACTCACTCAGCGCGGAAAACATCTCGGCTTTGAATGAGACTTTTATTGACCGTCCAGCAAAGTTGAATAGAAGAGCTTCATCGGAACAAGAATAGTCGAAATCGTCATTACACAGTATGTTGATTTGAAATTATTTCCATATAAGATCCAAATTAAGCAATCGTTGTTGTTTGTAGATCAAGTTGAACGCTTAGACTTTCGTCAGTGGGCATCCAGAAAACTTGAAGAAAGTTATAACGCATTTTCAAACGTGAACAACCATATGAATTTACCGAGCGCCCCCTGCATAATGAGAAAGTTACGATATGGTGTGCGATGTCGTCTTGGGAATCAATAGAGCCGTATGTTGTCACGACAACGTAACCAGTGAGCGTTATCTGTCTCTGCTGAGGACAAAGTTTATGCCTGCGCTTCAAAGACTTGGGTGCAACATAAATGAACATTGATCCATGCACGATGGAGCTACGCTCCACACCGCGAATGTTGTGCTTGACTATCTTTTTGAAAACTTCGGCGAACATGTGTTGTCAAGGAAATACCCCGAGAAGAAGGGGTGTGGCGTTACATGGCCCGTGCACAGCCCAGACTTGAACCCACTAAACTATTTTCTGTAGGGACACTTTAAGTCTAAAGTGTATTGCCTGAAGCCAGTAAATGTTGCATCTAGGAAGATCTCAAAGGACACAATTGTGAAGCAGTTATTAAAAACCTTAGCGTGAGTGTAAACAAGGGAAAGCGACAGAAGGTACTACATGGTAAACGTTATTAACTATTAAGATGACGACAGTAACAAAAACAGGTGTTTTTTATTTATCGTACATAAAAAAGTAATTGTATAATATTTCAATTTCTTTTATTCTATTTCTACACATAACCTTCTGTTCATCAAACGATGGGGCAAACATACAATTAATATATTAGCCAAGATATGAGAGTTTATAAGTGTTACCTTACTTTTGGGACACCCTGTACTAAGAAGAAACAAAACATTTTAAATAGTTTATTTAATGCATCAGCACAACTGATCTTTCGCAAGTGATAGTTCTACAAAGGTTTTGGTATTTGTGTGAACCTAAATACATATATAGATTTAATGGTTACACTGTGTTGTACCTTAAGTACATGGTAAATGACCCTTTATGTTGATTTTATGTAATATATCTCCATTTAACTAAAATTGATCTCCCTTATATTATAAGCGTTTAAATAGTTCGACGCACGTCAACAAAAAAGTTGCATTCCTCCGAAAGCTGTATATTTTCGGGATCCGGAATTATCAACATTTTAAAGATATGCAAATAAATAACCAGAAGCAAGGACAAGAATAGCCGCGTAACTCGGAATAATCTTTCCAAAATGCAATGAGGAAACGTCATAAAAATGAAAAATTTAGAATAACTCTGCTGTTAAAAGGACACCATTTTGCAGTTTGTACTTAAATTGTTTATAGAAACTAGTTGTAAATTGTGATTAAGGTTAAGTGTAAAAAGGTCACCTAATTCTTCACATGTATCCATATCCGAAAGTTCCCCTCTCACGTGATCTGCAAGGGAGCACCTTTGTTCAATGTCATTCTTCTGTGACATTTCATTGTTCAATTGAAGACATTTGGGCCCCACCGATAATGCTTCTGAAATGTCAGAAATGAAAATAACTTAACCTTCGGACGAAAATGACAAATTAATTTCATTTCCTGAATTTATTGTACACAAATAAAGTACAAGAAGAACAATCTTATTGACTGTCATATGTGAAAAAAAAAAACAGTTGAAACATGTATTCATGTATGGTTGTTTTTATCAGTTTATAGTTTGCTTTAGAAAAAAATGACTGTGGTACCATGCTACATTCTGAATTAAGCGGCGATATTCGTTGTTCCGCGGATTTCTAAGGTAAGTATCGAGCTAGCCTAAAGATCACTATGGAACACTGATGAAGGAAGTGGAAGTAAAGACTGAGCGTGTAATGGCGAATTGTTTGCTTTGCGGGTACTGTAGTGTCAGACATTTCTGTCATGTCTCCATTATTTGTATTATAATGCCATAAATGTTATCAATATCAATTATATGACCTAATATATTAATGCGTGATGTACATAAACACTGTAGTGATAAGTAGGCATGAGAGCCGTTATTCCTGCAATCATCTAGCAATTAGCAACACGTTTTAGTTATAGGGGCCAATTAAAGAAAATTCTTGAAGGAGTGTTAGATCTTCTCAGAGAAAGTCATTTCAAGTGCGATGTGTCAGATTTGACATTAAATAATGTGTTTTCAACTTGCGAATGGCACTGATCTTTCTGACTACATTTAATTTCTTTTTCTCCATTCTACTACCAATTAAAAACCCTTTTCTGCTTATAATTTATTATAATCGATCTGATAACTACCCTACTCTGATGCATGGCTGGTAAGCTGGAAGCCTTTAAAACCTAGTTTTTATCCTAGCCGGAAATACAACACATATTAATACCAAGCAATCAATCAGAGGATTTATTTTAGTTGGTGATTCTACCACGGATGTCACCTGAAGAAATTTACTGCTCAGCCCCTTATTGCGATAGCTTGAGTGCCAGTCAGGGTAAAAACTGTCGAGTAGGGAGGTCATCCAGCTGACATCACATGATATGAGTCGGTGGTTCTAACCAGACATATGACTAGGTCTGCCTCCAATAACAATAGCTGGCCATTGCAAATGTGACAATATTTGTGTCACATATTGCACTATATTATTTCAGTACTGTTATATGTAAACTGTAACATCAGTTATGATGTTAGTTTGAAATGACATCAGTTGTTATTTTTTCAGAGTTTTGCAAACAGTAAACCGGAACATATACTTTTTATAGCTATCTAATCAGATTCCATATTGTTTCCTTACATGTAATTGCATATCAGTGTATGTATAAAATAAAAGAAAATATTATTTTGGCTATATCTTAATATTTGATAATGTCTATAAATGACAACAAAAATAAATTGTTAGAACATAAGTTCATAACCAAAAATGCATTGAACATTGTATAATTATTGTTGCGTTTATTTAAATGTATTGCACTGATACAATCATAAGTTTATGGTCCTGTAAGCAGTGAAAGAATACCCGAGACAATTATCTTGGTAGAACCAGTGTCATATCACAGATCCGCTGAGAAAAACCTACATTCAATCGTTTCATCCGAGATAGACTTAAACCCATGCTGTAAAATGTCTAAAAGACAAAAACGTTACAAGCATAGATTCTACCAATTTGGTCATGGGTCCCCTTAACAATGTCTTCTTTGCATCAGGGTTATGAAAACAAATCGGTATATGTTTACAATGCAATCAAGACATGTCATAAAACGAAAAATCTAGAAGAACTTTTCTTGCTTTTGAAGAGACATCATTTTGTAGTCTTCACCTTATTTTCCTTTAAACTGGTTTTAAAGTGTGATAAAGGTTAAGTGTGAAAAGGTCACCCCTAATTCTTCACATATGTCTATATACAACAGTTCCCCTCTCACGTGGTCTGCAAGCGAATATTTTTGTTCACAGACATTCTTCTTCTGGGATCTTTCATTGTCCAAAAGAATACTTTGGGGCCCTACTGGCAATGCTTCTGAAAAATTAAAAAAATGAACATAACATAACCTTCTGACATATACACATAAAGACTACATCAAGAACTAGCTTATTAACAACCATATGTAAAACAACAGTGAAAACAAGTAATTATTTATGGTTGTTTTTCTCAGATTATAGTTTGCTTTGTGTTAAGAAAAATGGGAATGTGGTACCATGCTAGAACTTCTCTTAAAGTGTACTCGGAGATCCGGACGATACACCATCCAAAACCCACAATACATGCTCTTTATCATTACTACACTAATCTAAACATAATGGGAACGCTGTTTGATTGATTACACTTATATAATCTTACTGTTTTAATGCTACTCTACAAAGAATTCTAAAACTGGTCCAAACACAATTATTTGTTCTGATACTACATCGTCGTATCATATTATGGAGAACCTAAAAAGCTATGCTGTTTCTGCACCACGACGCAGGACTACATTATGATTGTCTACCTGCATTACCTTCGCTGATTCGACCGTTACAATGTGTCTTTTGCACATACTAGGTAGTGCATGGTAGTGAATGTACGACAACTGATTACATATTACCTAATTCTTCCGAATATAACATAGACTTCAACTCTCCTCTAACGAAGTCAGCTTGTAGGCCGTGATTGCATGTTCTTGTCATCATACCGTTCATGAAGCTTGTACGAACTGCAAGAAAAAAAGACAAGAACAAGACTTAACGTTTCAAGCAAAAAAACATCTATTGCTTGTGTTCGCTACGTTTAATATATGTGCTAGAAGAATATTTAAAAGCCGTATTCCCTGAAATGTTGTATGTTGTTGCATGTTTAAGGTGCTTGTAATTAACAAAACGATGATAAGAAATGACAACAATTACCTATTTTCGGTGGAATATTTAAACACAAACTTTCCGAAAAGTTTCCATCTTTATGATTTTAAATCTAACATAAATAAAGTTAAGATACACATATTTCGATTAGAAACAATTCTATCCTAACATTTCAGCATGAATAGTTAAATTATACTAACGCATAACACATACAACATAATGGGCTTATATTGCTATGTACATAGGGAGTCGACAGAATAGATTATTTATCACAGTGCAGATAACATACAATCATCAAACAAAATTAAGCAAACACAAATCCCCGGCATTAAGTCACTTTGGTGGCATTATTTTGTTCCAAAGAAAAACATTGCCTTGAACTCCGATCTGCTTTTAATAATACTGCATCTCATTGATGTTCATTTAGGTTTTAATAAGTGATATATGCACATTTATTTTAAGTTTTACGTAATAATGCAATAGTAATTTAGGACAATAGGATATCCAAAACAATAAGGTAACATTTTAAGTTGAATTGTAAGAAACTTAAATAATTCCTTACTGAGTCTTTTTTCGATGACTTATTGTAAAAATTGCCACAAAAGCGACCAACAAGAGATTATTAACCGGCCAATATGTTGGCTGTAATTTTCGAATATAATTCTTTCTCAAACGGATGATACAGGAAAAGAAGAATAAAAAGATCAAGGCAATAAGTGCGATCTTTACAAACAATCGACTTATTAGTCAAACTTGCCTCTTTAATAACAACATGATAAAGTGTGTATTATCTTATTGTTATTTCTAGATCGCAACTTCTAGAAATTATTTAGGGAAAACCATATCTTAACCTGAGGTTCAGGCTTTTAAAACATGTGGTTGGGTTGCTTTGTATATCGATTGACGCAGTAGGACAGTGAATGTGTTTACTAAGTGATTTGTGGTATTTGATAGGGTCAAACGAAAGAGGGATGTGTGTATAGCATCAAGTGATGTTAAGTACATTGTACACATTTGGGATTTGAGTTTCCTTTTTTACTATTTTGCTTTTCTTTTTTTTTTTAAATGATACGCCTCTCATCTTGGGGATGTCTATTAAGCACACTGTGGTTTGTTTATTTATCTTAACTTTATACAAAGGACAGCCGCTTTGGTAGTCATACAGACCGTCCTTGCATTGGCAATTGTATTCAGATCAAAGGTGAGGTCAGACAGCTAGGCCAGATAGTATATACTTAAACTTTATATTACTTACATACAACTTACAATTTTAAATTAAAGTACAAATCGACAGTTCTAACTTTTCTTAATCGCCTTTGGTGTAATTCGACGCGATTCTAAAAACAGTAAGCAGGTTCTACAGTATCCAGTAATTCATGGAATTGAATGGAAGTTGACACATAAAACCAAGAAGGTGGCATCTTTTTGATTAAATACTTTATAAAAATACTTAGCATACTATGTAAATATCACAATATGTATAATCTACATTTTTTTCAGAAGTGCAAACAACGCACTTGATAAATATACTTAACATTTGAAAAGGCACAAGTAACATACACAGCATGCCAAACACACACACACACACACACACACACACACACACACACACAATGGGGCGAGACAAACAAGCAATCCAAACAGCCGCCGCCCAGAAATAAAAAGTCGAGTCCTTATAATGCATCCTGTCGTACTATCTCAATAAATTGCTTAAAATGTGAAACAAGATAAAAATCGGGGTTTTTTTTCTTTCTTTTTCATTTTAATTTAATTTAATCGAGGAGCTCAGTCAAACAATTAAGAGTAAAATTGTATTAAATAAAAGTCACATATTCAATTCCTTTGATAATTTATTTGCCTGTAAACATATTTATCAAGAGATGAGCAGCCATAGATGTAACACATTCATCTTGCTTGAAAAAACAACTGAATTAATAAAAAATTAAAGTACATACCTTACAAAATGAAAAGCAATTCCTTACAAAAAACTATATTATTTTAACCGATATTACTTTATCCGATCCGTTATTTCGATATTTATTACATTCCAGGGAAATACGACGCTTAAGTTTGACGCTTAAGTGTGGTCTACAGATTTCTATTCACGTCGTAGTGCCGCGCGGCTAAAACTAGCAGTTTTGTGATGCTCTTGTGGAACGTGCGTGTTGGTGTTTCATATTGACAGAGGAGACCGCAAACTACAATGTAATAGTGCATTTTGAAATGAAGGCCAATGTGTGGAGACCCTTAAACTGCTCGTTGATATCTGACTTGTTGCATTGCAACATTGATGTGATTTCAGAGGGGCAAAAACAATTATCTGCATATTCAGTTTACTTATTTTAAGGCTAGCTTTCGAGAATTTGAATACACCAGGGCGCAAACACATGGACAAACTTATAACTTATTGTCATATATGCTTATTAATCTTCGCCTGTACTTTCTTTTTGTTATAAATGGTGACCACACATATTAAGTCTCAAGACTGTATTATTGAACTATTTTTGTCGAATTCATTTCATTTTCAGATATTCATGGGATTTCCCATTGCCACTTAACAATATTTAAAAAAGTTGGGCAGTTATATTCAATATTTCAGCAATTTTAGCAAGATAGAAGCTCTGTCCAGTAATCGTTCCCACGATCGTTCCCATCAAGGACACTGGTGTGCTTGTAAACTGATGTATTTAATATGTCGGATTGTCGGAAAACCTTTTAATTAGATAAAATGATGCATTTAAGTACCAGCTCGTGGTTGTTTTGCTGTTTGAAATAAAAACAAGCTCCATTTAATTGAAAAATTGCAACATATTAGTAGTGAATGACGAACAAAATTCACCGGCTGCAAGGTGTTCCTCAAAACAATTTTGTGGCATTTTTCAACATTCAGTGTCTTACATCGTAATAAACGGCTTAGTGTATGTATATAACTATTGATGAATTCTTTAAACTGTTTTATGTTTCCGTTGTTGTTATTTGCGAGAGTAACAGAAAGGAAATTTATTAACATCTTTACATGTAGGTAAAAGCTGGTGGATAGAGCTTAGTTTTGCTGATTGGTAGTTTGTGTAGACAGGATTAGACAATGAATATCTTTGGTTTGAATGAAATCTGAAAGTATATTGAATTATAGATTATCAACATACTTCTATGAGATTTGAGCTATGTATACATACAGTTATGGGCACGTCTAAAGATAAAAAAAAATACGACAGTCTGTTTTGTATAAGATATAAGATATCATTCTACGATATTGCAAAAGTACTATTACTAGTTTGCGACACTTATAAAAATGCAAATATCAAAATTTCTTCTATTTGTAAATGCCATGTATCAAAATAAAGATCAATAGACTGCCATACATTTTATTTCCTAATTCGTTGGAATATATTAATATAAGACAACAAAATATCTCTTATAGATGAATCTTCAACAAAATAAAAGTTTAAAATGTAATTAACCCGCACTTAAACAAATATTTACCTTTCGGAAACTGATTCAAAGTGCAGTATATGTTAACATCACAATTAGAATCAATGAGTCATAATTATAAAACATGTTCAGTATTGAGTTCCGTATCATTATCCCGGCAATTTACTTGTGCAGCGGGGCTGTTATAAAATATCATCGTGTAATGGTTTCATCCAATGTCATGTCAGTAAAGATATCATATTAATATTAAATTCCTCAAGTATATACAAGCATCTAACACTTAACTATTTGGATGTTTTGTCCATCCTGGTTAATTGTTTACAACATTACATGATAGAGGGGATAGATCTTTTTAATTCAAAATTCATACAGCAAGTTGTTGTTTCTGAAGTCAGTGAAAATATATATTAAAATGTTTGTATTGTCATTGATATTGTTCAAGGTGTTGGAGCTTTACAGTTGATTTGTGTTATGTCATGTGGTATTATTTTATTATTTTTTCTGTAAGTTTCATTGCGCTTAGGATAGTAAAGAAAATACATGCCTATCTTGGTTTTTGTTAAACAACAGAGAAAATCAATGTAACATTCTCAAAAGCACCCTCCTTCTTTTAAAAATAACCGCACAACAACCGAGCCAATATGACAGCACGGAAAAGTGTACTTGTCTTGCTAAAAAAAATAAAAATAAGACGTTGTGCTCTTCTGTCAATTTTCCCTGAAGAGGCACTCATATACAATTAACTGTTAATATATCGTCCATCGACGCTTCACGCAAATTATGCCCCTCACCTCCTTCAGGAACTTTCTATGTAATAGTTGCTCTTGGTCAAATGGTGGCTTTGTCACTTGTATATTATGCACTTAAGTGTGTCTTTGTATAGTAGTATAGCGGAAGTTCAAATGTTAATACTATTTGTAATTCTCATACGCAAACTGTCGTATTCAAATTCAATGCTCATACACAAAAGTTGACAAAAAATATTTTTGATAGCTTTCTTTATTTATCGTTTGTCACTGTTTAATCAAACTACGAAACTTAACATTTTGAAATTTAAAAGTGCATTTCTAATATCGTGTATACTTTTATATACCTCTGTAAAAACAGACATGTATAAGCCAATCTAGAAACATATTAAAATGCTTATGTAGCACATGAAGTTACTGTTTTAAATAAAAGCATCAAAAAAGATATTCAAGTTATAATATAAAGGTTTTCTGATTGGATGAGAAACATATTGTTCGTAGTTTCAAATTCTAATATAACCAAGTTGTTTAGGATATTTAAAGTGTAAAACACATACCTGTACGGATGAATAATAACTTCTTATATCCATACACAAATACTTTATACTGAATTCACTCTCAAGGGTTAAGACATCTACTATGAACTAAGATTTATAAAACTATTGATATGCGCTAAAATTGGACCACTGTTGCGACGACACGGCACTATTACTTTTTGCGTACATACTTATAATAGGATGATTTGTTCATACAAGTTGTTAGAAATTTCTTATAAATTTAAACAAGAAAAAAAAAGAATGCATGTTAAGTTGAGGAGCAACGGTAGGCGTGTTAAACCTTAAACTAAGCAACACAGATATAAGGAATTTCTCAACAACACCATTAATGCCATTGAACATAAACAACCAACATTAATTTAGACAACATAGTTTGGGATTGTACTTGTGCCTAGATTTTTCTTTTGCGAGTATGACACACTAAATTGTTTTGTAAAATTTGTTAATTGTAAACCAGTAAGTCGGGTAATGGTTATCCCATATCAAATATACAACGGCATAGTTAGATAATTAAAGTACGTGTTAATGTCGAGCCATTATCCAATATCTTGTTCTTGCCACATTGTTTGCTGTTGTTTAAAGTTACATACGTTTTCGCCTTATTTCGCTGTTGTGTATCATTCTCTACTGCATTATTTGTTTAATGAGCATGCACACATGGGTCCATATGTTGAATTAAACATATTTATCGACTGCGGGAGTTCGTTTTATTGTTATGTTGTTGTTAGAGGTAGTGAAGATGAAACTTTTTTTTCTTAATATTTCTGTTTGTACATTGAGCGTAAAATCAAAGATTTATTTTGTGAAATACAACACAGATTCTAATCATGTTGTGCGATAAAAAGTTCTAACTGTAATATGGGCGTAAATGAAATGTTAAAATGTTGAATTACAATAAATACCACACAGATAACTTGTCATCAGAGTGGTATAGTTGTAAATGTATTCCACAAAGAGCAAATAATCAAAATCACTGTTTGATACCAACAGGTTGTCCGATATTTTTCCAATGTGTTAGGAATGTGTGATCAATTTATTCAATGCTCGTTGTATTCTATAGGCAATAGTTACGTTTTTGCGTATTGTAGTTTCAAAACATGTTTTAATGAAAGTAGTCAAGCCACTACATTATACTGCAATTACCAAACTTGTTCTTATCACAACTAGCTATAAAAGATGGCAAATATGGAAAATGTAGAATAACAGCTTAGAAAATGTATTTTATATAACATGAATGATGTACAAAATGAACTTCATTTTGTTTTAATGTGACCTTATTATAGAGACTTAAGGCTTTAAATAAAATAATAATAATAATAACTATCTCTCTTCTAAACACTATGTGGACATTATTTTTCAATGACGTCACTACTTTCGTCATAACTTATCTTACAAAACGGCAGCGCTTGGACATTTATTCAAATGGATCGGTTTTCTGTTCATTGCTTGCATTTGAGAAATCCATCAGGAAGTGCGATATTAGAGCTCTGTAAAACCGCTTTAAGAACACCAGTCGGTGCATATTGCCGACTGAACATTCCAAGGTGGTAACTGTCGGGTTTGCTCCTTTTGTTAAATGACTCATCACAGATTTGTTCTTATTTTTACATTTGGCTTGCACGTGAATGCCTTTGTCCTGTGCCTTTTCAAATTTCTGTGCAGGTTGTAATGCTCAAAGGACATTGTCATATATAATCTTATTTACATTTTATCACGATATTATTGTACTTTGTCAACAATAATGAAATTTAAATTATTGATGAAAAAAAACAAGCAAGAATTGTTTGATTGCTAACTTAATTTGTGCATCTTGCTATAACAAGGATACAAATCAATGTAGCACAATTCTCATGTAATTTCCTGTTTTTATGGGCACAGCTTAAGTTAATGTTATCTTATATTCGTAATACATATATATTATATATATATACATATATATATAAATTATGTTGATTAAAACAACATACATAATGCAAATAAATAACATTTTAGTACGAATATGCTTGTTATTAAACAATCTTGTCACTGTAATGTATTGCATAGAAAAAAATTAAAAGGGCTTGATATATTTATCGAACGTGTGATATATAATTTTGGTTCCCTTGTATCTGTACATTCATTTCTCATTTAAAAGGTATTTATTTGACGCCACTTATATGTTTGTTCATGGTAAAAGATTTATGTGTCTAAAAACTATTTAAATGATTTGAATTGTTTGTTCTCCCTCTAGGACAGTAAATAGGAACGCACATAGTTTACCTTAACAAATGTTCGTTCCAATGTCCTTGGATATCTGGTTTTTTCTCAACATCCTTTAAAGAATATTTAACTCGGATGAGTTTTATATGTATTTGATAAAAAAAATAACTCACGGTCAATATTCTATTCCATTTTCTTTTTGCTTGACATCAGCGGTTTTACCTCTATTCTTGTCTATTTCCTTTCATATTTACCATCATTCTTATCATATTTACGATACAGATAGATCAGTGTTAAAGGACTGAACGGATAAAAATCATGTTTAGTTTATAATTATCTTATAAAAATGTACACATTTAGCTCTAGTTACTTGACGTCTTATATTATGAAGCTGTGCTTTCTAACTCTATTTTATACCAAAAGTACTGGTTCTTATGATTTTTTTTTCGTTTTATATAGTTAATGTTAAAAGGAAAGACGATGACCTAGTGTAAACTTAAATCAAAACCCATTTTGTAAATTGAATTTTACAAATACAGTCAACTCTCGTTATCTCAAATTTCAAGGGACCGTAGAAAATAGTTTGAGATATCCGAAGTTTGAGATATCCGAATTTAAGGATAGTTTGTGTAAATATTAAAAATCTTACCTGCTACACGATGACTGGTAATGACTGAAATTCCTTGTTATATCTGCCACTGTAAACTAAGTTTCTGCAAGTTTGTGTGGTTTTGCATGTTTAAAGTGTTATTAGATTTTTTACAATGTAATTTAATATTCTTCTTTTTATTGTAGGTTGTTGCGTCGTCGTAAGTGCATAGCCTAATTTTGTATACCTAAAGCTGATACCTGCAAGTTCTCAAAAACTTTTACAACAACAAGTACAAACTGAAACACTTTAATCAGCGTTAAAAGATTAACGAAATTGTTGTTCATTAAATCAGCTAATTAAATAATAATCGATTAACCTCTTCTCTAAATTATGTGAAATCCTGATTGCCGATAATTGGCGATAAAACTCGCGCCCAAATCTTCGCGAGTTTCACGGTAGGTGTGAAAATCACTATTGTTGCCGATTTACATCTTATAGCAATTTGAAGTTTGAGATAGACCAACTGATTTCAACAGTTTTATACGTGTGGGGACAAAGAATTTAGTTTGAGATATCCGATAATTTGACATATCCGAATTTGAGATAAGCGGAGTCGAACTATATAGAAACTATAGGGAAAACAACGGGACCGTAGAAAACAGTTTGACATAACCGGAAATTTGAGATAACCGATTTTGAGATAACGAGAGTTGACTGTATATCATACTTAAGTCCATTGCGTATTCCAGAGGTAGTTTTTGAGAGTTATATTTGAACATTTAATAGATGAACTATTATGTATCTATGTATTATGTCCAATTAAATAATCTTTGCTAGCTGGTCTTCTATACGTTCATTTTTATTTGATTTACCGGGAGGAGAAAATCTTCAATATTGTCAGATCTGCGATTTTGAGAAAAATCATCGTCAATCTGACAATCTGCAGAAAGACAAAGAAATCTTAAAGCATACAATACATGTTATGTGCAAAGCCTTCGTAAAATTGTTGTCAGCTTATATACCTAGGCACTGAGGCTCCTTGAATGAAACAATATCAAATGTTTCAGTAATTGCAAGTATAGTGCTTTAGAGTAAACTCTTGCAAAATATTCTGTTTCAGTCCAATATGTAGAAACAATTGAAGATTATTTTCACTAAACAATTTTATCCGTGTGATTAAGACATCGTCAATATGATATACATGCATATATGAATTGTAGCACTTAATCATATTTAACTGCGGTTTATTTGTTTATTTTTATGGTCACTTCTTTAGGTCAAAACATGTAGAATATACATTTTGTCCATCCTGAGCTTAGTCTTTCTAACTTTGATTGAAAAAGATTTAAAAATACTTTTCGACAATTGAAAGTCAATTATTCATTAAAAATTGCAAGAAAGATATATGAAAAGGTTATGTTAAATTTTCTAACATGTATCTAACATGAAAAAACACTGAGAGGAGGCACTCAAATAGAGAAATACAACCGTTTAAGTCCTATAACTGTCAGTAGATAGAATGGATCAGGGCAAAGAATCTTCGTTGACATAAATGTTTACAAAACAGAGTTTGTTTGTTGGATTTTTCGTCCCACTTACAAAACAGTGATAACATCGCTTCAAATGGAACATTGTTCCTTTTACAATGCAGCCTATTCTCCTTCCGGTTTGTTTATTTTTTATCTGTCGAATGATTGTTAATCAAGTACATAAAGAGTAAAACGACCAGCAAGATTACAATACAAATGAAAGACAAATGCTCCTACAGGGATCTACATATATCAACGAAATATCAGAAGCAACTCGAATGCTTCATCATTTTTTTCCGCTTCCGTTATGTCTTTTCTACATATACCGCAGTTTGCACTTACTACATCATATGAATACGTATTTTTCTTGAAATGAAATACTGGCAAAAAAGCCATAATCTATATTTTTACTGTCATTTATCTCACATACTTTTACAATCAATTACACACATATACCTCTGAATTCCCCTTACTATACCATATGACATAAATACGTATTTATCCTGACCTAAAATATTGGCAAAATGCAAGAATCTTTATCTTTAGTGTAACTTATCTCATAGTTTACACTCATTGTACATTATGCGTCGCTGCAATAAAGTGAGTTCTTCCTGACCTATATAACACACTAGCGTGTGTTTTGATTTTATTATTTCATTTACATGATAACAAAACATATCAAAAAATGTGGCTTTTAAAGGATATCCCTGTAAATAAACATTTTGCTACACTGGCCATTATGCAGATTGTAAGAAATTCGCCACTCTCAAAAGAATGACTACTACCAGTAATTTAGAATCAGATACACGCTCCATTCAATATGATCCGCACATTAATACCCTTTTTGTTGCGGCGTTAAAGATAAAATCTGGTTTTCATGACTTTAACGACTTAAACGTAGATTTAACGTATTACAAACGTGACCTTAGAACGCGAGGCTTTAATAACTGTGTCCCGTAGTCGCAGTAGTATGTCTAGTCATTATGTTAGTGCAATGCAATGTTAAAATTAAAACTAATATAAAAGTGTTTTTCATGATTATTCATTTCTTTAGTTTTCGTATCAGGTAAGTCGATAAATTTAACTCACTGAGTGGTTTTTAACGTAGCCTGTTTATTTAAATATTTAAAGGTCGTTCGATAGTTACAATAATAAAAGTCGTTGTGATAATTGATAGGCAAGGCGAATACATCGTAGCTATATCATATCAGTACAATCAAGATCTTTATTTGCCAATTCTAAGAGATTGCAGATGTACAAACATATTATAAATGAAGTCAGCATATACAGAAGAAGAAGCATCATTATATCTCTGTAAATGGCCAAAAACTGGTGTTGTCGAGTTGCCAATACGTATTGCTGATTGACTAAATAGACCTGGGGGAAAATAGCACAGTCTACAATAGCTAGGAAAAAGCATGTTTAGTAAGAAAATAAAAGAAGAAAAAAACTATTATCATTTCAACAAATTAATTTCAATCAAATAAAATTTCTAGCAAGAAGAAACTCAAATATTTGGCATTTACAAGGAATTTAGACATTGAAACACATATATTAAGGCTCTCCTTAACATCCGGTGTTTGTTCGTGGTGAACAAATAAGGCCAAAGTTTTAAAATTTAGTGCGTCCGCAGTACCAGTTTTTGTCGTCCTTCCACAACCTTGCATATGTCAGAACGAGTCATCTTCTTAAGTTCTTAATGTGCTTAACAACAAAGTGTTAGAGCCAGCTGATCTAAATGATTCGTGATCTTGATAAGTTAACACCAGAATTCGCTATTATACACGCTAAAGTTTTTACAACATGGGAGGAAAGGATTTATTCAGAATACAATTACATCAGACGCCCTTTGCTCCCATGTTGTATAGAATAGAAAACCTTAGCTGAGAGGATACAAAAAGAATTCCCAGCTATCTGTAATACTGTAATAGACCAAGTCAGATCCTGTGTGTCATATCTGATCGGGATCTGTCACATACATGTGTGCATGTATGCATTACTGCCACATTCTGTCTGATAGCATATTGTATTCTGAGAGCTTAAAATTGTTTTATGCAACTCAATCCCTTTTGAAAGTCTTGTTGCTTGTACGGATGTAAATTGTTTAACATTTTCTAAAAGAAGTAAGTTATTGAAGAAAACCTTTTTAAAATAATTTATAGAAACATGGTATCAGTGAAATAAGCAAAACTATTTTGGATCAGCCTACTTTTTACCATAGCCTTTAAAAATAGGTATTAATCATTCCAGGACACTGGTATATTCTGGAGTCATAAAACGCTGTTAAAGAACAGTGTTGAGAGCGCCAGTAAAGCGACACTCTTGTATAGACCGTGCTCATTAACGATAATATCTATTACAGGCAATGTTGGATTCTTCAGTGCTTGAATTACGGAGTTAACTTTATTTTTAAGCGATTTAGTTTATTTGGATAGTATCTGTCGACTTAAGTATAACCTACAGCATTCATGGTTGCGTTCAACAAATTTAAGTTGTTTTCAATCTGCGATGAGTCTTTTTTCAAGCTGTGATTAGCATTGCATTTTGTTTGCTGTGTCGATATATTAAATTTCACTTATTATTGTTTGCTGTTATCGCATATCTTTCCGTGACACCAGATACGGGTAACAAATCGCGTGTGTGTGTGTAATCTGATAGTTGGGGATACTCGTCTATTCTCTTCGTGTCTTAGTTCGGTATGTCATATTTGCATGATATTATTTGCAGTCACTTTTTTTTCAAACACGTATGTGAATACTGATTTGAAGAATAGTAACTGAAACTGTAATCAGACGCTTTTTCTCCTTTGATGCTGTTTGGCATGAGATATTTAAAACAATTTTATAGTATGATTGCTCCTTTCATTTCCGTTCCATGAGTAAAGTTTTACATCCTGTTATTTGAACATTGCTGCATTGCTAGCTTAAGCAAATATTAAGGATGTTTTCATGACTGGTTCGTCAGGTTAATACTATTGGGTGTGGTACCGTGCCAGATGTTCACGGCATGCTTTACACAGTGAAAGCAGCACTTTATGTGCCCCAGGTGGACACCGACATTAGAAAACTGAAATATTGTTAATTGGACGATACAGCAAATAAGCATTAACATATGGATCACGGCACGTGTTTTGGTCTGCGTACTTCTAACTATCTCGTACGCCTTAAAGTGACTCTTTCATATTTAAATTTACATTATTAATTACTGAACTGAACAGCAAACGTTTTCACCTACGTTGACTAATAGATTAAAATATTTCACCGGATTACTAGATTGGATGTGAATATGGTGCTCTGCTTAGATTGAATTAGCTTTGAACAATCAAAATGTGTCGACTGTTTCCAGCTTTTTTAAATAAGCTTGACAACTAAGTATATTCTAGAACTGCGCATACGCGCGTTTACTGCATGTTATCCGCCGCATACAATTAATACAAAATACAATTAGCAAAGATGCTAGAAACTCAACATTGCACATAAACAGGATATCTCGACTATGTGTTTCTATGCATCACGCACTTTCCCTGTACGCTGTTGTAATATGCTGTATAAATAACAAAACAAACACTGCTTATGCTTAATATTGATCTGACACATTAAATTCGTATATAAGATGTTTATTTTTGCCAAATCAGCTTTTAAGGCAAGTTATAAAAGTATATGTTGGGAAGGTTCTCGCAAATTTAGAAAAAAAATCCCATTCTTAACGACGTTTGACGCCTTTTTTATATGACCATTTTATAAAAATAAGATAATAAGATTATAAGACGGTCTTTGATGCTACAGCAAGTTGATAATTAGTTGAAACTTAAGATACATGTAAAGGGGTTAACAGAAAGATGTTTGATTTATATATCGGTAATGGTAAATATTCGGCGGGAAAATGCACACTTTTTATATCTTTCTTTCATTCTCTCCGGCCATAGTATTATAGAAAAACGCATACTGACGATTTGTAACAAAAGTCCATGCCTGAGTTGCATTTGGTGTACTTTAAAAATCAGCGTTCAGAACGTACCACGTTTAATACCATAGAAAAATGTGTAAGCGTTTCAGTACAACTTATTGGGAATCAAAATAAAAACATATTGTATTCAGATGTTAAAATAACAGTTTCTGTATTGACACCTTGCAACGTGTGTAAAAAGATAGGCTATTAGTATTGTCGATCAATTTATAGACTTTTCAATAACAAAGTTTTTGTTCCATTTTTACATAAAATGTTACACTACCAATACCCTTTTTATACACGTTTAGTCAAAGTTATTCATATATTTATTTATATATATCTAAATATCTATTATAGACTTGATTGATCATATTTGTAAGTTTTAAAGGTAAGCTATATTAACGGTAAAAGATATACATGAATGGAGAGTTTTCTACACGCTTACTCTTTTATTTCGCACTTAATATTGATCAAAGTTACACCGCAATTTTCCTTACTTTCTCTCAATACATTCGCAAAGCAATCCTTTGTTAATGAATTCATCGTCGCTGCGATGAGCGCGCCGTCAATATCTAATCATTCCTGACAAAGTACCATCGATTGATTGAGCCATGTTGTTCGGTAAACAATTGAAATGCGGCACTTTTATCAATCGATATTCGGTTACGATTCATCTTTAGTGTACATCAGAATTAACTTCGATTGTAGTTTAAAATGATGCTACATCATTACCTGTCGCTTGAAATTGTCTATGTTCCATATTTGCATGTATCATTTGTTTAATTTAAACTGCATTTACTACTCTGCAATGCTATGTACAGTTCAAATGGTATGCTCTATTCTGTTGTATGTATTAGGAATTTTTCCTATGCGACCTAAGACAGTTTGTTACTGCATATAATGATTATAAAACATGCAAATTTGACAGAATTGAGAACTTTTAATAACAATGTTTTTTTGCTGCTTTTTTGGTCGGTAGGTTTTTAGGCAAACAATTCTTTTGTTGAACAGGACCCCGAAGAGGGCATTTGATGCTGTGCACCAAATCTCTCTTTTAAGTTAAATATTACCGTCAGCTTCCTTTCTTTTTGAAAAGACTCGTTCCAATGCGGTAACCCCTTGGGATTTTGTGTGTGTTATGTTTTGTCTCCGAGTTTTTGTCACTTATACATTTACCTTGTTTGCGCTTATTTTGAGGTAGTTTAGATTAGTTTAGTTTAAACTTATTTTATTGCCAAGTATATACATGTTTTTACAAACCATGGTATGAGTTACAACTAAATATAGGCAAACGGGTTGAGATACAAGTTCAATAACTTAGAGACATCTCTCCCCGTACGGTACAATAATTTGCGGGTAAAATCATGGCAGGATATAATGTAAAGATGTTTGGTTTTTGTAGGCAATTAAACAGGGTTAATATAAAAAATTTGGTTCAGGACATTAAGAGGATGTTAGTAAATAATCATATCAAAAGTTGATCCTTGACAAAGATGTACATGTGTGTTTATGAGATATTACAATATATTTAAACGGTAAGAGGAAGATGTAAAAGAAATATATGGATGTAGAAAGATAGAAGAAGCGGTGAAGAAAGACAGATATACAGAAAGACAGACATGAGATAGAATATCATGTTGGTTGGTCAGAATGTTCGGGAACATGACTTTTGAAGCGTTTTGACTGTTTTATGAATGTTTGGACAGCATTGAAAATGGTAATATTGTCTTCGTATGATAGAGATATATTGCCGGTAAGAAGAAGGTCGGAGTTTAATGGATGAAATTTTCGAGTGTCTCTGAATAGTTGAATGCGTTGCTGTGTGTAGAGTACGCAGTGAAAAAAGTAGTGTTCTGTTGTTTCGGGAATATGACAATGTGCGCAAAGGTTATTATCTAAAATGTGGTTCATATACAAATCATGTTTTAAGTCGCTACAATTATTACGTAGCCGGGTATGCATAATGGAAAGAAATCGGGGGCCGTGGTAGTAGTGCGGAGGAACTGAGGCGGACATATATCTCGACTGCAAGACAGAACGTTTGAAATAACTTATTGTTGGAGTGTCCCTTATTGCCGATGGTAAAGAATTCCACAGGTCAATTGCAGAAGGTACAAACGAATTTGCATATAGCGAGGTGCGTCTGTTTGTATTGACGAACTCATTACGATTTCTTAGACTATATGGCATTAAAAGATCTGCGGATCGGGGAAAAAGAGCGTTGAGGTAAGGTGGTACCATATTGTGTTTTACTTTAAACATAAGTAATAGTTTTTGATATTCCCTTCTGTCACTCAGCTTTAGCCAGCCAAGTTCGTTATAAAGCTTTTGTAAACTTACTGAACGGGTTATACCTGTAACTATTCTGCCTGCTTCAATTTGCATTTTTTCAAGTTTGTCTTTTTCATATTGTGTACAGTTGTCCCAGACCACAGATGCATAATCTAAGTTTGGCCTAATTAGTTAAATATACAGCTGGTTAAGTGTTTTTCGGTTGACTTTGAACTTTAGCATCCTGAGTATTCCTAAAGATTTTGCTGTTGTTGTTATTATATTATTTATATGAGTATGCCATTTACAATCGTTAGACAATGTGACTCCTAGATGTTTATGTGAAGTGGACACATTGAGAACAGTGTTATTAAATGTAAGAGCTGGTGGGTTTGAATTGCCTATATAAAGAACTTCTGTTTTTTCGGGATTAAATGTAACTAACCACTGATCTGACCATTTCTCTATTTCGTATAAGTCGTGGTTAAGAGTATATTGTAACTCATTGAGAGATGATGATGTTGATGCTAAAGATGTATCATCAGCAAACAGTCTTACTACACTTAAAAGATTTTCAGTTATGTCGTTAACGTATACTAAAAACAAAAGGGGTCCAAGAACAGATCCTTGGGGTACTCCTGCAGATACGCATCTAGAGGCAGAATAAGATTGCCCAACAATAACCTGTTGTTCCCTGTCACATAAATAATTTGAAAGCCAGGAAAGCACTTTACCTTCAACTCCATATTGACGAAGTTTAAAAAGTAAACCTGTATGCCATACACGATCAAATGCTTTTGATATATCACAGAATATTAAACAGGTATGATTTCTAGAGTCAAGTGATCGTACAGCCTGGTGGTATAAATCAATTAGTTGGTAAACAGTTGAATGACCAGATAAAAAACCCGACTGTTTTTCGTATATTAAATTATTACTCACCAAGTGGTTATATATGTACTTATATACACATCTTTCCATTAATTTACTTAGACAGCTAAGTAAAGATATAGGACGGTAATTTTCGACACAGTTTTTGTCACCTTTCTTGAAAAGCGGTAGAACAAGAGCAGATTTCCACTTGCTTGGAAAGTGTTCAGATTGGAGAGATTTGTTAAAAAGCATACACAGAGGTAGCGAAATTGTTGTTTTTGTATGTTTTAAGATTTTGTTGGATATTGTATCTTGACCGACAGCTTTATTAGCATCTAATGTTCCAATAATATCCTCTATCTCTGTTCTTACAATTGTAATATCTAAAAGTTTGTTATTGCATTTGGACTGGAATTGAGGTAGAGACTTAGTCGATTTATCGATATTCGAAACAGAACAAAAGTACTCGTTTAAACAATTGGCTTTTTCAAAATCTGTAAAATATAGCTGTTCTACTCCATCATTTGTATTTTTTAGAATTGGTATAGACTCGGAGCTTTTAAAGTTGTTCATTATATTTTTCACGCAATTCCAGAAATTATGTACATTGTGGGTTCGGTTGACTTCTACCAAGTTTTCAAAATTTAGAAAGTAGTGGCGTTTGGCAAATGATTTGAGATTGTTTACTTTATTTCGAAGATGTTTGTATTTGACCCAATTAGAGTTGTTTGGATTCTTTAATAAGATGTGTCTTTGGCGGTCTCGATATTTGGAGTATCGTCTTATCTCGGAGTCGTACCAGGGTTTATCATTAGGTCGTACTGTAACTGTTTTAGAAGGTATGCATTGCGACATTAAATTAAGCAAACTGTTCGTAAATTGGTTGCAAGCTTCATCTAAGGATGTGGTGTTTATAAAATTCCAATCGTACGTAGAAATAAAATGGTTTAATTTAACATAGTCTGCAGATTTGTATATCCAAACTTTTCTAGTACTACATTTCGACTTCTTGTGGTTAAGTTGTATGAAGAGGCAAGTAGCTTTGTGGTCGCTTATGGCGCTTTCAATGTCTAAACAACCAGACTTGATAACCTTTATAGACGGTGTAGTAAGTATAGGATCAATAAGTGTTGCCGATTGTGGGGTAATTCTAGTTGGTTCGTGTATTACGTTAACCAAGTTGTTAAGTAAAATAATATTGTATAGATGTGTGTATCTGTCATCGAGCAGATTTTCATTTAAATCACCCAATATTATTATATTTTCATTAATATCAAGTGCTTTTTCAATATTAACATTAAAATCATCCCAGAAGGATACCCGTGTATTGGGCGGTCTATAAGTGACATTTAGTAATAAAGATGTCGATCTAAGAAATAATTCTATCCATATTGACTGAACTGACGGTAATTCTAGGTCAAAACGACGACGTGAATGAATAGAGTTAGGCACATATACAATTATCCCCCCTGAGCTTGCCGAATAATCTCTCCTATATAAAATCAAATTTGAGCATTCTGATAATAAGAGTGAATCGGGTACTTGGTTATCTAGGTGGGTTTCCGTGAAACATAAAATATCATGATCTGAAAGATAATCAAATATGTAACTTAATTTGTTGCGTATACTTCTAATATTTAAGTGCAGTATGCTTAAGATGCCAAATGTGTTACTATTAAATTCGGGGCCCGGATTTTCTTCAATATCACCCGACAACAAAATAATAATTGTCAAAATGTGAACAAAGTGAATGTTCACAGAAAAGCAGATCATTAAAAAACAGACAATTCTTGTTCGTGACGATATTGAAGAAATGGATGAGTATGCTAGTTGCTGCAGTAAACCAAACATATCAAATTCCCATGAAGAGTGCT
This sequence comes from Sinonovacula constricta, assembly GCA_007844125.1. Lineage (NCBI taxonomy): Eukaryota > Metazoa > Mollusca > Bivalvia > Cardiida > Solecurtidae > Sinonovacula > Sinonovacula constricta. Next base: position 17,962,084 of record CM017558.1, read on the forward strand.
TCAAGGTCTTGTGTGTACGACAATAAAACAGGCCAACGGCCGCACGCCAACTAACTACATCGTTACCCATTGGGTAGTAAACATACAGCTGCAAGAAAAGCACGTGCTGCCGTTGTCCCGTTAATTATAGATGCATAACATTTTCGTGACCAACCAACATAAGTAGAGAAAGAAAGAAAGGTGTAAAGAAGGAAAATAATAGAAAACAGTAGTGTGAAAAACGATAGCATTTGATTAAAATATGTGTTTTGCTGATTCACTCCAGAGTGTACATGCAAAAAATAAAGAAAGAATGAAATAACAAATTGCTAAAGTAGTAGTAAAGCATATGCAGCTAAAAGTAATTATCAATTATGGTAGAGCAGCAAATGTGTTCGATTAAATTTAGCAGTGGTCATACAAATTTATGTAGTATGACAGTCAGAATGTCGCATCGATGCGAGTCTTTAACAAATGTAAAGTGTAAAAAAACTAGAAAAATGCAAACAACAGAACGAATTGAGATGGACACGTTACGGAAAGCATGAAAACAAACAATAAAGACAAAAATTGAGTTCAAACAAATCGTAGTTTTGTACACCATGTGATGCACTGTTCTGCTCACTCATATCGTAAAAGTGTGCAGCTTGGAAAGTTTATACTGGCAAGAAATTCGTGGACATTGAGGCAGGCTGAATCATTGCATAGTAAATTCGTCTGGCAATTAAAGTGTGTTTTTCATGTTGAGTGCCTCACGAATAGAAATTAAAGCACTGGCAACTAAATGATGGTCATCAGCTTATCTATTGGTGGGTGTGGGAATACGGCTGCAGACGACAGACTCAGGAGAAAATTGTAGTGAGTTATGGATAAGTGTCAGCCAGATGACATCGTGTGAAGTAGACTCTAAGAGATGTGTAGCCTTTGGGTACACATATGGTATTGGCCATTCTTCATTCAACAGTTCGATTTCGATATTGTGAGGGTTAAAATTTAGGACAACGCACTTGTTGAAAGCCGAAACAATGGATGTAATGTTTAGTCTTCGTATGGCGTAAACATAACTGTGGATGGTGGGGATATGTATTGATAGTCATGTTTAGTTTGGATATGCTTTAGGTAAAAGCAACATCTTGTGAGGTGTGGCTCGTTGGAATCAGCGTCTTGAGGTCTTGGTCTGATGTGACCTGAACACGCGAGTCATCAAGACATCTCACGTAAATACGTCCATCGTAGGACCATGCACTTTTAAGAGAATTTCTTTTCACCAAGTTCCTGGCTGCTTGCAATAATCGTGAACGTGTTTTAGTTATATCCTCATTAATGTACACACGATTGAAGTGTTTGTTACTTTTGAGAGATGATCTGCCTCTAAAAAACTCAGAGCGTGATCGGTATGACACAAATTTAACTATGATGTTAGGATTGTGAATGGTTTTGTCGGTGGATGTACGATGGGCTCTGTGGTGGATCCGGTGGGACCTGTCGATGTCACTAAGAGAAAGATCGACGTTACAAGCACGAGCGATGTCCAGTACGATGGTATCTGTCGACTCACCAGGTGTTTCTGGAACACCTGAAATTCTTAGACATGACCGCCTAGAGTACTGTTCAGCTTCATCAATAGATTTCATTGTAGATGCGCTGTTTGATTCGAGCACATGGACTCTCTTAGTTAGTGTGGAAACCTCGGCACGGAGCTGTTTGTTTTCAAGTTCGATGGCTGACATGCGTTCATTAAGGGTACTTGATATAATGTCTGCTACGGACTGAGCCATTGATTTGACTGTTACTGTTACTTGCTCGCTTATTGTATGTATGATTTGTTCGTTGAGCGAGTTGAGCACTGATTCAACAATTGCCTTATCGTCGTTGCTGCATTGATGGATGGAACCGGGCTTGCTTGACGTCTCATGGGGCATTTCATCCATTTTAAGAGTTTTCTTGGAGGGAACTGAAGGACTTGGTGTGCTACTCGAGGAGAGTCCACGTTTGGATGATGGAGTAGAGGTGGCCATAGACTTAAGAGAGCCTTACACACTGGTAACATAATATGGCGTATACACAACAAAGCACGTCACAATGCGTATACACAACACAGCACGTCACAATGCGGAGTTTACACGGGGATATGTGTTATTGAGTCTTAGCAACGAATCGTTTGTGGTTAGAGACAGCAGATTATTCTTAGTTAAAACTTATTAAAACATAAAGTTCATTGATATGCTTAAAATGTATTACTTACGTTTTAACTCAAAATACTTGTATTTGTGTGACCATTTACAAACGTATAAAATTCCTTTTCCTTTTGTTTCCGTGTATATTATTCCTTTTGCACTTTTGCACTTGCACTTTGAGCTCACAAATGTTTCTTTTGAAGTAAGTCAAGTCGATTACAAGTATGTTGCGAAAATATTGATAAACAATGCACGCACTGCCAGCAACGTGTTAACTGCTGAAGACGTCCACATACGCACATACACACAAACAAACAAATACAAACACTTGGCGATCGCTGCACAACAATGGCGGCGGACAATGGCCTTTTCTTTGACGTGTTCGAAATAAGAAATATTTTCGTCCTATCGTAGTTTGGAATTTTACAATAATAAGCACAACACACGGCGCATAGATAGGTCAGGTTTAAATTGACGAGCAACTCGGATTATTTACTTTAGCAAGAAACAATATTAAAATATCTGGAGTGAAGACACAAAACGCGCTAGCCCGCCATGATGAACCGGAAGTTGATGAATAAATAGTAGTTTAGATTTAAATATCTGTGATAATTCTTATAGGACCCTTTCATATTTACCTGTCTCTTGTGCTGTGCATTTATTTTGTTAAAAATGAATGAATTAGTAATTTTAAAAAGAAAACACAGAGCGAAACCTATAAAATCTTATATTTTTTAAACATTTTTAACGCGATCCAATTCATAAAAGTGCACTTCGATCAACGGTCAAAGGTTTACGTAAAAGACATAATGCAATATTTTTCACATTTTTATTAATAAAGATGCAATGATGTAAATACAAAGTACATTCTGACCAGAAAATGAATAATATAACACAATAAATATACTTCGGGCATGCGTTACATTCTGTCCTGGTTACTGTCAGGTGTAATTCCTGCTGTAAAAAATAAAAACAAGTTTCAGTTTTACAAAAAACCTAGTAGCGCAGTTATTGGGACCAAGATAGCAGCACCTATTCCATTGCTTAAGCTAATGAAGAGAGTAAATTTACAACTGTTTGTTTTGTGTCAAAATGATGGGAAATGATTTGATAATATCAGGACCTCACAACATGTTATCAGATCATAGGAAACAATATGTCTTATTCTTCAGTGCAAAAGTATCCTATCGTTAAACCATAAAACACATTCGCGTTTAGCCCGACAAAACATGATCAGTCACTTAGCGATTTTGGCAAAGAAATCCAGCCCGGATTCGAATAACGTACTAGAACCACTTATGTAAACATTTTGTTTAAACGCTGCGACCGACAAATTGTACAAATTCTCAACACGCACAAAGTAAATAAACATCCTTGCTAGTGAAACAGATGGAATGCAAACAGGTGTGCTTAGCATATTCTTAAATATCTAAAACTTTAGAAATATACCAGTTCAGCTGATGAGATGCGAAACATGCAACCCTATGCATGATAATCATACGGTCATGTGTTGCCCTTGACTGTGGTGGTAGAGTGACAGGACTTTTACTTCTTTGGACATTCAGCCACTCACTCACCACAAGGGCTTAAGTCCCGGTTAGGACGGAGGACTTAACGTGAGAATGCCATTGAAGCAGAGCGAGTAGTTTTCGGTTAATAAATCTTTTTAGACTAACCTTCTTATAAATTTGAAATAAAAACATATATGTTTTATATAATTAACATTCTTTCTTTGCTCCAAACTGTCGGATATCACATTTAAAGGATCATGTTGTTTTGGAAGATTGTGTTACACCATTCACAAAACGTCACGCTGCTGAATAAATCGATTGCGTTTGTACATATTTTTCCTTCTAAATTGTCAGCTTGACTAGCTGAACAGGGTCTTTATTGATATAATGGATACCGATAAAATGTTTTGGTTTAATGTCCGGAGCAGAATCTATTTACATAACGTTGGCGTATATAACGCAGTTTCTGTACTTATGAACAAACTAAAATGTTACTCTATCAAAATACATTATCTATTCATTATGTTTTCAGTTTTCTGTCAAACCGGTTTAAGCACCCCGGTCGGTCCATATCGCCGACTGACCGTTCCAAAGCGGTAACTGTCCGGTTTGCTCTTATTGTTAAAAGGCTCATCCCAGATTTGTTCTCACATTTACATTTGTCATGCATGTGGATACCTTGGTCCTGTGTCGTTTCAATGTTTGTATCTGTTGCAATGCTCATAGGACTTTGTCTTATATATTCTTATTGTAAAGTATTAATATTTTACTTAAATGTAGGGGAGACATATTTACCTAGTTCTTCCGAAGCTTCTGAGGACAATTCCCCTCTTACAAGCCCAGCAGGTACATCATATGTCCGATGGCAATCTCTTGTAGATGTATGGGGTATTTTAGTCTCTTGAGAAGAAACTAAATGTAATTGTAAATAAGGGAATGTGATAAACAAATTAATTATTAAATTTTAAAAAAAAAAAAGACTTGTTATATTGGTTGGCATCAATAATGCCATCTAAATTATAGCAAATTGCTCAGGAGAACGTAGTTTACAATTGGTTTATTAGGTTTAGGAAGTCTTAATTCGTGGTGCATCTTGTCATGTGTTTGCGGCATGTTAAATCAGCATATGAAGCAAAATGTCCGGACTACTAAAGATTGTTGCATGGACGAATATCCAGCCATTGTGTAATCGTTTATTATTCCAAAACAACAATGATCAGCATGGCGATATCCAACGATTATTGGGTTAGAAGACAATAAATCTCTACATATATTTTGCCTTAACCAATGAACGTTCAGCATAACGTTTGATTTAATGATATACAGAATAAGCCTGGCTCTGTGAGATCGATGCTTATTACAACTCCAATTTAATCTCAGTAATATGAATTAATGCAAAACTCCTCATTTTAATATAAAAAAAAGATTGTTGTCATGTAAATGATTTTTCAGATAAGAGGTAAGAGGTGTTTACCTTCTGTGGCAACTTCCATAGAGGGCAATTCCCCTCTAACTAAAGAGCCGGGGCTGCTGGTTGCAGTTGTCTCATTTCTATAAGGGTTCGTAGAGCGCGGTCGTACTGTCATTTAGGAAGAAATAAAACAAAGACAGAAATAAACATTCTAGTTGGGTTGTCACTTAATATGTTAGTAACGTTGCTTGTGTATGAAAAAAGTGACACACTTTGACTGTCATGTAACTTCATTCAATATAATTATTATTTATTATAAGCTATATTAAGTAATGCAATAATTATTAAACTGCAACAAGAAATTGCAGTTTGGGGTTTATGCTAAAATACTGTTGTCACCGAGTTTCACATTTTAAAAAAATACTTATTCTAAGTACATTCGAGTTTTAATTTAATCTATTAATTTTATGTCTACAAAGGATTGAATTATGAAAAAGTTAGTGATACAAAAGTCAGTTTGAAAGGTCCTATAAAATTTAATGAAATTTATCATTTAAAAAGAATGAATGAAAATAAAAATGTACTTTGATTAATTATTCATTTCATAATACAGAAAACCATATTACCCTTCGTGGCCTTTTTGGGGCTTCTTATCATTGACATCTTTCAGCGCCAGAATCTGTGCCACGTGAAATACAAAAGCAAACATAATCTTAAGGTAAAGACATTTATTATAATAATGTATGTGCAAATATGTAGAAATAACTTCTTCCAAAATAAAACAACTAAAATCACAACAGTTTAAGAACGAGTGACATTTTTCTCTTGTTAGCTTTCATAAAGCTTTGTTGAAATATGTTTTATTCAGGAAAGTAGACTTCTAATTGATGAACCATCAGGAAGCTTTGAAAAAATAAGACATGTTTCAATACAACAAGAACATAAAAACTGCATTAGTAATTCAAGATCAATATGTCTGTAATTATATTAAAGGAAGAAAACAACTTAAAGAAGAGAATTGTGTACTAACATGTAGTGTCCATAATGACAATACGACAAAGGCAAAAGCTGTATTTATTTTGGGCTGATAAATATTCAAGCGATGCGTTCGGGTCTCTTTGTTTTCATCTGTTCTACAATTGCCTGTTGTCATAGTAGTAATAATGGCTGAATCGAAGAATAGACGAGCATTTCGACCGTCATCAGGAGAAAAGATGGGATGTATTTCATTACCTATTTGCATTAGTCTAAACATCCCATCTGTTGAGCACACAATTAAACTGATGGTCAAGTTTATTAAGATTCTACGTTCATTTGTCAGGAATGGATGGTTAGATTGTTCTTATTCATACATTTTCCCTGTCGCTCTTAATTTTACTCTTGCTAATGCGTCTCTCTCCATCCCTACCTCCTTTATATATTCCACAGCATATTTCTTTGTAATGTTGATAATATTAACCTAATGATATTTTAGCCAGTTTTTGACTTTCACATTAGTTTGTTTTAAAAGCATCAATGGCAATTTACCCGCTAAACTCAGTAAATATTGTGCTGTAGCGATAGCATCAATTTGTTGTTTCACCATGACCTGTGATTTGTCCGAAGTTATACTCAGATTATTTTGAAAGATTTACTCCACCAATAATTGCTGGGGGAATCAGCCAGACGTTTATAATGAATGTGCGATACATTTCTCTACAAAGAGCAGACTCACTTAAGATGGATACAATCATCCGAACAATAAAAGATGTTGTTTTTTCGGCCTACGCATCTTAACCTTACCTAAGTTATTTTTAGAAATCTAATGGATTCGAAGTCAGGATAATATCCAAGCGTCCCATTCAAACAAGAAACGCATTACTTGCATATGTCTGCACATTTTTGTCTGAATCCTTTGCCTGTGATTTTCCTGAAGGTAAAGTAAAACAATTGCCTATCTCCTCGTACTACGACATTCTTTTGCGATCTTTGTCATACGGTATGGTTTCTACTGTTTATTATACATGTATACGTTGGTGTCAATTGACTTAATAGGTGATCTTTAGCATAAACGTGTTTCTTTGCATTCTTCGCTTATCTTACCTTAAGTAGTGTTTTCCTTTCATTGTTTATGTTTTCAATGTCGCCTTTTGAAGATTATGTAGTCGGTAACAACATTTTATCCACCTTGTGTATGTAATGACGACGGTGTTCATATCTTTATTGAGTCATGTTCTGTAATGTTCTTTAGTGTAAGGGATGTGCATGACCATCGCAGAGAAAAACTGTAATTAATTACGTTTTAAGTAGGGACACACAGACATAAGAGGTAGGGTATGTCTTGTTTAATTTTAATGAAGAATTGTGTTTTGTTATACACTATACTTCATTGTTTATGACATTTTTCTTTTACAAAAACTACTTAAAAATTGTTATTCACCACATGACTAGGTTCCAAGGCGACCTGTGTCCTAAATATAAACTATAATTACATATGTCGTTATTTTGTGAGATTAATATTAGTGTGAGATTAATATTATCATGTGTGTGCGCAATAACATTTCTAGTTTTTTATGCAAATGCTCATCCTACAATTTTGATAAAGTTTGGAAAGAAGTTTTGAAACTCAATACCATTTAACTCATTACCGCACTTTAATTTGGTACAAAATAAATGAATGTTGGCAATACGGAATACCCCAGATAAACAAAATGTGTTTTGATTCCAGTCATGACATGCAACTACAATAAGGGAGCATTGAAGCTTACATAAAATAGTAATAGTCACTAAAGAGGCGAAGAAAGAATCGTAGTGATACATTTTACAAATGATGATGTTTCATATATTTATATTTAAGAAGAAAGATAGGATAATATTATTACAACCGATCTTGCCAAAACATATGTCTATGTGATGAGACGTTTATAAGTGGCGTAAAAAGCTTCTCTAGACCTCTAGACATACTATACTTCCTCGCCACAACTAGCGGCAAATGACACGTATTCTAGCAATATTAACGTTCAAGTGACTCTTGAAATTCTCGACAACAAACCCTTGTATATTTGGTGCACCCATCTATGTTTCGGGACCGAAGATGATGCAAATTGCACCAGTATAGACCCTATGATAAGGGACAATAAGTGACGCATGCCAGTTTAAGTTATCTAACGATACAGACTATTTATGTTGGTAGCAAGCAAAAATCATACCTTTGAACAAATCTGTGTCAACATCTGTCTGTATATAAATGACTAATTTTCATTATATTAAAGTTTTATTTAATTATCTGGACTGACATGCCCTTGCAACTCACGTGCAACTGTCTATGAGCTGTGATTAGGAAGTGTATACAATTATTATACCTAGTATAAACGTTTTGCATAACAGTTAAACTATCGCAAATCTGATATTGTTATAGACAGATGATTCCAGCATTAGAGTATATTATTATATATGAAACGTCTTGTCATGTTGTTAGATAGCCATGCATTGTAGATGGATTCTGTTACGGCAGAAATACGGTCTGTTGAAGTACCAGCTTTAGACTCTGCAGATTTCAATCAAGAAGGTGTGTATTGTTTGATTTCGTTGAAGAATATTAAGAATGTTAAGCTAAACATAACTGTACGCACATTTAGAGAGTATAGAAACTTTTACGACAGCCGCTAATATGGGTCCTTTGCAAAATTGTGTAACCTTTTCACAAACACTACACGTACATTCGTAGAACTTAAAACTCGGCTCTAAAACTGTATTTTAAATGAGTAGTTGGGAAGACAAATATAGGATAAATCGCTATAAGGCATTAGATCTGTTTTCATCATTCGAATATTAGACCATATTACCTTTCAAAGAAAAAACTGTGTGTTTTTAAAACATAAGGAAGCATAAGCAAAATATCAGTTTCACTGCTTATTGTATTTATTTTTACGTATGTTTCATAAATAGTATGAGTAAGACTGTGGGATGTATAGAAAAAATAACATATACAATTCTTGCAGTTTAAGCATATATGCGACAGTTTTTCAGCAACATTATGCTGTTTAAATGAAAATGTAAGTTGCATTATTTGTTGCTGCAGCTGCAAATATATCCACAGAAAGAACATTTGGCATATCAATAAACAATAATTAAGCTCATTGTCCTTATCTGCTGAGAGGCATCTAATGATAAGATCATGTGATATTTGGTATAGTTATAATGAATTAGTAAATCAGATCAGAAAAGAAATGAACATCATTATCTCATAATGTTCAAGTACTATACTTACCTGTATAAATAGAAATAATCCTATATTTAAAAACCGAAACACCTTTCTTACCTTGGATGTTGCTTAAATCGAAATGAGCCCTTGTCTCTCGCATAACTCTCTAGCGGCCGATTCATTCTATTGGGTTACATTCAATTGGCTACAGCGCAATGAATAGCGAGCGCCAATGAGATCTGCTGAGCAGACGATTAGGGAGGGGCGACAGTTAAATGGCAACTCGACAATACATCAAGAATTTGTAAGCTTGATTTATATTCATGTGCCTGTTTATTCGTCGGTTGACGTAGGGGTTATCAATGAGCAGGTCTTAAACCCCAAATAACAGACGGATAGCACGCGACCGACTAAATAGGAGGAAGAAACGGGATGGGATTTTCCAGCATTTTAGCCGATACTGTGCAGCGACATTTCTATCATTATAGCACAGGGGCACTTATGAGGTGCCCAGGGACTGAACCCGGCCGGTCCATTATACTAACACCGACGAGTCAGGCGAAATGCTGTCCCCTTAGCCCCAAGCTTTAGGACGGAAGCCACTACTACCAAAGTCGTTGGTTTGACCCGGCCGGGGTTTGAACCGGCGACCTCCCGATCCGCAAGACGACGCTCTACCAACTAGGAAGAAGTGACTTGAATTCAATTACGGTCCATCACTCATTAGTTGCGTTGTTAATTAATGACTATTTTAGGCCAGAATACATTCATTCATTCAACATTTTATTGCTTTAAACAATAGCACATGTTTATAGCATAAACAAGTCAATATAATCCCAAATTATCACGAAGAATAATACAGAAATATAAATAAATAGATTACATGCTAGTTAACAGAGGAGCGTTAATAAATATCTTGTGAAAGTTTTTCATTTAACTCAGAACACGTAATCCAGATGAGTAACAATTATGAGACATTAAGTTAAGAAAAGGAATATACAGCAGGTTTAAAGGGTTTATATTACAATATAACAAAATACAAAGCACGAATATTACATTGTAATACAAATGGGATTATTTTAATGTGTTTATTCTTAATAGATTTGCAAAATATGCAAATTCACTCAGCATATTTAGTATTTTTGGAGAGTTATTTGACATTAAGTGTGTAAACTTTTGAACCGTTTTCCAGGTGTAATAATACTTTTTTAAATATAGTTTTCTTATTTGTGAATATTTTGGACAAATAAGTAAAAAGTGGTATTCATTTTTAATATGTTTCAGATTACAATTTTGGCAATATATTAAATTTCTTGGTAAATCATTTTGCCTTTCTTTTTCGATAGCTATGTTGTGTGAAGATAACCTAAATCTTGTCAAGGTTATTCTAAATTTTGGGATATTAATGATGTCCAAATACTTTTCTTTAATCCCTTGTTTAATACATATAAGATCAGTGTTATTTACTGTCTGGGTCTCTCAGATATAGGCTAAACCAGATTCTTTTAGCATAAGTTTAATATGCGAAGCCCAGTTGTTTCCATTGTAAGTATTACCGTTATTTGCATCTTCATTTAGCATTTGATAAGTTTTGTATAGTACAGAATTTAGGTTTGAGTTAATAATTTTTTCCAGTATCTAATTAAGATTTTTTTCCTATGAAAATACATCGGTACCCTTTTTAGTTCGCCAAACAAAGCTTCTTAATTCGTATTTAATTTTACGCCTTATATCTTCCTACAAAATGTCTTATGTATACGTTCTATATCTGTACGTAAATGCCTTCCCCATACTTCAGCATCATAGTTTGTAAGATTGTTTCCTACTAGCGTGTCAAATAATTGTATCTTCTTATATATTGAAAGTTCTGTTTGGTTAACAATTGTAAACAAGAAGTTTAAATAATGAATTTGGTACATCTGTTGTTGAGTTGAATACGTTGAGGGCACAGTTAGCCTCAGTCATGCGTGTTTGCACAGTTACTGGCCACTTGATGATATCTAAATGCAAGGCAATTTTATTTCTTTACCAATAAAATTGGTTGCTTTGCATGTTGCATGTAATGGAGAATGAACATTTAACTAAAGCTTTTTTCTCAGCTTCAACTCAAACTCTAGCTCAAGATCTCCGAAGGAATGTTACTGGTACATAATAATTAAAAAACAAGAATTCCAACACTAACAATATGTCATCTCTATAAACGAAGAAGTGTTCTAACGTGATAAGATAATATCACGCGACTTGTCGGGAATATTTAATATTTTGCTACAGTAAAATAGTTTTTCTTCCGCCCCCCCCCCCCCCCCCCCCCCCACATGTCGTTTAACAGATTCTACAAATCGGGTTCCTCGGCACACCTAAATTTTCAATAAAATACACTATAGAAAATGATTGTTACATCATTTGAAGATCAATCCAAGAGTCAATAGTTGATTAAATCTTTAGCAATTGTACGCAAAAAATGAACAGTTTTGTTGTCTATTGTAAAGGTTGTCCATAATTTGAGTCCAAATTTTAATATAGGCGATATTTTTTTCCATAATAAGCAACCTGACACTGATGACAAGTAGCGATTTTTAATGAAGGGACAATAAACTTGTTCGTTTTTACAAGGTAAATGGAGACGACCTATTGTGCAGTATCAGAAAGTTATTTCAGACACAACTAATATGTACGTGGGCAGGTTAAAATTAGTTAAAGACAGCAGTTAGATTTGTTTCAGCAAATTTTCGTCTTGTGACTTAAGTAAATAAAGAACGTTTAAGAAACATTCCGAATATACAGTGGTTGTGTTTCCGATCTGATAAATACTACCATTTTACAATTTAGACACAGGCCAGATCATAGCTCCCGCCTAATGCATTAACAGTTTTTTTTCTGGTGAAAACACACCACTAAATGACTTCATTTCTGCATATGTTTACTTTATAACTTTACCCTAAAATACTAACAATGCCAGAAACCACAGGCCAGAAACCACGAGAAAAACACATGCTACAACGCGCAATCGGCTTTTGATGGAAATATTAAGCACAACAGAAGCGATCTCCGCGGCGGAGATTGGCCATTCTAAAAGGTCTATTAATCAGATATCACCTAATCCCCTCTTATGAAGGCCAAATTTAGACAAAAACAACCTGTGAAGTGTTATAAATGGTGCAACATTCGCGTTATCCAACTATTTAAAGGTTTAATTCTAAACCAATTCTGACGTGAATTTATCCACTCTTATCTGACCACATTTTATGGCTATCAGAATGATCGACAAGAGTGTCTAGAACCATATTTTCCGATAAAATAAAAAGAAACTTGATTGGGGCTATATGAAAACTTAGTGTTTCCTTGGCAACCGTACTACCGGTAACTGGTTATAGATTGGCCATTATGGTCATGTGCCAGTGCAAATTAGCACTCATTACTGTTTATAAATTCGTAATTTGCAATTCAAATCTAAATAACAGACTCAGATTTTAAAATGTTGATACTATCCTTTTTAATTACAAACAATATTCAGTGAAACTGAACAATTTTAAAAGTTACGTACATACCGCTTCTAGTCAAACATATGTTGATCTGAGTTTCACATGAGTTGGTTAATTTAGTGATTTTTTATATTGTTGTTGTTGTTGTTTTTTGTTTTGTTTTTAATTAATTTCGTCAAAGATTTCTTTTCTACTTACATTTTAATGCGCAGTTTGGTTAGATATCTGCTTATAACTAACCATATCATAAAAGAATAATTTTAGATTATTCCTTTAGTAAAGGTTATCACTAAGGTTAGATTTGAAATGTATTTATGCAAATGAGCAAATATGAATGTTTTAACCTTAATGAGAATCAACAAATAGATACATCGCCAGCTGTGTATATATATGGTCTCTGTTTTTTCACAAGTTCGACACGATCGCTTTCTCTTGGTTAATGGTTCGGATTTTCTTGCCGATGCTTGATGTTTATTTTTTCGTCTTTTTTTCAACACGTAATACTTTTAGTACTTTAAGTACGGATAATTTCTTCTTTTCCTCAGGGCAACCAAATGGATAAGGCAAATTTGTCTTAACACTCTTTCGCCTTTTGGACAATGGAATTGAGTCCTTTTATAAGAATTTGATCTTCTTTAAAACTATTGATTACCTCTTCACACTATATTTTCATTGAATCATCGCGAAGCCCTGTGGACAAACTCTGCTTCAAGCACCATCTACAAGCGACCTGTAATAACTGTGTGGTGGTGGTGGTTATTTTGACGTATATGAACACTTTTTGTTCTTATGCTCATAGGACAAAGTAGATTAGTTTTTCCTTCCCTTTACAGCCCACGTGACTTTACAAAAAGCTCAAAAGACAGCCCATAGTTTTGGAAGTGCAAGCTTTCACAAACTCCCAAATATCCTCGAAGCCTTGAACCTCCTGTGTTATAGCTGATGACGTCATCTTCTACATGTATATCTCTTCCAGCTGTTTTAAACCACATTGAGTCTGATGCAAGAAACATGGACAAACGATGCAGTTTCGACCATCTTCAATGCTGCCATTTTTAATTTTTTTCTCAGATGAGATGTCAACAGCTCTGCAATTGTTTTTGTGTCTTTATCATCAACATGAGTTCCTCCAATTATTCACAGAGCTATGTTTAGTTTATTAATCGCGCCTTATGCTTTAGCAAGATCTGGAACTCGGAATCAGTTCATCAATTGCTTACATCAACCTCTTAGATGATGCAGCAACAACTTTAGTCTTCACATCTACTATTTCTTTGATGACATCTTTGTCCATCTTCAATTGCTTGCAAGTGAATCCAGAAAGAGCCCAAAAAGTTATGGATGGCAGTGGTTTAAACAGAATAAAAAGCAAATATTGTAGTTTGTGTTTTAATTAACTTGCTCATCCATGGCAGCGGAAATAGAGAAAATCTTTCTGCTTTGTGTTAAAATTACACGCACCTGCACCATTATTGTTTGGTACGAAAACGATTTCTTCCTCTTTATTTCTCTTTATTACACTAATCTGTATATTAAGCGCATTGGCTCCCTTGATGCAAGAACAAGATGTTGATCTTAATATGTATCTTGTCATAATCTTAATGTAATATTTAAAAATACGAGCGTAACCAAGAACGTGAACTCTTTTTGCTTTCGCATTAACTAAGTGTAAACTCTTCGAAGACTTCTATATTTAGCAGAATTTCACATCCTGCTTATTTTAAGTCAATTGGTTTAAAATAATAAACATTTAAAGTGAATTTTTCCAAATTGGTGTCTCAGTATTAATGAATTGTTTTAAACCGTCTTTATTTTGACGAAAAGCCGTTCAGTTTGCAATAATGCCGTTATTGATGCAAATTGTGTTTAACTTGATATAGACTTTCAGAGATCATGTTTCCAGCTTCTGCACTACTCCAAGGCGATAACTATCGGGTTTGCACTTTTTGGTAAATGACTCATCACAGATTTGTTCTTACTTTTTTGCTTGCATGTGGACTACCTTTGCCCTATATCTTTTCAATTTTTGGTATATGTTGCAATGCTCATGGGACTTTATCATATATATTTTTATTCATAGTTAAACTGAGTAGATGTTTATATTTATACTACGAATTGATAGGTTAAATGTGTTTGAAACTACAAGAGGTATTTATAGAGTATTTCTTGTAAAGGCATGTTTATATTGTAAAATCTTTCTCGTCTTTGCATTGTCTTGAAACTTATATTAAGTTATTAAATATCTGTACTTGTTGTAAACTTAATATATATGCATTATAAATTGTAAGACATAATTTCGCACTTAATGACAGTTTTCTTTTTAATCGCGCTATAGTATTATTATTATTACTATTATTATTATTATTATTATTATTATTATTATTATTATTATTATTATTATTATTATTATTATTATTATTATTATTATTTAAACATACTTATGATATAATCAAAGCAAATTGATAACAAATATTTAGTAAAGTTTTTATAGAAGGGTTTTACCTGGACTGAAGGATTACTTGTACCTTTGTTCAAAAGCTGGAGTCATTATGCTAAAACATTCGTGAAAATACATTATTTACATTATTACATAATGTTACGCTCTGGCAAAAACGTATTCCAACTTTTTTTGTAAATATATTAACAAAATGGACAGACAAGCGTTGAATGAGGATAAAATTTGGATTTCCCAAATGTCAAAAGTCTGAACAAATAACTTCATATATCGGAATAAAAGAAGAGGCCATATTAGCAGCAGAGAATGTTTGTTTTCTTTAGCAATATTAGACCTTTGATGATATGAACTTGTTTGCATACCGCAGCCATGTTTACCCAAATCCTGCAATTTATGTTATACAACGTAGACAAAAACTGAAATAGAATGTGAACAAAATTAAGGTCCGTAAACTTGTAAAGGTTGCCAAACAATCAATTGTATTATATGAATAGAATAACGAAAGATGTTGTAGAATCATTCAAATATTTTTGTATTAAGTTTTACAAAACCGAGACTAGAGTCAAACGCTGAAACGCGCCGCCCAGCACGCCGCCTCGTTCAAAGTACATAGTTTATTTACTCAAATAGATCTAACAATTTCCCGAAAGATCTATCTTGTTTATTAGCATCCACATTCAGCTAAATGGCTGAGATCTCAGGTGGGAACAATGCGCTTGCTTTAGAGGCTAGCCTTCGAAGTTCTGCGGAGGGATTGTGGTGTTAAAACCTTTACTAATCATGTGGGCACTATACGGCGATCTTAAGATAATGCATTATGTATGTTTGAAGATAAAAGTTAATGGTTAAATATGGTATAAGAATGTTAACAATGAATGAAAACTGCTTACTAGTTGAAACATACATAATATTATAATCAGACATAGATAATAGCTGTAGATACAACGGGAACAATTGGGCATATCTTAAATATTATATGGATCGGGGCTTGCAATTAATATATAGCAATATCAGTTAGCGCCTCGTATACCGTCAACAGTGGTATACAGCAATTAATGATTCATCAAGACGCGATACTTATAGCCCATTTAAACACTTTTTAAATCTTAAAAAATATTTTGACGTCAAAATTTAATAGCATTTTCTAAATTTATAATATAGTCTCATAGTTTAGTAATTGAACATGAAGATACGTGGACATACCAAGAAATAGTAGAAAGGGTTCCTGTCATCCAATCCATTTTGACAATTAGCATCATTTTATTTTATTTTATTTTATTTTATTTTCCAAAATATCCAAAACATAGAAACAAATATATAAAAAGGCTATCATTTCACTTGGCCAAATTAGCAGAAGCTGATAAATTTAATTGCAAATTTTATCAACTCCTGTTGCTAATAGTTACTTGAATTCAATACATTATTAAGATCAAATGTTTTAAAAAGATGGTTGTTTCTATATATTTAAGTGCATGCATTGTTACTTTTCTGAAAAATCTATCTTGTTGAATAATATTGTTTTGTGTTGCTGTTAGCGCGTATATGTTTTATGCAATAAAGTATTGAAAATGAATATAAGAATTAAGATTCTAGCAAACAAACTGCATATTCTTGCTTTATGTGGAAGTTTGGGTTGCGTTTTATTTTACCATGTGATTTACTGATCTTTGTTTTAATACTGTGTTTTAGAATTTATAACAATTGATGCAAAACACCAGTCATTTTGTAAAAACAAGTTTCTATTTTATTCGAACTGCTTTCAAGTCTAAGTAAATCCTTCCTAATATTGCATTACTGTTTATTTGTTTAGTTATTACAAAAGTATGTTTTACTTTTAGATTGTTGATTTTTTATATCAATTGTGGATTTGCCCATTATGTTTATATGACCCCATGTAGCTGTACAACTTGATATTTCCGATTTTCTTATTTGCCGCATATTTATCTAAAAGGCAGGTTATGATGAAACGAAAGCGTCTGTGTCTAAAAGACATCTCACGTTTTATCTCCTATTTTGACTAAAATTTTGTTTGAAAATTCTTTTAAACCCTTGTATGTATCTGTGCTTCCTGAATCTACACTCGGGCCACAATCCCCTGTATGCCAAGAACGTAGTAGTTAAGTATACGCGACACTGTTGACCTGCATGATCTTTAATCTTATAAAACCAGTATCTAACATTTGCACTTATTCCGGATTTTGATTTTCTTCCTTACTTTCATCGAGAGTAGGTTTGTCATTTACTTTACTCAAAACATCTTTAGATACATTTGAAACAATTTTTTTATTTAAATCCTTATTAAGTTGTTCTATACTTGCAATATTGTCTCTTTGAAAGTTTCAGGCTCTGTCTTAAGTATTTTTAATTAAACGTCATTTTCTGTTAAACCAATTCAAAACTTCCAACTAACTGAATGTCTGGGTAAATTTTACACAAAGTGGTTTCAGTTCTGTCTGCAAAAGTAGCAAATTTCTGGATTTTCTTTCCTAGCATTTAGAATATATGTAAGTTCAAAATACGAATCTGAACTTAATCTCAGTTTTAGATCTAACTTGTGTCTCAATTTGTTTTAAATATTGTTGAGTTGAAATAAAATCGGACACTATTTCCAAGCGCAATTAATTTGATCCCTTAATCTGTAGTTTTGTTGATTTATGCACAGTTTCTATTAATTTAACACAATTCTTAGATTTAACAGACTTTAAGAAAATTATTACGTTTGCATATTATTGGCAAATTGAAATCTGTAGGTTTTTACAAAGAATCATTTTTTTTGTATTATGACTTCCGACATTGTGAAATATAATTACTTAACATAAGAGCATAAAATGTGGCAAAACTTTGCTTCGTGTGGCGTGGTCTACTCCGTCTGTCTTTATTGCTTACATCTTGTTCTTTCTTCTCGTTTCACATATTACCACACATATATAACGTCATGTAGGGATTTAAACACACTTCAAGTCCTATTTGAAGATTACATAGTTTATTTAATAACGGCACATGATGCAAAGTAGTTGCAGTACATATAAAGATATCTTACAGGTGGTCCAGTTATATGTAAGTCTGATGTTAGCTGACATGTTGGCAATAGAAGATTAACTTGGACCGGATTCCTTAAAAATAGCTTATGGATATTAAATTTTCTGTAGGGGCTACCCTTATCAGATTTTCTTTTTATTTTGGTTACTTTCTGTAGTTTATCAATCGTTTCTGGCCGAGATTATCATTACATCTAACAGAAGTCTTGTCGATCCAATCTGGTTTCAGATGGTAGTGATCAAGCTAATGTACCCTAATGGGTAACACAAGAGAACATAATAGGAGCACAATTCATTTTAATCATATCTTTTTGTATTTCTGATCAAGCTACTCCACCGCTTTAATGTTTTTGCTGCGACTTTGTACAATAATGAACTATGCCTAGTTCTAAGTTAAGTGTTTAACTAACATCTTTAACATCAGATTCACTTTGCTGTGGCGGAAGGGCCGCTGAAAAATATAAGCAAGTAAGATTGTAACACCTTTAGAACGGCATGGAAACACAGATTGTTACATTTACTTTATAATGTACATAATGTTGTATCTTCTTATTGGTAAATAACCTTTTCTGTTGACGTAACATATTTTATCCTATATAATTTCATTTGTTTTCGAGTGTTTGGTGTGTGTGTGTGTGTGTGTGTGTGTGTGTGTGTGTGTGTGTGTGTGTGTGTGTGTGTGTGTGTGTGTGTGTGTGTGTGTGTGTGTGTGTGTGTGTGTGTGTGTGTGTGTGTGTGTGTGTGTGTGTGTGTGTGTCAGTGGGATAAAGAAAATGGTCACCTTTTCGGAAAAGACATTACATTTTTAATAACGAAAAGTAAAGACCATGGACGTTGCGTAATTTTTAGGATATATTATTCTCAAATAATGTTGTAAGTGTTCATTTATATTCTCGCGCATTAACAAACAGCCGTAACATGATGCTTAAACTAGAGCAGATAAGTTGTTTGTCGTACGTATAACTTGCCTAATTCTTCTGTCATTGGTATACACAACTCTCCTCGCACATGACCAGTAAACATGTCATCTGTTCGCCTGGTTGTTCCATTGTCCGACGGGCAGCTCTTTGAAGCCCTGGACAACGCCACTATAAAAGAAATTATTAACAAAACTACATGTACAATTCTTTTTGAAAATCACATAAACAAAATAAATATTATTTGACCGGTCTTCATGTAAAAAGGGTCTCGTTTATCACTTTAATCATGTGTACTTATAATTGTCTAAAAAACTACAAACCATTTACACGTATTTGGAAAATAAATCAACACATATATTCAGCGTGGATGTTTAGGAAGGTATGTTGCTTAGGTTATGGGGATTGTTCTGTAGCTGGCTTATTTTGTATCGAAATGATGTGAGTGTGGTTTAAAGTAAGAAATTCACTGCATGGCAGTACGATACAACAACAAAGCAGGTACTTATTCGTAAATAATCTTGACAGTAAAATTATCAGTACGATGACGACTAGAAGTGACTGATACACGAAATTGCACTGTGCAAATGTTTAATGTTACTGTAAAAAGAATACATAGCGGTCTCTTAATGACAAGGTAAGTTCGCAATGCAGCATTGTCAAGTTACATTTAGAAGAAACAAACAAAATAACACCATTTTGCACTTTGAAACAAAACTTCATATTTTGGTGAATACCTACATTGGCAATTGATTGGGTTGTAAAAATGTTCCTTTTGCAAAAACAATATTATCACACCTTCAGAACGGCATTGAAATACAACCTGTTACATTTACATAATGTTGTACCTTTTTTTGGTAAATGACCTTTTCTGTCGAAGATACATATTTTTACCTTATATAATTTAATTTGTTTTGTGGGGGTGGGGAGAATATGGTCACTTTTTCATAAATGACATTTACAATTTTGCAAGAACGAAAGTAAAAAAATAAACAATATGCACATTAGCATGGCAATAGCATGAACAGACTCAAATAGTTGTATACAAATCCCCGATTAATAACGGTCAATAGGGCGACGTCTAGTTAATAGTATGAATGGCCTTAATATTTATTTTCACTTATTGTTTAAAGAATATACAGGAAAGCTATATAAGGACTGTTTTGCATTATTTCAAAATAAACAAAAATGTATTTTGAGGATCATCACGTCATCGTCCAGAACATGGGCATTGCTTAATGTTAAGGATAAATTATTCTCAAATAATGTTGTAAGTGTTCAATTTTTATTCTCGCGCACATACAGACAGCCGTAACATGATGACTAAAGTAGAGCAGATTAGTTGTTTGTCGTACATAAAACTCACTTAATTTGTCTTTCTTTTCCATATACAACTCTCCTCTCTGACAAGTAAAAATGTCATCTGTTTGTCGGGTTGTTCCATTGCCAGACAGGCGGCTCATTGAGGTCATGGGCAATGCCTCTATTAAAGAAACGATTGGCATAACAACATGTACATTTTCTTTGAAAATCACAGTAACAAAATATTTTATTTAACCGGACTTCATGCAAAAAGTTTCCCTTTTTATCACTTTTATAATATGTGCTTATAATTGTATAAAACAACTACAAACCATTGATATGTTTTTTTAAATTTAATCAACAAAAATTTTCAGCGTGGCTGTTTAGAAAAGTGTTTTGCTAAGGTTATGCGGATTGTTCTGTGACTGGTTGATTTTGTATAGAAAGAATGTGAGAGTGGTTTCAAGTAAGACGTTCAATGCATGACGGGAGAATAACTCAAAAGCTAACCATAAAGCCACAACAAAACAGACAGTACTTACACGTAAATGACCTTGACACTAAAATTATCAGTTTATTATCATGACGTCTAGAAGTGATTGGTGCAAACAATCGTAATGTGTAAATGTTAAATATTACTGTATGAAGTATACATAACGGTATCTTTATGTCATGGTCAGTTCACAATGCATGAAGAAACAAACAAAATAACACTATTTTGCACTTTGGAACAAAACTTCATATTTTAGTGAATACTGATATTGACAATTGATTCGGTTGTAAAAAATGAGTTCATTCGTACGTTGATGATGGAAGCGGAGGCAAGGAGAAAACAATTACCTAGCTCTTCAGAACACGTTACCAGAGAAGGTAACTCCCCTCTTACATGTTCCGAAATATGGCGATCTGTTTGGACCCTTCTATTTCGCGCCTTTGCAAACCGTTTACTCCCTTTCAAATATAAGGAAATATTAAAATCATTATTTAAGCTAATGTTCAGCTGGTATTGTTTGTTCTATTGAATGCTAGAAGATGCACAAAAGTGCATTTGTCCTGATGTGTTGTTTTTTGAGTAAATTTTATTTGTTTTGTTTGTTTTGATTTTTTTTTTAATTTTATTTATTTATTTTTATTTTTTTAATTATTTAAAACAATATTGCCACCGAGTTATCATCGTTTGAAGAAAAGTATATCATTATGAATACATTTGTGATTCAGAGAGTTAAAATATACTCAAGCCATTTAATTATTAACATGTGACATAACTGTATCAATGAGAGTAATGAAAGCCATAAAAATGATGTTAAAGTTTTAAAAAAATATACTAAGAAGACATCTTGTTTAATTACACAATTCATAGACAAACAAAAAAGTACCTTTCGGTTCAACCTTTTTTCTGCTACTCATCGTGAGTGAGAAGCCAGAGATGTTGTTCTTCCCCAATATGGGTGCTACATGAAATAAAAAAGTACATTCTTAACATGATGATACTTATAATGATTAAGTATGTCCATGTAACTAGAAGTGAGTTCTTAACGAAAGATTAACAAGCTGAATTTTTACGGGTTCTACATCTTTTCTCTTATCTGCTTTCATTAAGTTTTGTCAAATGTTAAGTGTACAGGACAATGAGCGCTTAACGAAATAAGCATTTAAAAATAATGTCTGCGTTTATGTCGACTTTGACGACACAACCTTAAACAATAAGTTTGGGAATGATCGAAATTATTTTATCAAACAAGAATATTCTAGCTTTCTTCGTTATTAAATGTCAGTTTCTCAGTAAATGTATGCAATAAAATACCAAAATTGCTCAAATATCTGAAATGCTTTCTTATGCTTTCTTTCGTTAAGTAAGTGCTCAAAATAATAATAATAATAATAATAATAATAATAATAGATAGTAATAATTATAAATAATAGTAATAACAATACGAAAACACACAAACAAAAGCACACACACACGCGGGAATTTACAATGTCACGATAAATAATGCAGAAGCGACGTCACAATTATTGATATAAAAAGCGTGAGAACCTGTATGTTTGATACACAACCTTCTCAGTGGCACGGCCCGCCATTTTCCTCGCGAATAGTCTCGCATTCTTTTATTGTAAAATGTGTGCGATATGGTTGCCCTTTACGGCTTAACGCAGGAAGTAGTGTCCTTTAGTTATAGCATCCATTTGTTGTTTGATCGATAAACATGTGTTGCGTCGCTGTTTAATTTCCAAAGATTTTGTCAGGAGTACTCACCCCAAAATACATGTAGCTGGGCGACGAAAAGAATACACTAGCTGTGTTTGTGTGATTCAGCTTGCAACTCAGGACAAAACAGTTTGTTCCAGCTTACGAAATGTGTATTTATTGAACATTTTAACCCATTTTTTCCAGACTAATCATGACCTGTATTTGATGCGATGCTATTAATTAAATACAAAAAGGAAATATAATTCAGCATAAAAGTGATTTTGCTGTTTTAAAAAGTAAATATTTTAAGACCCACTTGAGAGGGATACAATCAACCTGACTATAAAGGACTTGTTTCGTCGTAATGCAATCACAGATTAAAATTATAGTTAAAAAACCTATCTTTGTAACTGGCGGTCCGCATAATATATATAAACGTCTCACATGCACCTCTTCATTAGTTACTGTGTGCAAAAGATCAGCAGGTTGAGATATGTTCATTCTACGTGCATAATTTGTGATTAAAGTGCGTTAAACATTGTTACTTTGCTTAACTTACATTGCTTTCTTTCAGTAGCATCTTTTAATAGAATAATGTCTTGTGGACGAATATGGAATGGACATGCGTATCGCAGATAGTGACTGCAATCACTTGTATTTTCAAGAGTATGCATATAGACATGAAGGGTCTTTCGCTTTTATTTTATTTTAGACTTTTACTGTTGCTTTTATACACAATACATGACTGATTACGTCACTATTTCACACACACTGTTGGAGGAATTGTTATGCTCCTTATGAAGTCGCTGGAAGGGCGACATGCCTTCTCGATGTATGGACGTAAGCAGAATAAGGATCAATGATTTGCTAATATATTATTATTTGTATGCACCCTTGTGTCTGAAATGTGTGTAAAGTTGTGTTGATATTAGTGTACATATACATCAGAAATAATATTAACAATTAAAATCTTACCGTCTAAGTGAAGCTTTATAGCAAGATTATTGATCTTAACTTGCACACAGTCAGCAGCATCAGGTAAGTTTTATTTATTGCACTGGTTAAAAGTTGTAAATGATAGAGAGCGCATTGCCTAATTGTCAGCAAAATTATGAAAATACTTTCTTGGGGAATTTCAATAATAGGTTATAAATTAAAAAGTCCATCTTTGTAAATGCCACGTTTCAATATAACTTGCATAAGTAGATCAATGTGTGTTTTAAAATTATAAACTTTCCTAGTCAGGAAATAAACATGTAACGGTTATGAGGAAATACCATAAGCTTTAAGACTGTGTTTTAAAACAGTAAATTGTCTTACTAGTCAGGAAATAAACATGTAAATGTTATGAGGAAATACAATAAGCTTTCAGACCAGCGGGACAAATGGGAGTCAATATTTTGCAGTTCATTTGATTCATTTCTTGATTGTCAGGTTCCTAAGAAATTATTGTTTAACTTTTCTAAAAACATATCCTTCCTACAAACGGCTCCGCATGTTTAAATTTAAGCAAACTTAAGCAAACATGTCAGTTTTACTTTCATTTATTAAATTTTCGTTATATTTTTATCTATTCTTGTTATAATATTACTATGACTAGATATGTATAGAGACGAAATCGGTGTGCATGTAATAATATATAATTTATATTTATCATGTAATTTATCACCTCATCTTATTTATTCATACTTTACTTTAAGTGTAGCCGCAAATATCATATACAAAAAGATTTTTAGGCATATCTCTAATTAGTCATTAAGTTTACTGTCATTATATGTTAATATATAAAATTACTATTATAAGATGAACAATATGTATACATTCATAAAACAAATCTTGAAATAGGTAAATATGTTGACAGTACAATACTTAACTGAAGCAATAGCTATATCCCTATCACCGAAACAATAATAACAGTCTGTAGACAATCTATTGCGAATCTGCGACAATGAGACACGTAAAGTGGAAGGGTTTATATATCTGATATCTTTATCTATCACTAGCTAGGCTAGCAGCCTGTGCTGGGTGGGTTACATTTCGCGCGAGCAGTCATCACAATCATACAACTGATACTATTACATTGTAAGTTAACATTATACTGAGACCGTGAGGGTAGGGTTAAAATATCTTCTTAAAGGAGTGCGGTTCGCTTGGCTTCACATGTAATCGTTTACAAGGTAATGGCATTTAATCTGTGTCTTTTTGCAATCTTATTGTAATTCAGGCTCACGTTAGCTGTAATTGACACCAAGCCAGTAATATTTCCTTCTTTGTACAATCACAATCCCATTGTTTAATTAATTACGGTAAATCATGTGGCACAAAAAGGCTAGTTTCTATTCTACAATTCTACATTTCTTCTTTTTCTCAATCTGAAATAGTTTTGGAACCAAAAGAACAAATATTAAATCTAATACTTTGCATTTTGAAATGCATGTACCTATATAACTATAACATTTGGATGACTAAATTAGTCTGAAAAATAAGCCTACTATACGGCATGATTCTAGGATTGCATTTACTCTTTTTCTTTCGTAGAAAACTATGTTGATCGTTAAAGCTATAATATGTCCCGAAAAGAAATACTTGGTAACAATAAAATGAAACATGCAATGGAAGAGAAGACTGAGGAAACATTATTGATTAACCCCTCAATTGACCTGTCATTAATCTAAAAGAAATGACAAGCTTTAAGTGAAATCTTTTAAAAAGCTTTAAGTGAAATCCTTTAACATCCTAACATGGGTCATAGTGAAATTTAAATCTGAAATTTGTAGGACTTTCCGCTGATGGTTCTACATGTACGCACCCAAGCCTAGGATCTACCTCTACAACTTATAAAATGGGCCCGCCAATAAGACCATAAGTGTGTCAGTAAAATTAAAGGTGGTATACGACAGTTTGCCTATATATAATATGTTTAACAATATGTAGCCTCTGGTGTATTTGCGCATAATTTCTTCAGAAAAAAAAACATACTTTAGTCTAAGCTTTGGTGATTTAAGCAGTATCTTAATTTTAGGGCAGTAGACTCGTTGATCAACACTTAAAATGGTCATTCTTTTCAAGTTTATAAACAATAACGATTGAGATTCCTGCTAACAATAGACATCGACGTCACAACGGATGACGTGTAGGGGTTTAAACATAAGTAGTCACGTGATTTTCTTAGTTTAAAAATAGCTAACTGTGCAGAGTAGCTCACATATTTATTATACAAACAGTTGGATACCACCTTTAAAAGAAAAGATAAGCATTATATGGATAATGTATAATAACCAAGACTCACTGGCGCATTAAAACTCTACACTTCATAATAGATATATATCTCGATTTTGAATCAAGCATTGTTTCTATTATATGTTTTTTCTTCTTTTCTTCTTTTTGCATGGTAAAACAAAGATAGTGTCTGACAGTATTCGAAATGCCTAAAAACGCTTTCAAAGTATGAATCAGCGATATAATGAATGTAAAACGGTTTAGTAAAGCTTCATAAACCTGTTATAATTCACAAACACCAGACTTAACACTGTTTCTATAGATTTCCTACGATAAGTATCTTCTCCGCCAGGTACGGGAGGCACCGGGTTCGATCCCGAGCCGCGACATACCAAAGTCGTTAAAATGGAAGTGGTAACTTACTAACGCTCAAGCAAATATAAGATTAGTTCCACACAGTGAAGGCAGCATTATATTTGATTCAAGTGGACACCGTTTCCAGATAACGGGAATTCTGTTGGTGGGACGATACTCCCAATAAACATAAACTTATTTTCTCTGTGTGTTTAGGAATTTGCTTGAAAGTTGGAAAGTATATCTTGCAACTAAAACAGAAGTGTCATTCTGATTTATTAGATGCAAACAGTAATCTAGTCACATAGCTCTCTTCTTATAATTAACACATTTCTTTCTTTAAGATATAGATAAATAGATCTTTTTTCCTTATAAGCACTCTTATATTTACTCTTATATGCATTTGTATTTAAAAATAATATCTGCGTTTTATTCGACTTTGACGACACAAACGTAAACAGAAGTTTGAGACGGATTGAAAATAATAAATTAAACAAGAAGATGCCTGCTGCATAAGTTTGTCAAGGTCAATTTCTCAGTAAGTGTATACAACAAAATACTAGATTTAATAAACTATAAGAAATGCGTACCCACATATACCTACTTACGAGTATAAATTGATATTAATAATAAGAAGAACAAGAAGAACACACACAAACAACGTACACACAAGCATCACATCACGCACACATACTCGTACAAACATGTACGAACACTCACAAGGACACGCAAGCACGCGCAAACACACACGAACACAGACACATTTCTAAATCTTAAAGTTAAGAATGTGTATGCACATTACAATGACAATTCAAAACAAATCAAGAGATTTTCCAGCTAATCTGCGGTGCTCCGGTGGTTCTACCCAGACATAAGTCTGGGGTCTTCATTTGCCAATAATTAGCTTTATATTACTGTTATAATACATATATTATAATGACCGAGACATGTACTGTAACGAAATTTTGA
Organism: Sinonovacula constricta; assembly: GCA_007844125.1. Taxonomy (NCBI): domain Eukaryota; kingdom Metazoa; phylum Mollusca; class Bivalvia; order Cardiida; family Solecurtidae; genus Sinonovacula; species Sinonovacula constricta. Next base: position 17,989,272 of record CM017558.1, read on the forward strand.
TTGCATTTAATAGCTTTTCATAGTCTAAGTAATTTGTGAGCTCATCTTATTTTTTTTTCAAAATTTAAGTTTAGTCTTAGTGTAGATGCAAATATTGTACACAAGATCATATATTGACACATCTTCAATCAATATTTAAGTTCATTGTAATTATATGTTGTGATATGTCAGTACAATCATAGGATGAGCAACAATGAGGTAAGTTATTTAAAAGTTAAGTACCACAAATCAGAAAATAGGAAAGTTATGTATAGCGTAGAAAGTTTTTACTTACTTTTATCAGTAGAAATATCCGTCACACGACTTTTGTTTCGTCGCAATGCTTTGTTCATGTAACTGGCGGTCCGAACGTCTTACATACACCTCTGAATCAGTTACTGTGTGCAAAAGATCAGCAAGTTGTCGTCTGCTACAATTGCCGGTCTCAATTTGATTGCAAGGTGTTACAATAGAAGAACACTTTGTTGTTTCGGGCTCGTGTACCTTGTCTATTTGATAAGGCGTGGGAATGACATTTTTGACATTTTAGGAGCCTTAAGAGAAATTTAACCGTACTGAGATATGTTCATTCTACATGCATAATGTGTGATTATTAATGCGTTAAACATTTTTGTACTTTGCTTAACTTACATAGCTTTTTTCAGTAGCATTTTAAATAGAATAATGTCTTGTGGACGAATATGGAAAGCATATGTGTATCGCAGATAGTGACTGCAATCACTTGTACTTTCAAGAGTATGCATATAGACATGAAATGTCGAGTGTCTTTCGATTTGATTTTACTTAAGAATACTGTTGCTTTTATGCACAATGCGTGACTGATTGCACTATTTATCACGCACTATTGGAGGAATTGTTAGCAGAATAAGGTTCAATGATTCGCAAATGTATTATTGTTTGTATGCACCCTTGTGTCTGAAAAATGTGTTGCTAAGAAAAAGGTGGTATACGACAGTTTGCCTATATCTAATATGTTTAACAATATCTTGCCTCTGGGGTATATGCGCATAATTTCTTCAGAAAAAAAATCATACTTTAGTCTAAGCTTTGGTGACTTTCAGCAGAATATCAATTTAAGGCCAGTAAAACACGCTGAAGAACACTTAAAATGGTCATTCTTTTCAAGTTTATAAACAATAACGATTGAGATTCCTGCTAACAATAGACATCGACGTCACATCGACGATGAGCAACAACGAGGTAGGTAGGTTATTTAAAAGTTAAGTACCACAAATCAGGAAATAGGAAATTATATATAACGTAGAAAGTATTACTTACTTTTATCAGTAGAAATATTCGTCACAGTATTTGTTTCATCGTAATGCAATCACAGATTAAAATCATAGTTAAAGAACTTATCTTTGTAACTGGCTGTCCGAATAATAAATTTAAACGTCTCACTTGCACCTCTTCATCAGTTACTGTGCGCAAAAGTTCAGCAAGTTGTCGTCTGCTACAATTGCTGGTCTCGAGTTAACGGCAAAGTGTTACAATAGCAGAACACTTTGTTGTTTCGGGATCCTGTACGATAATCTTTCTATAAAATAAGGCGTGGGCGTGCAATTTGTGACATTTATTCCTGGAGCCTTAAAGGGACACACCTAAGGGTAAAATAGGCTCAATTCGGGTTATAGATTCGAATAATTTGATTATCAACTGCTAGGGGTTATTAATATATCCCATATAACTCATTGAGTCGACCCTAAAATTCGGAGGTTTATTAGTGATAAGCCGATAATGTGGTGTTTACATTTGAAAAGTTCGTAACTGAATTACCTCGACAATGTTTGCAAACAAAACACCACTACGTAACACGCGTAATGCATTGTGGGTACTATTTTCTTGAATCTCATTGGCCGAAAAATCCAACATGGCGAGCAGAGCTAGAAGAGTAACATTTTCGGAGTTGAAGATAGAAAGAAGTGTATGCATGCGCAGCTACCGTTCACAAAGAGTGATTTTTACGATGATTTTACCTAATGGATGTATTTAAGAAACATTCTGTTGATCAGAGTACACGAGTAACTGGCCAAGCTTCACTTTGGAAAGGTACGTCGGGGGTTTTCACAAACGTTACCACATTTCGACGTATTGGTATTTTTATTGTTGTTTTTTTAACCCTTAAGCTATATTTTCTTCAGTTTAAAGATGTTTTCAATCGGGTTAGTTAGAACTGAAAGGGCGTTGTTACAATAGTTCATGGTTTATTTGAAAAACGCAGAAAAATGGTCTTAAAAAGTCGAATTTAGATAACAGGATATTTGTTTACATAAATGTTCGACTTATTAACTTACAGTTACTTGTTGTTGTAATCTAGCTATATGTCCAATCTTCCGTTACATGGCAAATTGTGGCAGTTGCTCTCATGAACTGATAATGGATACATTGGTAGATTGAACTTAATACCACCATAAAACAATTAGGCTTTAGACCTTTTTGGACGCATCACACGGTCAAGATGGGTTTTGCGAAGCTTAATACAAGGTCACTGTTACATTTGTTTTTGGACCTTTTTTTACTTGAAATTATTATTTATAATTACTACGTCTGAGCAACATGCACATAAAACTATCACTCACATATAGATAGTTTTCGTACCATGGAAAATCCCTTTCTCTTGGCAGCCATCTTTGATGGTAACTTCAAGGGATTTTCATATGAATCGTATAGAAGGGTATATTTTATTTTCTTGTAATTTCTTCATTTGTGGTCCGAAAATTAAAAGCTATAACCATTGGAAAGCTCTTGAAATTCATAATTTTGGAATACAATATTTTTACAATTGATAAATGCACACAGAAACACATAAAACTATTGGCTCATACTTTAAACAAAATGAACAGTGTATAATTTTCGGTTGTATTTCTTTAACTTTTCAAACTTTCAAAATATAGTTTTGATATTTAAAATACTTTATAAAAGTTGTTAGAGTTGATATAAAATTCAGTAAAATAGACAGAAAAATAAAAACACAGCACATTTTTCCCGATTTCGGCCTGCATTAGCTTCTGCTCACAAAGATGGCTGCCTTAAACTGTCTTATCCGTGTCGATGACATCACATGGAAACTATCTAATGCTCAGTGATATATTACAAAGTGCTTTCAAGTGTTGCTGAACTTACTTTATAGCATATAACCACCATAAATGGATATGTCTTGTTATAAGTACAAAATGAGGGTGATATTGAATATTGAAGAGGTGAAAGTTAGTAACTGATTGCCTAATCTATGCCATATCTTAAAAATTTCATCTATATTTTCTTGATTCTTTTATCAAAACCCTGATTGGTTCAGAATCAATGGTAAAATATAGGATGCATATCAACTCAGACAAAGTTATTTTTCTTCTAATCCATACCTTATGGAATTATGGAAGATGATTGACTTCCTACATTGATATTTGCAAACTTAAGTGCCAGTTGATCTGATTACCTGTGTTGTTAGCTTTATCTAATAGAACTACTACTTGATTTATTTCAACATGACCACTAGCAAAAATTATGTTTTGCTGCTTTTTAGCTTCAAGAAAGATGCTAGGCCCAAAAAAAAAGAAAAGACAACTTACACTTACACCTGGATTCCTACCAAGAACAGTAACTTAACTGCAATAAACAATCTAACAACATGGTCTGCTGCACCAGTTAAACACATAAAGGTATAAATATGTATATACATTGTAGTTTAAATCTTATTTTAATAGACTTTATGGTAGTAGGTTAACTCGGCTAAGTTGAACTATTTCTTTTTTTTTATTTATTGTTATGCCCTTTATGCTGCAGTGTCCCTTTTAATATTGACATTGTAGTGAAATCAATTAAAAAATTGTGTAAGCTTGTTTCTTATAGAAATATGCCACAATCAGACGTGTAAATTTCAAACCAGGACATAGTGTACCACTTGGTCAGACAAAAAGTAGATGTTTTCATAAAATAAAATACACACAAGTGCTAACTAACTACTATTTTCATTTTTTTCAAAAGTATAGACCATAACCTATAAGGTGATTCAATTTTTGTACACAAACGACAAAAGGTAGGAACCACCATTTACATACACTCCACTATACAAATTTGTAGATGTTTGTTTATTATTTATTGGGTTTATCGTCCCACCAATAATATTTCAGTTATCTTGTGACGGTGTCCACTTGAGGCAGATATGATGGTGCCTTCACTTTGTATACATGAACACCTGGCATGACACCAAACCCAGTCACATTATCCTGACACTGTGCCAACCAGTCATGGAACTAGCCTTATATTTGCCGGAGCATTAGCAAGGGAGCTATGCCACTACAATTTTTAATGACTTTGGTATGTCATAATCCATTTGTCGCAATTTTCTGCAAATCAAATACTCTTTATGTTCCACCAGAATTTGATTATTGATAAGCAACATTGCAGGTAATAAACTTAATTAATTTAAGCATATCGATGAATGTGCTAAATGTTCATATGATACTCTTCTGAAATACCTCATTATGCAGTTTTTGTTGTTTCAGCATCAGATAATTAAAAACCCAGCATCCTCTTCTGGTCCAAAACTTCACCAACATGAACTGCTAACACCTGAGCCAAATAGCACTACATGTACAGATAGATCTATTTCTTTGCAATTTTATTTTTTTTATCATACTGCTTTTACCAGCATGATGCCAAGGGGTAGGATTGCTGACTCATACAAATCCTTGGCCTCTCACTGTGGGTGTAGATAATATGTAAGCGGTCCGGTTATCTCAGTCGGTAGAGCATTTGGCCTGTTAGTGAAGGGTCCCGGTTTCGCGTCCCGTACTGGCTGCACATTTTTCTACCTATGTTTCATGGGTATAATTTTGAGATGGGATAAAGGACTTAAAGTGGAATACTTTCAGTTGACTGGTGTGGCAGTGGTTCTACCCAGGCATTTATCAATAGCTGGATGCTACTATAGTGATTAATATAACTGCAAATACAGCTAAATGTTGCAGCTTAACATTTATTTGTGGCTTTCCTCCATCATAAATAGTTATATGTTAGATTTGGGATCATTTAATTGTTACTGCAATTTGTTTGTTTTCCTGTTAGTGACAGATAACATAGAACACATCAGTTTACATTTTATTTCATCTGAACTGATTTACAGGTAAAGATTACTAAGTGCCATACCTAAGAGAATCAGCATATCACTGGATTGAGGCATATGGTAGACAGAAAAAATCACTACATAGACCAGGATATTTAAGAAGTGATGGCAAATGCTAAAGTCATTTGAGTGGATTGTACTTGGTCCAATATTGCAGAACAATTTTCAGTAAATTGTTTATTGTTGTTGTTGTTGTTTTAGAAATATATTGAACAAAGAAAGTATATCCATAGTAGCGATGATGGATGAGGACACCAGAAAATGTTTGGGTAGTACCACTGGTGCACCTGAAGTCAGCTTGAAAACCTTTTCCCTTCATGTCTGTTACCAAAACTGGAAGTTGAACTCATGTGATGAGAGGCCATGGTCCAGTAGGAGTCAGAGGAGTTAGGTATCTTGTCTGTGGACAACCCCTAGTTCTTTGTTTTTGATTTTAATGAATACATTCAGTTTGGGAAAATTATGACAGTCCAGTTGTTATAAATGTAGAAGCATTTAACACAAATACCTTGGTAAATATTACAGGTCGTTTGACTTTCCTTCATGAAAGTTTTCAACTGAGGCTCAACCCTAATCTGAAGTAATTGTTAGTGTTTTTGACAATCTGTTGTTATTATAACATCGTTGTCAACGTTATATTAAAAAACTAGGAAAAATGTTGCAACACTATTATTTTTCCAACCTAAACAAAAGTTTTGAAGGGCAGCATTTCACATATAATATAGTGGTCAGTTATATCAAAACAACATATTGTTTTACTATCTGTAGTTAAGTAGTTTTTGCCTTTTTGAAGCAAAAAGAGAAAAGAAATTGTAAATTCTACAAACTGTGAACAATTCATTTTCAAAGCTATATACAAGTTGAAACCTTTTCAGACAAATAATTCTTAGATTACACCATACAACGTGCTCAAGGGGAGCTTTTGTGATACCGCTTCGTCCGTCGGCCGTCGTCAGTCGTCCGTCGTCAGTCGTCCGTCGTCAACATTTAGCTTATGAACACACTACAGGCCACAGTTTTTATCCAATCTTCATCAAACTTGGTCAGAATGTTTGTCTGCATGAATTCTTGGAAGAGTTCGTAACCGGGTCACCTAGGGTCAAAAAGTAGGTCACTATGTCAAATCTTATAAAAATCTTGGGAACACATAAGGGGCCACATTTATAGCCCAAACTTTATTAAAGTTGGTCATAATGTTTGTCTGCAAACAATTTTGAATGAGGTCATTTCTGGGCCACGTGGGGTTAAAAATTAGGTCAGGAGGTCAAATCTTAGCTAAAGCTTGTGAACACACTAGAGGTCCCATTTATGGCCCAATCTTCACCATACTTGATCACAATGTTTGCCTGCATAAAATCTTGGATGTGATCATAACTGGGTTATGTGGGGTCAATAAGTAGGTCAATAGGTCAAATATTAGAAAAAGGTTGTGAACACACTAGAGATCACATTTATAGCCCAATCTTCACCAAACTTGGTCAGAATGTTTGTCTGCTTCAAATCTTGGAGGAGTTCATTATTGGGTTACGTGCGGTCCAAAAGTAGATCACTAGGTCAAATCTTAGCAATTTAGCATTTATGCATTTATGTTCCAATCGCCACCAAACTTGATCAGAATTGTCGCTTGCATGAAATCTTGGATGAGTTCATACATGGACCACGGGGGGATTTATAAGTAGGTCACTTGGTCAAATCTTAGAAAAAGCTTGTGAACACACTAGAGACCACATCTATAGCCCAATCTTCACCAAACTTGATCAGAATTGTTGCCTGCATGAAATCTTGGATGAGTTCGTAACTGGTCACGTGAAGTCAAAAAATAGGTCAATAGGTCAAATCTTAGAAAAAGCTTGTGAACTCACTAGAGGCCCAATCTTTATCAAACTTGGTCAGAATGTTTGCCTGCATAAAATCTTGAATGAGCTTATAATCGGGTCACGTGGAGTCAAAAAGTAGGTCACTAAGTCTGACTGGCTTTAATGCAGTTTGTATACGGTTACAAGGAATTAAAATTAATACTAAACAAGTTCTCGAATTTGCATGTTTTATCCAGGATATTTTTATAATTCAGTTACACAAACGCCTGCTCAAAAGCTGCTAACCAAAGGCCGAAGTTTAATTATATGAGACCCCCAGTTATTAGGATTTTGTCAATCTGCACAGGAGTAACACCTTAGGTACATTATCAACGATAAATAAAGCTTAAAAGTGAAAGCTCCTACTGCAGTAAAATGTATACAGTTATGGAGCCAGTGATTAACACGTTTTATTTATATATCTCAACATGCAGTGTAAATTATTTCTTTTTTAGACACGTTATAGTAACAATCATTGCAGACCTAACTTGCTGTATTGCAATTTGTTTCTTGTTAAGATAAAAGTATTTCTTGAAAAAATATGTTGCTTTGTTCTTTGAAGCATTATAAACTAACATTGTCCTGACCCTGACCCTTAATTTATCATCGATCATTAATGCATCTAACAATGAGATTCATTTTCTTCCTGTCACTATTTCGAAAAATGTAAATTTTGTATCAATAAATAACAGTTTATTTCTGTGTTAAGGTCAGGATAAACTGCATTTTGGTGCATAATTTCACCTTAATGTATTTTTTATTATTTTAAAAAAGTTGGACATATCATACAAACAGTTTCCCTCTTTTTAACATAACTTTAAGTGTAAAAAAGGGAATTAAAAATGAAGCAGACATAGTTAAAAAAAAAAATATTCCAAAAGGCATTACATCATTTTTATACAAAAAAAAGCAATTGTAAACTCAAAAAAACAAGCTATGAACTCTTTCTTTAAAAAATATAATTTAAAAAATCAGTTGAATGCAGCATGACGTTTGAGGTTTCATTGTCATTTTCAAAGATTGCATCCTTTGTAAACATGTCCACACATTGAAGAACCCAGCTCTGTAATCATCCACTGAATGTCCTGGAAAAAAGAGGAGTCATTTAGCATTGGATTTAAGCTGATTTTATGCATAAACTATTAATATGTGTATAATACACTGGAATGTTAAACTCGTGCAATAAACCAGCAGACCCCGGATCTGGTAGAGCAATCATTAGTGCGTTAGCTCCAGGTTCAATCCCGGGCCGAGACATACCAATCGTTGAAAATGGTAGTCGTGTAGCTCCCTTACAAATGCTCAAGCAAATATAAGGCGAACTCCATGACTGGTTGATCTGGTGTCAGGATAACGTGACTGGGTGTGGTATTATGCCAGGTGATCATGGCATCCTATACAGTGAAGGTAGCACTATATCTCCTTCAAGTGAACACCGTCTCTGGATAACGGAAACACTGTTGGGGACGATAAACACAATAAACAAAAACCAGCAAAAACAAGTAACTCTAATCAGTAAATTAAGCAGTAGGTCTGTTACACAAAAAATCTGAAATTAAGATACAAATGATACGTTTCAACTGCACAACTTTTTATAATTTTGTTATGCAAAATCTATGTTTGCTTACATTACTTTTTTTTCTTTTTATCTATTAGGCATTCCTTTGAAACATTACACACAATTTGAATACACATGGTCATGTGTTTATAAACAAACAAATACCTTAGATTTGGAAAGTTAACTGCCATTGTAAATTTCTTTGTGGGGTTTATCTTCAGTTCACCTGTATATCAATTATCTAGAGACTGTGTCCACTTGATGCATATATGGTGCTGCCTTTACTCTGTATACCATGTTGTGAACACCTGGCATACAACCAAACCCACTAACATTCTCCTGACACCCTTATATTTGCTTCAGTGTTAGCAAGAGAACTATACCACTACTACTTTTTAGCCACTGTCTACGTTAAGGCCTTATATCGAACCCAGGGCCTCCTGTATCTGGAGCCTCAATCTACTGACTGAGCTACCTTGTCTTGCTCCCTAAGTAGACCCAACTAACATTGATAGCCTGTCGTGCTTCTGTGTATATAACCAATTCCTAACAACTGGGATGAGAAGTGAACTCTTTAGCTTAATTTGTACATTTTGCTCATACACTCCATAGGCTCTGATTTCCAAGTCAAGAATGATTTAAAGTTAAAGCTGCCATATGTAAGACCAGAACTTAGGTAATTTTCATCTTGATAATAATGCAATTTTAATTGGAAAGATAGTAGGCTTAAATGAACTTACAGGCATTTGACTGAAGTACATTTCCCTGGACCATTGTCAGCTTATCCATTATGTCATATCAAGTGGTCAACGGCTACATCAAGGGGTCTATGTGGTTGAATGAGTCATAGGGAGGCCATTCAGTCCGGTCCAAAGCGAAATATGACAGTTTTGTTTACCTGAAGAATAGTACAAGACATGAATATATTTATAAGCATTTTAAGTTCTTATCCACATTAATTTACAAACTAAATGATGAGCTCAAAGTGTTTAACAGTATGTTTAATTAAAAAAAATACATCCAATTAGAAAGGAATCTGTTAAGACTATTAAGTTATTAAGCTATTATGAGTAATATTATTTTTTAATAGTTTGTTTTCAGAAAAGGCATGTTCATGCTATAAAGGGATTGGATTTTCATTACTAATGCTGGTGAAAATATTACCAAAATAGCCAGTTTTGTATGCGCAAAGACGGCTTGCCACCTGCAGTGAGGGTCTGTACTGTATGCCTGGGGCTTACAGTAAATAGGTCTCTGAGCAGCAAAGGGTTAACTAAATAAAGACGGAATAAATCTGTGGAGGTGGCAAATCAATATCAATAGAATGCTTACACATATTTTTCTTATTCTTCAGCAAATCATTGTGACCATCTAGACTCTCCTTAGCCTGCTGACAAGACTCCAGTCCCCTTCTCTCCTACTTCTTATCCTCTTGTCCAACCTCCATTTTTTATCATGGCTTATCTTTAGTTTTAAATTTGAGCCACAATTGAAGACATCTAAGAAAGAAAAGAAAGTCTAATTAAAACAAATGCATAAGTTTTTGATTAAAAACTAGATAAATAATTTGGTATAAAGGGCAGAAAATGGCAATAGCAAACTAAGACTTCTTTACTGAGTTACAACTTAAAACAATGTGTAAATCTAGGCATTTAAAAGCAAGGAAGAGCCACTGCTGGCATTGGTACTACAATAAAGTTTGGGGGGAGTTACAGTCAAAATGGCCACATTACACGTGCAATTCAAAATATATAAAGAATGCAAAAAATGTAGAAAGAAATTAATAAATACTTAAAAACACTGAATTTTCATGCATATTCTCAAAGAAACTGGCCAGTTTGGCTGAGTCAAAATATATTATGGCCTAATATAACTACAGCCAGATGGGACTAGTGCCAATTACTTGGTGCCAAGTTTTAAATTATTGCAATAATATTGAAATAATTATGGCCCTGTATTCTAGCTTGCACATGTATTAGCGATTGCATGTATCCCAGCTTGTTTCCTCAAAATATTTGGTCAAGTTTATGTGTAAACATCATAAACTAAAATGTTAAAAACAATGCTAATCAATTCTGGTTGTGGCCTGTACACATACGATATTATAAAACAATATTCTTTAGCAAATGTTTGTTTTGAGATTCCCCCTAATCATGAACATCTGTAAATAAAGCCGACCTGTTCATGATTAGTGACTAGAAATAAGCTTTCGACACTTGCTTTCTCTTTGGCCTCGTCCGCAAGCATAAAACACACTTAAAATAACTAGAATTCGTGTAGAATCATGTAAAAATACCAAATATTTAATGCAAAATACTATTTACTTACGGTCTCTTGCGGCTCTAATGGCCATTGTTCTCGTGAAACTTCGCGACCTCACGTTTATCCGGTGCAGTAAGGCTAATTAATTTCCCGAATTCATTTGTTTACATTAGCTGACCTACGGACCTAAATAAACTACATATTTGTGCAATATACTTAAGCAAATGTGCAAAATATGTAATTATGAATTAATAATTTATTTTTAAACAGATATGCTTTATTCACAGTATTCCCGTGTTTGTTACTCAGGTGTGTCCCTTTAAAAGAAATTTAACCGTATTGAGATATGTTCATTCTACATGCATAATGTCTGATTAATAATGCGTTAAACATTTCTTTTATTTTGCTTAACTTAACATTGCTTTTTTCAGTAGCATCTTTTATTAGAATAATTTCTTGTGGACGAATATAAAATGTACATGTGTATCGCAGATAGTGATTGCAATCACTTGAGCTTTCAAGAGTATGAATATAGACATGAAATGCCGAGTGTCTTTCGATTCGATTTTACTTTAAAATGCTGTTCCTTTTATACACGATGCATGGCTGATTGCGTCGCTATGTTACACGCACTATTGGAGGAATTGTGATGACCCTTATGAAGTCGCTGGAAGGGCGACCGGCATTCTCGATGTATGGACGTTAGCAGAATAAGGTTCAATGATTTCTATATGTTATTGTTTGTATGGACCCTTGTGTCTGAAAAGTGTGTTAAGTTGCTGAGGAAAGGTGGTATACGACAGTTTGCCTAGATCTAATATGTTTAACAATATCTGGCCTCTGGGGTATTTGCGCATAATTTCTTCAGAAAAGAAATCATACTTTAGTCTGAGCATTGGTGATTTTCAGCAGAATATCAATTTTAGGGCAGTAAAACTCGTTGATCAACACTTAAAATGTTCATTCTTTTGAAGTTTATAAACAATAACGATTAAGATTCCTGCTAACAATAGACATCGACGTCACAGCGCATGACGTGCGTGAGTTCAAACATAAATGGTCATATAGTTTTCTTAGCTTAAAAAAAGCTAACTGTGCAGTGGCTCAGATCGAAAATACATGTTTGTAATGATGATTGTGGCATTATTGTTCACTTTCCAGACAGGTGTAGGACGTCAATAGACAACATTCTGTTAGATCCGTTCGGGTAACAATGGTTTATTAAGATGTTTAATGAAAACTATTTTGGTCCAAACTGTTTGATACCACTTTTAAAAGAACAGATAAACATTATATGGATAATGTTTAATAATTAGAACTCACTTGCGCATTAGAACTCTGGACTTCATAACAGATATTTATCTCGATTTGAATCAAGCATTCTGTTTCTATTATATATTTTATTCTGTTCTTCGTTTTTCATGTTAATACCTACTTGAAGATTTAGTCTGTTTTATGTTTTAGAACTATATTTAAAGTAGACCATTGAAGGTTGTTAAACATAAGGTAAAAAAAACAAAGATATTGCCTGACAGTATTCGAAAGGTACGGGAGGCCCAGGGTTCGATCCCGGGCCGCGACATATCAAAGTCGTTAAATAATAGTTGTAACTTGCTGACGCTCAAGCATATATAAGATTAGTTCCACAAGTGAAGGCAGCACTATGTCTGCTTCAAGTGGACACCGTCTCCACAGATAACTGAAAAACTGTTGGTGGGACGATAAACCTTATAAACATAAACATTTTTTCTCTGTTTCTTTAGAAATTTGCTTGAAGGTTAGAACGTATATCTTGCAGCTACAACAGTAGTGTCTTTCTGATTTAATAAATGCAAACAGTAATCAAGTCACATAGCTTCCTGCTTTTATCCCACCATCTCAATATCGGTTGATATAACCCGTGTGATAAAGATGAGTATTATCAACCGATATTCGCGAACCTGGTCCAAGCCGGACTACTTTTTTGACGAAACGATCAGCAATATTTACGAGAACGAAACTCATTTATCCCGTAATTATGCTTGGGGTCACCCCAAAATGTCCATAGTATAAAGACTGATTAAATAAAGCAAACGAGGCTATTAAAAAAGGGGGGTGAGAGCGGTTTCGATCTCTGTCCTGCAGGATTGAAAATATAAGTAGCAGCATTCTAACCGACTGAGCTAACCGGACAGTTTGTTATATAGAACATTTGAAAGCATATATAAGAAAAGCTTTATTAATCAAAATGTACTAATTTTCAATTCAAAAACTTGCAAAAATATGAAACAACATGTAATACGGCAACATGATTAAAACTGTTTATGAATAGTAATAAAATCAATAAAAGTACGAGTTTGTAGTCAGCAAAAAAAAACAACTATCAAAATTTCTGATTATGTGAGTCCCTGTTGTTTTGAGTTATTTGGTGTGATTTGAAGGAATGTGATGAAGAATCGTGTGAAAACCTAAGCAGTGTTGTAGAGATGAGCTACGAGGATTTCCAGGCAATATTTGGCTTCAATCCCAACAGTTTTGAGAAGGAAATTGATCTTGAATCTGTGGCTGTCTCAGAAAGCAGCAATCAGCTGCCTAATCTGAGGACAGACCCAGATGATCAAATGTCGCTACATGATGAACATTCAAATGGTTTAGATAGAGTTCAATCTTAAGTTGAACCAAATACAGCTGACTGCACAGATCTGGACAAATGTGCTAATAAATCAGAGATTCTAGACTTAAACGTGAACACCAGCACACCACCTCCAATCCCAACATTTCTCCAAATTGCGCAAGTCATCCTGTCAAAAACACCACTATCTTCGCAATTTTAATGCTATATTCAATGTTCAGAATTTCAATGTCATTAACAATTAAAATCCATGAGCAAACTGTTTGTTACAACCACAACTCTTTTCAACATTTCATATGTTTAAAATGAGATTGTTTGATTATTTGATTTAATTATTTTAATCCAGTATTTCAGTTAAATTAATTTTCTATGTTCATAAAATGAGGTACAACCTATTCCTCCATATAAGGCCTCTAGATTTGTGGATTTTTTAACAGCTAGTACTTTTCTGCAGAACTTGGAATGAACCATTTCAATATCTGGGGATTTATGATGCCCCCATATATTAGCTGCATAATGAAGCACTGGCATAACAAGTGTATCAAATAGTTTAGCTAGTAATAATAGTGTAGCTGATTATAAGTTATAAAAAAATTATGCATTGATCTTGAGGCATGTTGTGCAATAATAGCATGTGTCCGATTCCAGCTTCCATTTTTTAAAAAGGAATACTCCTAAGTATTTAAAAGAGTTAGCGATTTCCAACTTGGATTTATACAGATAAAAATCATACTTGGTGTTGCCTCGATTTTCGAATATCATGATTTTAGATTTTGCGACATTAAGTTTCAATTTATTTGATTGACAATACCGCTCGATATCGTTTAATATTGATTGTAATGCATCAGGTTCTGTTGCGAATGCGACATCTTCATCAGCAAAAAATAAAAAAAAACAGTTGCATTTCACAAATATTTACAATTTCATGTATATTGTTATTAAAAATAGGCATAATATGCTACTGGCTGGGCCCCCTTGTTTAACTTTTTGATATGATCGGCTCTGATAGTGAACCATTGTACTTAATACGAGATTTAACTGTACTGCACATTGACTTAAGAACATTAATACATTTCGTACTTATCTTTTCTTTTACAAGTTTTTGCCATAGTAATGTTCTGTCAATTTTATTATACATTTTCCGAGTCATGGAATGCAGCATATAGTTTCTTTTTACACGATAGCACTTTAGTTATAATTGCATGTAGGATAAATACACAATCTTTTGTGGATTTATTTCTTTGAAAACCATATTGATTTTCGATGATTTTTGAATTTCGTTCACTCCAAAGATTGAGTCTATTCACTAGTATTTTAGAATATATCTTCGATAAGATATTGTTTAAAGTAATTCCATGATAATTACTGGCATGTTGCGCGCCACATTTAAACAGTGGGATAATTATTCTCTCTCCCCAGCATTCCGGAAAACATCCCTCATTAAATATCTTGTTATAAAACTGAGTTAAGAAAGGTGCTTTTATATCGAATGTGCCTTTGAAAATCTCGGCTATTAGTTTGTCAGTACCTGGACTTTTGGCATTGTTTTGTTCATATACTGCAGCTTTAATTCCTGCCTCAGAAATAACTTTATCTAATTTAATATCATATGTTATCGATGATTCTCATCTTGTGTCGTTATTATTGGTATCAGATATATCTATTCTTGATCCATATATACTAATAAAGTGATCGAACATTTCATCAATTGAAATATTGCGTATTGTATTATATTTTGGTTTGTACTGCCCCTTATGTTTTTCCAAAATGATCTAGGGTTTGATTTAGCTAACTTAGTTATTCTTTTTCCATCGTTATTCGTGTATGTACGTTTATATCTTCGTTTAACAATGGTATAAGCTCTTTTCTTACAGAGATAAAAGTTTTTATTATTATTATTTCTATCTCTCAATTATGTATATCGTGCCTTTTTAAACTCTTTTCCCGCTTCAAAACAATGTTTATTGAACCATTATTTATTCTTTCATTTAGATTTACATTTTGTCTCATTTCGATTCTTGCCAAGTACATTAAACGCGTTTTTCTGTATGAGTTGTGTAAACAACAGTATTGAGTCACCTATAGTATAGTGTGTCTACTTTTGTTATGTCCCAGGCTACAAAAGGTTCTTGGCAGTGATATACGCCACGTATATCCTCAACACGCCGTTGTTTTTTGATACAAAAATGTAAAGCGCAGTGATCAGATAGATCGCCGGGTGGCAATACTTAAAACTCGGTTACGTGAATAAAATTACTCTCGTTCAATAAGAGATAGTCAACGACACTCGTGCCATTATTATTAAGAAA
Organism: Sinonovacula constricta; assembly: GCA_007844125.1. NCBI lineage: Eukaryota > Metazoa > Mollusca > Bivalvia > Cardiida > Solecurtidae > Sinonovacula > Sinonovacula constricta. Next base: position 18,004,990 of record CM017558.1, read on the forward strand.
TGTATATTATCAAATGTTATTATCCTTATGTAATCGACCATTTGCTATTAAAAGGTTTGTATTCTTGCATTATTCTAGAAGGCGCGCCCCTCGACGGTCTATTACACTACCTTTGTTTACTCTATGTTTATTACTTATTGCTAATTGCAAAAATATTCACTGTCTAAGAATCTGTTATAATTAAGTTTATCAAGACTGTTTCTAGTTCTACTATTAAAGTCGCCTGTGACAAATGCGTTTCCTAGTATGTTATATTTTTCTATACCTTGTTCTATACTTTCGAACAAATCTATGTCAATTTGTTGTAAAACTTTTGAATCGTGAGGTGGGATATACACACGGTATATAAATACATCTTCATTGAAATGAAAACCCGACTTACATATTTTAAATCACAAAATACCGTACTGATTTTTTTCTACAATATCTTATTGCTTAATTCTAATTTATAATATATTGAAATTCCCCCTGAATATCGCCCTTTTCTTGTGTTTGGAGATTTTCTCCCTTGTAGGTGGTCTACACAGTATCCTTTGATTTCAAGGTTGTACTTGGTTGTTGGTGATATCCATGTTTCTGTCAAAATAATAATATCATGGTTAATTATTTTATCTAAAAAATCACAGTCGGTTATCTTTCTAACCAAGCCGTTTATGTTCCATGTGATAATGTTAATGTGCACTTTTGGACACCCTTAATTCCTTATCCCATCCGTCTGTGATGTTCCCCGTACAGCCTTGTATTCCGCGCCTTTGACATATAGATTTTGTCCGACAAACTTGACCCGATTCCCCTTGTTCTTTTCTTCTTGAAATACGTCGTTTAGTTCCCGTCGGCTGTCTCGCCAATTTTTTGGAATTTGGACTCCTACGCCATAGTTGTTCCGCTTGGGGTCGTCCTTCTTTTCAAGAGATGCCTTTCGTACCAGTTCTCGCTGTGAATAGTAATGAAACTTTACCACAATCGGCCGTGGGTTCCTGGTTCGAGCTGGGATTCCAAGGCGGTGTGCTCGATCGAAGGCCATACTATCGATTGGCAATTTAAGCGTATCTTGGATGAGAGACTTTACCAGTTGCTCACATTCGTGTTGCTCGTTACCGTTTGGATTTGTGTTGTCTTGACTAGATCGTTCGTTTCTTTTCGGAAGCCCATAGAAAATAAGGTTTTCCCTCGTACTTCTAAACTCGTTTTCTAGTAGTTTGGCTTTTAATGATTCTTGTTGTTTTGACATTTCTTGAATTGTTGTGTTGAGCTGTGAGCGCGATTTTTCGACTATGTGTACTTGGTCCTGTGCTGTTGTAAGGGAGACAGATTGTTGATCATATTGGTCACTAATGAACGCACTTGCTTTTTCAACTGCACCAATTCTTGAGTCAAGATCACTTACTTTCAATTCAATGCTATTAAGTTTCACCGTCTAACGTTACCATTTTTTCGATATTATCTTATTCATGTTCTGATTGATCGTTTTAATATATTCTATGATTGCCAATGCCCATGATGAAGGTTGGCGCGAAATAAGACTTCCAGCTGGAGAGCTTGGTTGTTGTGGTTGTTGAGGTATTTGTGGTGTTTGAGGTGTATAACCTTGTTGGTTGTATTTGTATTGATACTGAGGAGATTGCATGGTTTTCATGTTCTGTCCATAATAAGGTTGAGGCTGTGGCTGTGAGAAAAAGTTCGAAGCCATCGCTATAGTCGGTGTGTCAGAACTAAAAACGCTATCATTTCGCAGCTTTTTTACTTCCTGTTTTGCACCAGAACTCGCAATATTACAGTGTTTGTTTAACAAATCGCCATCTCCGTATTTATTTGTGGCCTGTGTATTAGTCAAAACACTTACGCCAGTACAGCTTGCGTCGCTTGCGTCGCCCGGGCTGCCCGTGCTACTTCCACATCCCTTTTCAAATAATGGTGAATTAGGTTTTTTTTTCTTTTTTGCTCCTTTTGTTGTTTAGTTGGATGTCTGTTCTTTGAAGGCATGAATAGTATACACTTTTAACACTAAATATATCCAAAGCTTAAGTCAAAAGTTGTCCTAAAACAGTAGTTAAAATCCGCTTTTGAAGGATAAAAAAATGTCATCTTGCCTTGTCACGTGACCGGAACAAAAAGAAACATCAATCGAGGCGATAGTTTCGACAGTGTTCATCAAATACTTTAATAGATATTCTTGTATTAATGTAAAGAGTTTGTGCTCTGTTTTATTTTAGCACTTAGCATAGTTAAGTGAAATATAATTATATCTAAAATACAGTAAGCATTTAAAGGAGTGTTTGTTGCCTCAACTCCGAGGACGTTTATACGAGGGTGTGATTTTTGTTGTTGTTATTTTCCAACCATTATTTTTAATTATCGTAATCAATAAAATTACAACTTTATGTAAAGTGCAAATAACATAAAATAAATATCATGTTTATTGTCTTATATTTAATTGTAAATTAGAACTATTTCTTGTAGCCGAATTACCCTATGCACGCGCATGAATTTCGTGTATTGCATTAGAATGTCAGATCATGTAGGCGAGAAGCAATTGCGGTAAATGTAACTGTTATCATCACTAACCTGGTATTCTCCATATAATTAACACATATTTTTCCTTAAGTTATAGATAAATAGACCTTGTTTCCTTGTAAGCAATTTACTCTTATATGCATTTGTATTTAAAAATAATAGCTGCGTTTTATTCGAATTTGACGACACAAACGTAAACAGTAATTTTGAGATAGATTGAAAATAATTAATTAAAGAAAAAGATGCCTGCTGCATTCGTTCCTCAAGGTCGATTTTTCAGTAAGTGAATAAAAAAATACCAGATTTCATGAAATAAATGAAATGCGTATCTACATGTACCTACCTACGTGTATAAATTGATAAGAAGAAGAAGAAGAAGAAGAAGAAGAAGAAGAAGAAGAAGAAGAAGAAGAAGAAGAAGAAAAAGAAGAACACACACAAAACACACGTACACACAAGCATCACATCACGCACACATACTCGTACAAACATGTACGAACACGAACAATCACAAGCAAACGCAAGCACGCACAAACACACACGAACCTAGACTCATTTCTAAATCTAAGACTGTGTATGCACATAACAATGACAATTCAAAACAAATCAATAGGTTTTCCAGCGAATCTGCGGTGCGCCGGTGGTTCTGCCCAGACATAAATCTGGGGTTTTCATTTACCAATAATTAGCTGGACAATAAAACAAACAAAAACAATTTCGTTATATTTTTATATTACTGTTATCATACATATATTATAATTACCGAGACATGTACTGAAACGAAATCGGTTTGCAGTTAATAGCTTTACATAGTCTATGTAATTTATGAGCCCATCTTATTTTTTCATAATTTAAGTTTAGTCTTAGTGGAGATGCAAATATTGTACACACACAAGACCATTTATTGACACATCTCCAATCAATAGTTAAGTTTTATTGTAATTATATGTTTTGATATTTTAGCACTATCATAGGATGAGCAAACATGAGGTAAGTTATTTAAGTACAACAAATCAGGAAATATGAAAATTATATATGACGTAGAAAGTAATTACTTACTTTTAGCAGTAGAAATATCAGTCACACCAAAACACTAGTCTAATAATGATGAGATACTCCTTCCTAATACAACTAGGATTCCTTAACGCAGAAAATATTAAAAACATAAGAAGGCGTTAGCTACCTGTATGCGGAATTTAAAACGAACAGACTGCGGTAGTTAACATTCGCCAACTGCCGTAGTATTGTCCTCGAATCGATATTGTCCCTTATACGTTTCTAATGGCGTCAAGTCGTGTTTTTTGAACGATGAATTGATGGATTTTTGATGAATAATTGGTGTTAAGTGTTTGATTTTCGGTTAAAAGGCTTATAAAAGTGTACACATGACTTATACAATGTGGATATAGTGATTACGAGATCTAAAAGTAGTAAGCGAAAAAACAGTAGAAACAGTGCAGTGAGAAAAATAATCGGAAATTTGCCAAGCAGGGGCGTCAGTTAACCTGTGCATATTAGCGAAGTTCTGAACAGCACAAACAGTGTTCTATATGGTAATATGAGCCAGGATAACAGAACCCTCAAATGATCAAACCCATGGAAATATGAACATAGTGGAAAATACTGAACCTACGAATAGAGACTTGATGGAACTGTTGGTCAAAATGTGTGTGGGCGTATGGAGCAAGTAGAATAAAGGTTAGTTAACGTTGACAACATTGAAACAAAGATATTAAACATTGATACTGACATTAAGAAATTATGGGTAGCACTGGATGCTCGAGTTAAAAATGTTGACGAAAGAGTAAGAAGAATAGAAGATAAAATTGACGGTGCGGACATACATGCAGCCCAGTTAACGGAACGTGTGCTGCAGTTGGAGAAGGAGCGAAATACACTCCGTGAAAACATTTCATATCTCCAATCCCAGAGTATGCGGAATAACCTGTTTTTTACCAGGGTTCCAGAAGACAATACCGGAGGAAGGGAACAGGCGGAGAGCACAGAAAGGAAACATCGTAAGCATCTTCATGAAGCTTTCACGATCGCCAGAGAAATAGCAGAAGGAATACGTTTTGAACGCGTTCATAGGTCGCCTGGGGCACCGATACAGGGAAGGACGCGAAACATCGTCGCGAAATTTACATTCTTTAAGGACATAGAGATGGTGCCAACTGGATGGGTCACTTTACCGCGCTTTTTATTAGTTTCCACCGGATGTTATTGGCAAAAGGAGGAAACTTGTGCCCAGGCTGAAAGAAGCGAGGAGGCAGGGTAAGAGAGCATATTTGGTATACGACACTCCATATGCCGACGGCTCAGCAATACGGGATTAGAGACACGACGGTAGTAAAGTGGATATTCTCTCATGGAATGTAAACGGCATAAGTATTTGCAAAAAAGCTACACTGAGTTTACTGATTTTTTTGTCTTGTCTTGATATGTTTTCATATGAAACATGGACAAATGAATCAAGTAACATGAACATGAATGGCTATATTACAACTTTTATAGAAAATACCACGAATTTTTCAATGTAGAAAAAGATGTATATGTGTGTATGTTATATATGGGGTGATGATTCACCGGCCTACAACACTTTTAATGTGGATCTCTTTGAACTAATTGAAGAAGATGTAGCTCTTTGTTCTAACATGGGTCAAGTTTATATAACAGGTGATCTAAACAGCAGAGTAGGAAATACAAGTGACTTTATAATATAGAATTATGATAAAAATTAATGTGATGATATTAACTATGTCCCTGACAATGCCCCTGTAAGGGCCTCTATCGACAGGGTGTGTAATAACCAATTTTTGAATAGCAGAAAAGGCTACACGCACAATTGGAATTCCGTTATTGATTATCTGTTGACCAATGAAAACAACTTTCCATGTGTACTTGACTTAAGAGTATGGGATTGTAATGAATGGAGTGACCATGCCCCTTTACACTTTTCATTATCTTGTAACAACCACTCACCTAACTATGACACATATACAGATGTTAAATATGCATGGAATGATGTAATGCGGAATGAATTCAGCTTAGGAAATATTACACACCTCCCATATTTAATGAAATAGTAAACATTGTAGATATTGCAAACAGATTATCAGTTAATAATGCAATAGATAAATTTACATCTGTTATCAGAAAAGTTGCAGATCCATTATATTCAAAATGTAGTAATTATAGTAATTCTCCATCATTAGTTGATACTGGCTGTTTAAGAAATGCAGATTGGTTTGACAATGAATGTATACAGGCACACCTGGTAATAAAAATGTTCTAGCCTGTTTTAACAACTGTAATTCGTAAGCTAATAGGAACAACCTATCTATACATAAAAATATAAAAAAATTTAATTCACAAAAAGAAAAACAGTGCATATTACAAACAAATGAGGGACACAGAAAAGTTAAAAAGACATAAACCAATGGAGTTCTGGAAATTCTTTAAAACAAAAAAAACATTATAACAATGATATTTCATTAGAGGATTTTAAATCACTTTTTAAATTGAGTAAAAATAACTTAAACAAAGGCAATGATTAAGCAGAGTTGTTTTGTTCAAGATACGAATTCAATTTAACTACCACTACAGATTTGGATACACCAATAACTATTAAAGAAGTTAAGAAAGCAGTTAAACACTTAAAGCGTAATAAGTCAGCTGGTACTGACAATATGATTAATAGAAGTAGTGGATAACTTTAACTATTTAGGCAGAGTAATTAATTATAATGGATCATTTACATTAAACCAGGAGCTTTTATCTGGTAAAGCTATTAAAGGCTTTGAGCACGTTATTGTTCAAATGTAGAGAATATGATCTTAAAACAAAGCTATTATGTCAACTGTTTGATGCATTTGTAGTACCAATATTGCAATATGCTTCTGAAATATGTGTTTTTACTAAATCAAAATAACTAGAACGAATACGTCTTACATTCTGTTAGAGATTACTTCAAGTAAGATCAAATACACGTAATGCAGCCATATACGGTGAACTTTATATTGGTAGATATGTGCGGATCATAAAGTATTGGTTTAAAATACAAAATACTGACAACAAAATATTAGACAGTGTATACAACCAAGATGTCATGGCATGCAATAATAGACACACAAACTGGGTATCAAAGGTAAAAAAGCTAATTATATATTGATTTGCTTATGTCTTTAATAACACAAGTTTAGTAAATATGAAGACACTTATAAATGATTTCAAAAATAGATGTATAGATGAATTAAACAAGAATGGTACAGCAATAATAGTACTGTGTTAGACATGGTTTGAGTCTTTAAAACTACCTTTGAATATGAATCCTATTTAGATATTATACCTAGAAAGTTAAGAACACACATAGTAAAACTAAGAGTGTCAGTATACCCACTGAAAAAGAACGATATGCACGAAATAAAATCCCTCGTCATGACGAAAGTTGTAACTTGAATGACATCGAAGTCGAATATCACTTTGTATGCATATGCCCTACCTACCTGAATATTAGAAAAAAATTTATTTAACAATATTTTATATTAATCCATCTGGTTTTAAGTTTGTTGAACTTTCTAAAGTAGTCAAAAAAGTGAGCTGATAAAACTTTCATTATACATAAAGGAAGCTCTTACTGTTAGGAGAAATTTATTAAATGTGTGTTTTTCAATAAATTAATTTAAATGGCAAATTGTGAAAATTGTCATGACTAATCATTAATTATCTACAACAATGCAAATTACTTTTTTATTATTACACTATTACATATTTACATTGGTTAACCTATTAATATTGACAAAACCATTATGATTAATTATTCGTAACGAGGCAGTTGGTTTTTATTTTTTCTTGTGCGATATAAATATTAAAAGCTTTTTAAAATAATATTTAATTTACCATAGGCCGAATACATAACTCACTGTGTACTTGATATATGCATTCATATGCATTTTGTCAGTGATTGACCTTAAAAATAAAAGAGAAAGAGGATGCACAAAGTATCATGCTCACAGGTTTTTGAGTTAGAGATCTATTATTATTAAATTTGTACTGGTTTACATATGAATAAATAAATATATATATATATATATATATATATATATATATATATATATATATATATATATATATATATATATATATATATATATATATATATATATATATATATACTGATGCCATCAGCATCAAGACACCAATCACCAACACCGCACAACACAGCACAGGCATGTAAAAAAATAATAATATAAGACACGTGCTCGCAAAACGTCTTTCAGTTTTTAAACATCTCTACAAAAAAACTTTAATATTTATTTGTGTCAAAAATATATTTTTTAATTATGTTTATAAATGATATGTGACTTCTATCTGATATAACGAAAAGAAGTTTAATATTCTAAAACATGTAAAATTACGTAAAGTTCTTATATTATCAATATTACACTTAATATTTAAAACTTGCTTGTTGTTCCTAGACACGTGGCAGATACTTATGTACTTGTATTATGTATTGAGACGATGTACTTTTGTATAAGTCTAATAAAAAGATCTGTTCTGTTCTGTTCCTAAATGGCAGCTCGTCAACAGATAAAGGTAGCTTATGGGTCAGCTCGACTTACATTCATGATAACATCATCTCAGTGTTGTTTTCCTTTTTTTATAGTACTGCCATTTAGCTACAGTAAATCTTCCTGGTTCAGATAGTTTTAGCGCACATCTGTCCTATCTTGATTTTTTTTTCGTGACCTGAAAGAACGTCAGAACTAGATTAATTATTTTGATGTTCGCAAGTACATGTAATATATTTTGAATATTTAACTAGCACATTTGGATTTGAAAAATATTCTGGCGAATAAGCTGCTTTCGATTCCATGATTCGAAAATTGCCTTGTCTCCGCTTTTTCGTTGAAGAAGACTGTTCTGATCCTTATAATATATAGGTATAATATATTCAGGGAAATTCAACTGGTAGAAGCAATTCGAAGCAAGAAGTTTAAGGCAGAGAAGACTGACACTAGTTATTAACTTTACAGGACCTCAACTTATCCAATTGAAGTTACATTCTCTGGTTGAAATCCTATATCATCATAACAAAAATCCATGTTACAGTTTCAATCTTAAATTTGTACGACTTTAAGCTTACGGTTCTACAAAGTGACATTTCTAGGATCTACCTCTACCAGTTATAAAAGGGGCGCCGGTAATATTACTCTAATTGTATCGATGATATTAAAATGAATACATCTAAACATTCTACCTGTCGGAATGCATAATAAGATTTCATAGATAAAAGAAAGTTCCAGGGCTCAGAGGCAAATTAGAGCCATGGAATGCCATAGAAGATATCCCGCATTTGAATTTTATTTTTGTTTTATTAAACTTTATCTGTTGTTCTCCTTGCTGGATAATAATAACTTTTATATATGTTCAAATAATTAGTTTGTTTTAGTATTACTTTAAACCGTAGACTGCTGTTAAGGAAAATATTAAACAAAATCAATGATCCTGCCATCTGGTAAAGAATAAAAGAGAGTATTTCTGATGTGTTCTTGTAAGAGAATTAATATTTATAATCTGTATATTTTTGTCCTTTGCTACTTTTTATTGTTTTGTTAACCCGAAGTCAATTAATAATTACGAATTATGAACTTGTTATTAAATCATAAGTAATCTAACAAGATTATAATTACACACACACATACACACTCACGCACACACACACACACACACACACACACACACACACACACACACACACACAATGAAAATAAAAAGTAAAAGGTAAAGTCTTTTTGTTTACATTTCTCGCAAAGGTATAAAACTCTTCTCAAGTTTTTGTGCATTTCGTGCATATTTCATCAGGTTGTTTTTCTTGATAAAATAGCAGTTTTATAATCACTATGTCACTGAGATTCCGATTTTAACCTGCTGTCAGTCAACCATCCGGTTGTCGCCTCGTTTACTGTGTCGTCTTCTAACAAGAAGATACAGGAGAATGTTTGCATTCTCAAATTACCTCTGATACTCTACCTGCATTTCAATGATCCCAAACGTGGTTGACTACACTCTATCCAATGTTTGAAGAACATTGAACAGCATCAAGTTGGTCAAACGAATTCTATTGTGTTGTGTCACATTGACTTTATTTGAACTGATAACATAGACAATATAGTTACATTAGAAGTAACATAATACTAAAGATATAATGTTAACTAAATTATTTTGGCGACTGTTTTTGTTTATTTATATGTGCAGTTTGCAGTTACACGCGGTTACCATGTGTTTAAAACATTTCACTGTAAATGTGGATGTATATGTAATTATATAAAATGCACAATTAATGTTTGTCGTCCTTGGCAAAAAGTTTATCAATTTATTTAAAGCCAGTTACTTAGCAATTTTAACAAATATCATAATACAACATCTGTTGATAGTTAGAAACTATTCTATTGTATTGCAAAACCAGATACCGTATTACTTTTCTAACAGAAATGTAAAAGTCCCTTGTATTTTATTTATTCTTTCTGCATCTTCACATAAGCAAAATAAATAAAGCTACAAATATTAAATATTCAAACCATAAGCCATGGCTCATTACATAAATTCAGTGTATATATTTGTTATGCATATAACTGATATCACACAAGTTCAGTTTTCATAATGATTGGAGTAAAGAAATTTTATCTTATTACTTTAGTTATAGATATGTTAAATAGATTACTTAAGTAATAGATATGTTTAATAGATTGAAACTTTGAGTCATTTTGTACATTTACTTTCCTAAACAATTAAATCGTAAGAATAAGGATTTTTATTACATACATGTAATCTTTAAAACCTTTGATAAGTCCAGATGGAGTCAAAAAATATTTCAATACAAATTATTTTTTCAGTGTTAAGCAACAATGCTTTGCAACATGCATCAAGAAATGCACATGTCATAACTGAATAATATACCATTTGAAGAATGTTTTGGTCGTTATTTGATTTAACACCAGAAAGCTGTACACAAGCAATACAATTCAAAACAATAACATAACTCTCACAAATAAAACAGACCTTTCAAGAAAACCTGCCACGGAAATTGAATCAGCTTGAAAATGGATTGAAGGTTAATATCGTCTTTGCATGTTTACTCATTGCCTGCTTTTAATTTTCCCTGATTCAGCAGTAAACATAACGTAACCACATGTTAACCACAAACCCCTATTCTAAATGAATCATAGACAAAGTCCCATTTCAAATCTTATTGTGGCTGTTCTTTTTCCATATATAAAAAAGAACCACAATCAGCTATCAATATTTTAATACAAGTGTATTTAGATTATACTGTTTCTTATGGAATGTGCACTTAATTGCCTTTTTATACTGGTTCAAGGAATAGGACAACGGTAATGAACCCCCGGACTCCGAGACGTCTCTGCCTGGCCTGTGCTTGTTACTCCGAGATGTTCAACTCGTGTAGGAGAACTTTAACACATCTTATAGCCAGAATTCTGCCAGACAATAGTAAAAATACCATTGAGTTGTTAGATATACTGAACATATTTAACGTTTTATTATAACAACATTTTGAGAAATATGTCACATAAAAAAACTACCAACATTGAAGGTGTGATCTTCTTGGTGAGTGTTTTACTTTTTACTTTTTACAATTACAGTATTTACAGACAGAGCTTATTACCAACTGCTGAAATATAGTTTTAAATTATTTCATATCAGGTTACTTGGTTTATATATTTGAGTACACTACTTAAAAACTGAGTAAATGTAGAAACTCCGTTTTCCGAATTGTTTATTTATGTTTGATGCAATAAGTTAAATTATTTATTGACAGAGCTTTTTTTATAGTTGCATGTTGTTTTGACAATATAAACATGTCAAAGTTAAAATTAATATGACCTAGTAGACTAGTCACAATAGTACATGTAACTTTTAAGTATTAATAAATTAATAAATAAAAATATATAGTTTTAGTTATATATGTATTGACTGGAAATAAGCTTAATCATTTTTCTGGTTCAGTGTGCATTGTTAAAACATAAAGCAATTAGATAAAATAACAACAGACATGCCAATTTGACAAATGATATATGTGTTAGGTGCAGTAAAGTTATTCATCAACTAAGATGTTAAAAGCCCTGGGTACCAATAAAGAAGCAATGCCTACCTCAAACGCTATTTAGTCCTTAATATAAGAAATAGTTGGGTCCATGATTTAAAGCTACCAAGTGTCTTTACTAATTTACAACCTGCTTAAACCGCTGCTTTATATAAATATTATAAGATTTGCAGTATGAAAACTTTCAGCTTAGTTCAAGGATTTAATAAATCCTACATCCAGAAATGGCACTCTTACTTTAGCTGGCTTTAAGCATACCCATTAAATAATGTTGTCCGAACAAACAAAAATTAACAATATATGTATTACCAATCATTGTAATAGTTTTGCATTTAGTACACTTTTAAGCAAGAACACTTGCTTTATATTATATAGCTATATAATATACAGCAAATGTTTTAATGTAGCATGAAAATGCATTTATTACAAATAAATACAAATTATATAAATTTAAAAATCAGTATACAACACACATGTCTTCTTAACAGAAAACATATGTCAAATAATTTATTAAAGTTTCATTCTCCTTATACTTTTTATATAAATCGACTACATGCAAGTGCCCGATAAATGTGCCATTTATTGTTTCTTTTTAAGTGATTTAATATTAGTTATTACATTTTAAATAGTTGTTTTTTATAACATTCTAAAACATGATTCTGCCACTCATTAAAAAAGGAAAGTGAATTACATTTTTCTTCTGTTATGGTGATGTCTGTTAACTGTCAATAACTGTTTTTTATAGACTATATGGATAATTAAACAATATTGTTAAATTAAACAATCCTGCCTCGTGATGTGTTAAAACAGTTTTATGAAAAGTAAACGTTAAGAAAAGGTATACGACTAAAAAACAATACTGAACCTAAGTAAAAATTTGAAATCCTTCAATAATATTTAAGCTTTTTCAAAGGACTGCAAAGAACTATTATTTCCTCTCTGCCTTTCTGATAATTATGCTTCTGTTGGCTGGCCTATTGTGTGGAATGTAAAGATTAACAGTCTCTGAAGTAATGGTTCTTGTCATGGTAACTGAAAAAATAAGTCTTCTAGCTATGTAAAAAGTGAAGCACAACACCCCACTCATAATTACAAACATGCATTTCCTACATGAGAAACTGCATTTACTAGTACTTAAGGTAGTTTCCAATGTGTCCTTACTTGGACTAAAGGGTGAATTTACGCAAAACGTTCTGCCAAAATCCCCCAAAACAGGGGTGAAATATTATTACATGTATTTGATTTAGACAAAGTCGGATACCACCTTTCATGAATTAAAGTCTTATATTTATATTAAGCAGAAATCTCAAAAGTTTGTTTTGAAAAAAAGGGTGTTCTGTGCTATTCAATTGCAAAATGGTATCAAAACCTTATTACCTACTGATTAACTTTGACTATGAGTATAATTGTATCGTGTGACAGTATATACATGTTGTACTATGTATCAGATTTTTACATTCAGGTGATTTCTTGCTTTACCTGAACCTCTTGGTAGTAGGTAAATTAGTTTGTCGAAAAAATGCCTCACTGTAGACGAAATGCTCTTTGACAAGATCTTGACAAAATGTCTGGGCAGAAAGTAGAGGAGTGCGACAGAAGACGGTAAAGACTACAACTATAATAAAAAGATTAAAGGCGGCACATATAATCTATGACAACCTGAAGTTTAATGTTTTGGTGATTTAATCGAGGAAATAATTGGTTTACATGTGTCTAGCACATCCACCCCAGAAAGAGAGCACTCGACGTCAAAAGCTTGATCCTAAGATATTACCTGCATCAGTGGTGCATACGATTGGTAGTTCAATTTCTTGTCAACACTCAAACTAAAGGTTATACAATACTGGTCTCAGCATAAAACGAGTGGGTTTAATTGATATGTCAGGTGTTCATGGCATGAAATCACTGCAAAGGTAGCAATATATTTGTTTCAAATTATTCATTGATAACAATAGTTACAAAAGTGGTGTGTTTGATTCTATAAATTGCTTTATTCCATAAATGATGAAAATGAATAGATTAAACCTTACCCCCTTCTGCTCACTACAGGCTGCCAAGCAAAATAAAATAAAACAAAACAATACGCTTTATCCATTAAAAATAAAGCATATATATGTCCAAAGAATAATACACTTTTTTAACTAATAGAGGTGTTGATTTTCAATTTACATATCTATTCAGCAGGCATAAAACGTAAAAACACTGTTTATATATCAATATATATCCTAGTCATCAGATTAAAAACAACAACAAACGACTTAAGAAATAGCACAGCATAGCAGCGGAATAGTCCAGTGGTAGGACGCACGAATCCGGTTCACGGATCCGTGGCTCGAACCCCGGTCACGTCACCGCTAATTTCCTTGAGCAATAAATTTACCTTTTACACTTCACTCAGGTGTATAAATGGGTACCGGCGATACTTATTCGGGTCTATATTATGACCTTCCCAGCGCCATGTGTCGGCGGCCATTGTGCGGGTTTGGCGAATATACCCATTATCAACAAGAAATAGTGTCACCGCCACCTTCTTTTGGTAAAACCTTTTGAAAGTAATTATAATTCACATCATAGAACCCACCATTAACAAGAAATTTTCGTGTGTTGTTTTTTTTCAATAATGTTAACATAGCTTTCAGTTTTCTGTCTACTGTTTAGTTAACACCGGAAGTTTTTATGACACAAGGTGATGGCACTGCGACGGATTCAACCTATTTATATAGACTATACAGAATGACGTCACGAGTCCCTTTACTATATATCTATGGTCTATGCATAGTTTAAGTGAATTTAACTAGTTTATACAATAATCGATTTCACAATTTGTGTTTGGTCGCATCGAAATTTTGGTGGTAACACAGATTAAACATAACCATGGGAAAAAGTGAAAAGTACACTTACAAAATTATTTAGCATTTGTGCATAAGAGTTTAATCTTGTTTTAAACAAGGGTTTCGATTGCACGATAAGCTACTAGGGCTGATAATGAAATCAAAACATAAATTGATAAGTATGCTTACATGAATTGTCGTGTTTACACATTTTCAGTTTGTCAATGTCATTGTACGCATGATTGATTATCTAGATTCTGATTTAGTCCAGATATTTTATTTCATGTATACATTAAATTTCTGGATGTTTATAGTTTCATGCTTTCCAAACAGAGTTCTTGACACTGTTTCAGCTCGAAGTGAAACTTCAACTTGTTGATTGTTCATGTTGTCAAAGTGGGTGGGGGTTGTTGAACTGTAAGCTGTGGAATGTCGGTACTAAACGATTAAATGTTCCATGATTCCTTCATTGTTGATTTTGGCACTGATGAAACTGTCTCAATTCTTCTTGTTTTCTTCTTTAATTCGACAAAATGTATGACATTTCATTTTGCTGTTTCAGAAGGTGTGATATAGTTTTGGATTGATTGAACATTTTTATGGCCAGTAATTTGCAGAATGTCTGTAGGGGCTATTCCCTCATCTCTAAGCTTTTGGACAGTCCTTTTCCTAGTTGTGTATTAGACAGCTTGTTTGCATCAAGACCAGCTGCTTCGCACATGATTTTTAGCATGCGACCCAGTTTCTTTTCTCCAATTGGTTGCCTTATGTACCATTGTTCATTTTTCTCTGACCCCAAGGCTGCCCTTCTAGGCGCAAAGAACATCAGTTGATCTGATGCTTTATAGTCTGCTGGTCCTTTGCTTTCATACAGTTAATACATTTGGACTGGATATCTTGTTGAGTCATTTGGAGTTGCCCAGTTTTTGGACACAGTCTTTCTGACATCACTGATGTTCTCCCCTGTTCTAGCTTTTCTTTGCCCTCATTAACTTCTAATAACTTCAAACCGCTGGAACTGGTGCGGACAGTAATGTCTTCAAAATCTATAATCAAGAAGAAAATCGTCACCTTTATAATTTGAAGATTGTTTACTGTTTTTATGGACAATTATATTATAATCTTTACATTTAGAATAAATTTTATGACTTCCTTTAATGTTAAGAAAACATAAATTTCTGCTACTCCTTTTTCATTTCTTAAAATTTAAAAGTTCTTACTTACTTATTTAATAGAATGTATTATGTTTTGTTTGGTGTATTCTCTAAAGGCTAGCATCCATTTTCCCGGTGTGTTTCTGTGCGCAGTGTGGTAAAAATATTAATGTTTTCTTATTGATTTTAAACATTTATTCTTACAAACAGTTAGATGGTAATAATAACTTTTGATGGTAATGTTATTTATTTCATGATTTTCGTGACAAACATGATTTTCTTGTTTTTGTATGCGTGTGCTTATAATTCCAGTGCAGCACGTTCTTGTAGTTTAATTAAAAAACGCTTTCTCTGAAAGAAATCTGAGTTAAAATCTTAGCAGGAACAATACACTGGTTATTGTGCACATCTGCTTACACATTTCTAGGTTTTATTTTGATGTTTAAGTTAGTGTCTTTATAACTAAATCTTTTAAAGTAGGAAATAGAAATCAAAATCGTGTCACCCCTATATTTGTACATTCTGTGTTTCCTCGGATTCCCAGATAAACACAATTGTTAAACCAAACTGTGTTTAGCAAACATTGAGGTGTTGCTGTTTCCAAATGTTAACCGTCGCATTTTATTTGGGAAAGCTATGCAAGCAGTCGTATTTACATAAGAACAAATTGACAGTGCTTGAGCTGATAGTTTCGGTATTATGTTTTTTATTTCAAATAAACCCGTTTCATGGCCCTTTTTAGAGATAAAGGGTCTCTAGGTGGGTTTTTCATGGCTCTTGTTACTTAAATGTAAAAGTTAATTTGAGACAGCGGCGGGATTTGGTTTCATGTTATGGCAGAAACTAGAAAATGAGGAAAAGTGTTGAATAATGTTTACAAAGCTTTTCAAAAAATGCCTTGGGGGTAACAGGGCAACTTTGTACACCCTTTCAGTATGAACCCTCAGCGACCCTAATATTTATCAAAGCGCTGAAAGCGCATTTTGGCCGCTGTCAATTTAACCATTTAGGCGCTTAATAGGAATCACAAAGCTTAAAATTATGTATATTTAATATATACTATGGCATGTTTTCGATCAATACGAGCGTATAATCAAAACATAACAAAACAAAACGCCATTTCTTTATTCTGACGAAGGTAGCCAACTGGTCAATGTATGAGTGATGACACGTGCAGTTCCAGTGTTTCAGTGGATAAATTTCTATGTTCGATCTATAAGTTTTTAAGTGTATTTGAATTGTTAAGGTTGGAGATTAAAGCTATGCTTTGTTCTGCTATTGTTTAAAAACTTGTGGGTATTAAAATGTTTGACTGTTTGAAAAACAGTAATTACTGCTACAACCGGGTGTGAGTAATTTCTGTTCAGTACACTTCGCATTAATACTCAAACTGCTCTCAGTGAGGCAGCTTACTATATAAATAAATACTTCCACAAATCTGCCACCACTCGTCTGTTGAGCTCAACGTAAAACTGATTGTTAGATGAATGTTTAATTTGGCTTGGAGACCCGGTAAGTCATACTTTCAATTAACCACTTTCAGTCCCTATGTTTCTATAATTTTCTTTATTCCCTTACACTTTTCTTTCTTCTATTTGTCTCCCGTAGTTTACTCTTCTTCTTTCAGCCGAAGTTATATGGAATTGCTACCGTAACGTCCGAGCGGTAAAATACGTTACGTCCTAGCGCGGCGGGTGAGATAAACTTCTAAACCTATGCAAAACGTATCATTATAAAAATTGTTGTGAAAACACTTGTTTTTATCGGATCATCTGGATTCTCTGCATCCTGCATTCTGACGCAGGTGTTGGCGAATAACATAGCATTTCATTAAAGGGTCGAGTACTGTAGATTTGTTTTCTCTTTAAGATAGAAAATTTTAATTTGGTCATTAATTTTAAGATTATTAACCCCGTAGAGTCCTCCGACCACTGTCCTGTGACGTTTGCACTGAGTGGTAAATATGTGTATTACACAATGATGGAAGAAA
Source organism: Sinonovacula constricta (assembly GCA_007844125.1). Lineage (NCBI taxonomy): Eukaryota > Metazoa > Mollusca > Bivalvia > Cardiida > Solecurtidae > Sinonovacula > Sinonovacula constricta. The sequence continues at coordinate 18,022,603 of CM017558.1, forward strand.
AGATGATACTGATAATGATGATAATAATAATGATATTAGGATAAAATGGGACGAAACTAAAATTAACAATTTTAAAAAAAAATGCACGATGAGCGATATATGATAGATAATTTAGGGCAGGACATTTCCTTGAACCAAGTGGCACAATCTATGCTATGGACCGATAGCAATATTAAGTACATGTATCTAATTATCATTGATATAACAAAGTTTCCTTTATTATAAAAATGACATGCTGATAAAAAAAATCACAGCCACAAACAGGAAAATGACTTTTAATGTTTTGATAGTGAGACTTTACCTTTCTTTTATTTTATTCCTAATGTTGACTACCATGTTCCTTCTTTTAGTTTGTGCTTCCCGTAAAAAAAAGGTTTTGCAATTAACTTCCCATAAAGCATTATGATTTATGCAACAACGTTTAACCTTGTATACTACATCAACAGCTTATTTCCTTGAACTTTAACTTAACATCGAATAGTTACACTCTAACCTGGTGTACACATGGGTACATGGCCTGTAATGGTTTTTCAGCAGAGAAGGTTACGCATGTTCAGTGTCGTGTGCAAATCACGTGATCGGAAATCGCGCCTACCGACGCCATTTATAAATGTGGCCATTAACGGTTTTATCGCTGATTTGATAAGCGAAATGGGACCTCCTCCTTTTCGTCACAGGTGAGTAAATATGTAAATGCCCAATCGAAATATGTAAACAACCACCACGTATTGGCATTGAGTCGCTGTTTGGCCAATTTTTCGATAATTTAACACAGAAACGAAATGCTATATTGTTAACATTACAGATTCACAAAATAACAGAGACACTCTTTATCAAATTGTACATTAGTTACGCAAGACTTTGTCGTAAAAAATAACACAACAATTTTCAATGTTTTTACTATCAGAAAATCTAAAAAGGCGCCTTAAGTCGTCTCAATTCTTTGTGTTATGTGCTAATTAACTTGGTCGAAATTAGCTATAAGTTCCTTTATTGAAAGGCCATGCACTTAATTTAAAATATAATGTGCATCGTTTTGATTGTTTAATTCTGTCATCATTTTTGTAGTTTTTAATGATACTTTAAATTTTTCAATAAAAAAGGTTAAAACTTTCTATATTACTTATATTTAACTGCTTGACTACACAATGTAAGACAGCATATGCATTTTTGTTATCATGATTACATGTTTTATGTTGTTGTTGTTGTTGTTGTAGGTTAATGTGATCTGAGTAAAAATGGACACCCCTATTTTGAATGTGTCTACTAGAGACTCGAGAAAGTGTCTTTTCAAGTGGACAGAACAACATGATAAAGAAAACAATACAGGCGACTGCTTGGGAAGTCTGGAATCAAGCCGATCGTCAGCAATCAGAATACGGCGTCGTACCATTGGTTTGTTCACTGGACTAATGTGTGCAATCCGTGCAAAAACGCAGATACTTGGACAGTCTCTCATTGGAATACAACACACGTCCTGTTTAACACAAAAAAAAACAATTCGTCGCAATCTAACCATTTACTCGTCGATGTTTCTCGTGAACTTATGAACTGACCGTCCTCAGATAGGCTGTAGCCACACCTACCTTACCAATGGCTCTTACCTGTAACTAGGTTAGACACGCAATCGACAAAATGGCCGTCGCTTACATTCAAAAGTATGCAAGATATGTGAATTTTTCCGATTATGTTAAGCTGGCTCGACGTGTCCAGACTGACCTATATATAGAATGAAATATCAACTTTTGCATTTTACCATAGACGATACTTGATAAAAGTCCGACTCCTCCATTATATGTAAACACGACATTCTGTTGTACTGTTTGAAAGTATTTTTGTATTATTTTATTTTACATTCCGAATTTGAGTTTAGTATTGAAATAGGCGGTTTTGTGTTTCTTTCTACTAAATCTTTTTCATACGTATGACCATTGCATCTATTATATATTCTTTTCAATTACATTTCTTACATTGTTACACAAAATTTTCTTAATTGATAATCGATATGTTAGTATGAAATTAAATGAGCCAATTAGCGATGTTTGAAGAGATGACTGGCCTCTAACAAGTTCATAAAACTCGTGCTTTTGACGGGAATACCAGATGTCTCCAGACAATTTTATTTCTTTTTTATAAAGTGTCCCTCTTTATAGAATTGATAGTATTAAAAAACGCAATTGTAATTATTACCAATGTTCCACCATTGGCCATAAATATAAGGAATACTGGTATAGAAATTGTCCATTTTAACCATATTTTATTTAATATCTATTAGTTCTAAAATGCACACTTGGAATTTTCAGAGAGTGCCATAGCATAAATCCATGTTTTGCAAATAGCTAACATAATTCTTAGAAATGCTGATTTTTTTTTATAAAGAAAATAACATTCCGAGAAAAGAAGTTTAGTTTGTTCATTTTCTGTTTCAATATTCTGTTAGGTAAAAAGTAAGTAATATATTCCAGTTTTAAATGACATTTAACAATCTCATTTTATCTTTTCTCTTCATATATAAGTTATTTACATAGTTACAAAGACAAAACAAGCAATGAGGCCCCACGTGAGACACTGCAAGTATTTCGGTCTAGCAGATATAGCAGGACATGCTACATTGTAAAAGTTCGCTCACCTTTTTTAGCCTTTTTCCTAGTCCCTGAATGATATTCCTGCGCGGCCTTGTTCATTAATAAATCAGCATTTAACTAGTTTATACAATAATCGATTTCACAACTTGTGTTTAGTCGCATCGAAACTTTGGTAGTAACACAGATTAAACATAACCAAAGACAAAGTGAAAAGTACACTTACAAAATTATTTATCATTTGTGCATAAGAGTTTAGTTTTGTTTTAAACAATGGTTTCGATTGCACGATAAGCTACCAGGGTCTGACAAGGGAAATAGATCTATCACCGGCACCTATCTACCATAACACTCAAATTGAGCCAAGCTTGATATATGGCAAACACCCATTAATAAAGGGGACCACATACTTGTTTATGATTACAAGGTTCAGACATGTCACCCACGAAAGGTTTAGATTACTGGTTAAGGACAGCAGATAAATTTGTTTGAGCAGACATCTGTCCTGTAGATTGCATTTAACAAAAGCGGTTCAAAGACACTCCGAATATTTATCATATTCAGTCCTTTGTGAATGCAGTTAATACAAAAGATATTTTTAATTTTCGCCACATGACAGACCATTGCTCCCACAAATCTGATCTAAAACGAATTGTATATTCTGTGACAAACTATTTAGCAACGAATGCATTTTATATATATCTGTACCTCCAACCCCATATTTTAGCAAGAAGAATTGCGGAAACCCTCACCCAATATAGAGAATACATGGTTGATGCAGAGAATAAGAAAGTTTATCTGATGAGCGAGAAGCGAATATCTTAGCGAGCTTTAGCGGGCAGCTTCACTCCTTCTTTATTCATAAACATCCGCTCAAAAAAAATAATTCGGCGAGTAAAACAAAACTAACACCAAAAAGCACAAAAAATAACACTCAATTAAACAACAAACAGAAATTATCTGATTAAATATATCACAAATTTCAAATTAATTCGTCAAAACATAAATTGATAAGTATGCTGACACAAATTGTCGTGTTTACACATATTTAGTTTGTCAATGTCACTGTACGCATGATCGATTATCTAGATTCTGCAGTAGTCCAGGTATTTTATTTCATGTATAGATTAAAGTTCTGGATGTCTATAGTTTCATGCTGTCCAAAAAGAGTCCTTGACACGGTTTGAATTGAAACTTCAACTTGTTGATTGTTCATGTTGTCAGAGTGGGTGGGGGTTGTTAAACTGTAAGCTGTGGAATGTCGGTACTAAACGATTCAATGTTCCTTGATACCTGAATAGTTGATGCTGACACTGATGAAACTGTCTCAATTCTGGGTAGTTTTCATCTTATATTCACCAAAATGTATGACATTTCCTTGTGCTTTCTTTCAGACATTGTGCTGAAGTTAAGGATTGATTGAACTTTTTTATGGCCAGTAGTTTGCAGAATGTCTGTGGGAGCTATTCATCTCTAAGCTTTTGGACAGTCCTTTTCCTACTTGAGTGATTGGAAAGCTTGTTTGCATCAAGACTAGCAGCTTCGCACATGGTTTTTAGCATCGACCCAGTTTCCCTTCTCCAGTTGATTGCCTTATGTACCATTCTTTCATTTTTCTCTGACCCCAAGGCTGTCGTTCTAGGCAAAAGGTACATCAGATGATCTGGTTCCTTATAGTCTGCTAGTCGTTTGCTTTCATAAATTTCATACATTTGCTGAGTCATTTGGAGCTGCCCAGTTTTTGGCACAGTCTTTCTGACATCACTGATATTCTAGTTTCTGTTTGTCCTCATTAAATTTAAACTTCAAAGAACATCAAAGAACTTCAAAATTCAAAAAACTTCAAACCGCTGGAACTGGTGCGAACTGTAATGTCTTCCCATCTATAATCAAGAAGAACATCAGGACCTTTAAAATTTGAAGATTGTTTACTGTTTTTATGGACAATTTTAGTAGTTTAACATTTAGAATAAATATGACGACTTGCTTCAATGTTTAGAGAACATAAATTTCTGCTACTCCTTCTTTATTTCTTAAAAGGAAAAGTTGTTACTTACTTATTTAAAGATATATTTTGTTTAACGCATTTGGTTTGACCCGGCTGGTGTTTGAACACGCGACCTCCCGATCCGCAAGCCGTAATGTTATTTATTTCATGTAAATAATAATGTAAAAAAGGCAAACATGATATTCTTGTTTTGTATGTGTGTGCTTATATGTCCAGTGCAGCCCGTTCTTGTAGTTTAATTTAAAACTCTTTCTTTGAAAGAAATCTGAGTTAGAATCTCAGCAGGAACAATACACTGGTCATTGTGCACAGCTGCTTACACATTTTAAGGTTTCATTTTGATTGTTTAAGTTATTGTCTATATAACTAAAGCTTTTGAATGAAGTAGAAAATAGAAATGAAAAATCCTTTTATTTCAAATTTCTACATCCCTAGATAAACACAAAAATATTAAACCAAACTGTGTTTAGCAAACCTTGAGGTACTGCTGGTCCCAGTACTCCCTTCTCATATAAAATGTTAATGTCCTCATCACTGATTGGATTACAGGCCTTGGGCTTATTTCCTTTCCCCATTTGTTTTAAACTTTTCTTTGCAGTTAATGCATTTCTTGTCAAGTTGAAGAGATTCGTGACTTGTTCCCTCAAAATTCTTTTAAAATATTTCATCTCTTTCAATTTTCTGTCTGTACTTGATAGAATATTTCTAATAGTTGATGGCTCATATTCTTCTCCATTTGTTTTCCTCATTGACAAAACAAAGTCTGCCAAATACGGATCAAGTTCTTCAAAATGTGGAGAATTTGTCTCTTTTCATTTTTTGTTGAAAGAAATCTGTAAAATTTATTTATATCCAGATTGGTTTTCTTGGTGGTGTTTCTGTTTTCTGAATTTCTTATCAGTTCTTCAGTGTTCTGATTTGACAAACTGACAAATTCTCTGCCGCCAGTCTCTGGTTGTGGTAGTAGATTTTCCTCCTCCTCTTTCAGCTCTTGATCGGATTCACTTTCAAGAAGTATGTAAAAATCTTTTCCATACTGTTGCTTAAACTCATCCCTTGAAATCTCAACTAAATTTGTTCCAGGAAGGGGTGTTTCTGGCAGTACAGACAATTCATTAGTTGTATCTTGTTTTACTACACCTTCCCACATCACTGGTTGCTGGACTTAAATAATCTGATACTTTCGTGTCATCTAATTGCATCCTAACTTTTATATATCACATGAAAATATTCACATTTCAACAATACATTTTAACAATTTCACATTTCCTGCGGGGCGAAAATCACGAATACATTTACATTTCTAGAATCTAATTTACAAGTTACTAATCTAGAGGCGCAATTCTCTAATGTAAAATGTACATAACACTAATTCAACATTAGGACGCAAGGGGTGGGGGGGCGCTTCAAACACGGGAATGTCCATCTATAAATAGAATGTACTGCTTGAACTGGTCCGCGTTCGTGTGCACTTTCAAGTTGTGAGTTTCTTACCGACAGAATCAGACACATTATTATTTATTTGTGCTTTACAATTTTAGGGATATTATTCTGTATTTAACTGGTATATATATGTTTGTGATTATATAAGATCAAGTAATAAGTCAGTGTTTGTGGCACATTCAGAAAAATGCGTGACACATGTATTTATAATCATTCGTGACATGTATTGTAGACATGCACCAATAAAAAACGGTCCATATTTACACGTGTCACCTTCTTCCTCAGGCTGTATGAATCGGTTCAAATGTTCTTCATATATTTTTATCTCTCAGGTCTGACAGCAACTAGAACCCGCCCCACCCAATACCCCCCACCCCACCCCACCTCACTTTCATCCTCTATGGTCCCACTCGTTTTTCATTCAACTGCATATATCCTGATTTAACCGATGTGATCCGAGCTGGCAAAATTCCGTTACCGGTACACAGTATTGAGTTCGAATCCAAGACCTCCTCCGCAATCAGGTGCTCTACCACCTGGTCTACATGGGCAGAGAGCTTTTAACCTACCTTACATTTAGCCAGGCATCAACTGGATAGAGTCACCAGTACGAAGCCTGTTCCTGCTTCACTGGGTTCTCTGAAGAACCCATTCTGACGCCACTAAAGAATAAGCTGGAAAAATTCCATTACCGAGAGCGGGGGTCGAACCCAAGAACTCCTGCTCTTGAGATAGGTGCTCTAGCAACTGAGCAACATGGGTACTTGACTCTTGGGAAAGCATACTCACTACATCACGTACCCCTGTTGATGTAGTTCAACTACAATGCTGTGTAAACAAATCCGAATGCGAATGAGATAGTATGTTCTTCTGGAAACGTCCGATATGTATATTAAAGTGGATTAAATGTAGTTTCAAGAAAACAAAGACTAGACTTATATGGTAAAATTACTTGCAGAATTTTAATATATACATTAATAACTACTTTAGGAAAAATAATAACGCGTCAATTTGACGTCAAATAACGTTGGCTGTTTTCTATTGTATCTCCTTTGAAGATAATTTGCGATTCCGTTCTATTTTTAACTTACGATATTCCATTCTATTTTTAGCTTAGAGACGTCTATATGTATGTGGTTCCGCCACCTAGCGTCTGAATGTTGTCAATTCTTAACTTGTACATTAGCAATTTGTGACTTGAGAATTGTGACTTTGTGATATGTAACTTATAAATTGTAAGCGAACATAAAATGTGTGACTTGATTATTGTGACTTAAGATTTGTAACTGCCAAATTGTATACGAGAAATGTGAATTAGATACATGTAAAAACGAGCGTGTTTGTGCAAACAAGTGGCAAATTTAAGCATTTGCAGTGTTGCAATTAGCAAATTTGAAATTGAATATCGCCTTCCATAGTAAACAGTGTATTCATGCGCGTTGTTTGATCATATCACTAAGTTTATCCGGGAAGGCTTTATCCTGCACATTTATTGATAAAACGCCTTCTGCGCCACACGCGACCGTCGCATTTTAATGGGAAAGCTATGCCAGATGTCGTGTTTAAGCAAGATCAAATTGTCAGTGCTTGAACTGATAGTTTTGTAATTTCTCGTTTTATGGCCCTATTTAGATATAAAGGGTCTCTAGGTGAGTTATTCATGGCGCTGGTAATTATTGTCACTTAAATGTAATAGTTAATTAGAGACAGCGGCGGGATTTGGTTTCATGTAGTTGGCAGAAACTAGAAAAGCAGTAAAAGGTGTTGAATTATGTTTACATAGCTTTTCAAAAAATGCCTTGGAGGTAACAGGGCAACTTTGTAATCCTTTCGTGTGATCTCACAGCGACCCCGATATTTATCAAAGCGCTGAAAGCGCATTGGCCGGTGTTAATTACACCATTTAAGCGCTTAATCGGAATCACACAGCTTATAATTATTTATATTTGATATATAATATGGCAAGTTTTTGATCAATTTAATAAAAACGTAACAAAACAAAACGCCATTCTTTTTTCTTCTGACGAAGGTAGCTAGCTGATCAAGGTATGAGTGATGGCACGTGCAGTTCCAGTGTTTCAGTGATGAGTGATGACACGTGCAGTTCCAGTGTTTCAGTGTTGTGTGATGACACGTCCAGTTCCAGTGTTTGAGTGGATATATTTCTATGTTCGGTCTATAAGTTTTTAAGCGTTTGTAAATTGTTAAAGTTGGAGATTGAAGAATTGTTTTGTTCTGCTATTGTTTAAAAGCTCTAGGGTATTAAAATGTTTGACTGTTTGAAAAACAGTAATTAATGCTACAACTGGGTGTGAGTAATCTCTGTTCAGTACACTTCGCGTTTATACTCAAACTGCTATCAGTGAGGCAGCTAACTATATAAATAAATACTTCCATAAATCTGCCACCACTCTGATGAGCTCAAAGTATTACTGACTGTTAGATTAATGTTTAATTCGTCTTGAAGACCCATTTAGTCATACGTTCCATTACATACTTTTAGTCCCTATGTTTCTATAATTTTCTTTATTCCCTTTCACCTTCCTTCTTCTATTTGTGTCCCGTATAATCCAACCCATGTTTCGTTTTTATTTTCTTTGCTATCGGATAAGGTAATCATAGGGGCAACACTTTAGCATAATCAATTGCCGCGTAGTATTTGCCGCAGAAAATTGTATGACATTTTAAAGGTGCTATTTGTACTTACCTTTAATGTGTCTGTGGTTTTAGCCAAACATTATTTGTGCAGCGATAATATATATCTCAATAATGACAATAAACGTGCGGTCTTGACATGTCAATACAGCTATAAAATATGATATTGACATTTTGAATACTTGATTCATGCTTACACTGTGTGTAAATTGCATATATTTCTCCTTACTTTTTAGACCCTCCAACAATGACCTCACCGCAACACCAGTATTTAAAATCACAAGCTCCTTAACAGTCTGAAAAGATTTATGGTTATATGAACTTTTGAACTTTTATTTGCGTATAGTTAAATAGATTTAATTATGTTCCGCGTTTATGTGTCATATGAACAGGTACTTGAATACGATTTAATTATGTTCCGCGTTTATGTGTCATATGAACAGGAACTTGAATACGGTAAAGTCATGGACTGCCGCCGGGCTTTTGCAGTCCGATGGCAGCCCAAAACCGACTGCTGCCTTTCAACTGCCGCCGCGCTCCCCCCGGCCGGTGGCAGCGCGATGGCAGCTCATTTTTAAGGGTGTATATATACCTGGCGAGTTTCATGCATAGTCAATCATTTATAATCAATCAAGCGTGATGGCGCCGAAAAAAGTGTCAAATAGCAAGGCACCCGCGAAGAAGGCCAGGGTAGTGCGAGAGAGGGAGCCTGATCCAGAGCCCAGTCCAGGCCCAAGTAGTCCTGAATCGGAAGACAGGCAGTCAGAGGTGGCAAAGGACACAGATGTTGAGCGTACCCAGCAAGTAGAGGCGGCAGACATTGACGAAAAGCTGTGCACCTTCTTTGAAGACAGGCCCCACTTTTATGACATTACAGACGAGGCGTACAAGAATAAGACCAAGAGAAATTTTGAGCTCAAGGAGTTCGCTGCTGTTTTGGGCAAGGAGTCGACTGCCGAGAGAGTGTGGCGGAGGTTCGTTTTCCTTCGTACTGACTATGGCAAGCTCCGGGGTTTGGTGCGAAAAGGGAAGTCCGGGTCTGGGGCTAAGAAGTTAACACCAAAGCAGCAATGGGAGATGAGGCGCCTCCATTTCCTCGACCCGTACGTCAAGACAGTTGGATCCTCGGCAGAACAGGAAATAACATCAAAAGTATCAAGTCAATACAAATGTAAAGTTGTTGTTTTAAACACTTGCCAGGGTTAGTCATAGACTTAATTAAAACAACTAGAGCACTTATATTGTATACAAAAATACAACGACAACCAAGGCCTAACCAATACACTTTTCTGTAATTCGGAAATAAAACCATTCCATTTTCATTTTGTGGTCCATGATGAAAAATTTAAAAGTGTCTTCAACAGCCACATTGTATGGACCCAAGCCGCCAAATTAGAGATTTAACCAACTAAATCTTGCACCCAGATTTCACTTTTCATACACTCTTTGATAATTGATGTCAAAACAAACAAGAATAAATAATATATGTATTCCCAATAATATATTATACAATTATATATATAGGATGACATGGGAAATGTATTTCTAAAGGCAAAAAATCAAAAATCCAATAAATTATTACAGTAGTTTCTTTAAATTTGATCTTCTCGTGAACTCTTATTAACGTTACATATAATTATATATAATATATATAATAATATTATTCTATTAAACCATTTGCAATAAATAGACTACATGCAAGGACTCGATAAATGTGCCGTTAAGTGGTTCTGGTAACGTGTGAACATGTAATCTTTGCAAACTACATCTGTAAATAGCAGTTTAATTAAAATTTAAACACTTAAATGTATATATTAGCAGAATCACTCTTGACATTTTTATAGATTATATATTTGATGTTTTGAGCTCTTATTTTCATGATTTGAACTGTTTGACAAAATCGACTGTGATATTTAATGGTATTTGTTCCTTATTTTAGTTCCTTGGCATTTATTAATCCAATAACAAGTCCAATAACAAGAGATGTGTTGGTTTTAATATTTATCATATTATTACATTCTTCACTATACTGTTACATTAATCCCTTGGTAGTATAATTAATAAATCGACATTCAATGCCTTTATGTGGACTGATTGATTTTCCAAAGTATCCTGACAAAAGATTTGACTTTGATAGCAAACACACTGAGACAGAAGACTGTGATGGCAGTAATATATAAAAAATAACTTTCTATCCGACTATACTAAGTGGTCAAATTAAATTGACAAGGGAGGTCACCCGTCATAATAATAACATGTTTTAACTGCGGGTACAGTCCCTTTAAACGAACACTTGTTAAATATCATTTTCAGCCCACTATTTCTTGATTAAATGGATAATAAATGCGTTACCTAGTTCAGGGTTTTTTATATGATATTTTTAAGAAGAGATCAAGTATATGTATGTTTATAGGACATTATTGCGTATAAAAGATATACACACACAATCACCGGCTATTCATCTAGGAAGAAAACATGCCTAGTGACTTTACAGGTGCCACTTTAGCCACACTTCACATAATAACAACGCACGAAAGAGTGTGGTCAATATATGGAAATATATTTACTTTGACTAGCTGGATAGATTCTGGCTGGCATTCTGACTTGTCAACTCAAACTTGGAGATTAGCCTCTGCAGCAAAGTGGGGTTTTCGTTATGTCCCCAACACTGTACATCGCAATTGACCCATTCTCAGACCGACTTTAGCCACGCCTACAATTGCAACGTCACGCTGTAACTATGTTAGACAAACATTATTAGCCATTACATTGGAACGTATGTAAATGATGACCGTTTTGCGATTGGGGTTTTAGCTGCTTAAATGTGTCCAATCAGATTGACATTTTATACAGATCAAAATGCGAGTTTTGTATTTTATTATAATGGATATTTGAAAAAAAAACGACTCTTCCATGATATTAAACTTCGTGGTTCTTTTTCAAGGGAATGCCTCAGTTTTTAGTGAAAATAGGCGCAGAAACTGAAAAAAAATACTGGCACATCTGAAGCCAAATAGTGCAAAAAGCTATTTTGTGTTTATTTGACATAATTTGAAAGAATTTCCGTGCAAACACAAAAATACCATTTTATGCCACGCGTTACATACGTTTATGTAAACAAGTTATTCTATAAGTATGTCTTATCATTCGCTTTTTATGTTACGAACTGCGAGTTTAGTACTAAATGTGATGCTTTGTGTTGTTGCTTTTTTACCAAATTATTTCACCACACATGGCCATACTCATCTATAATGCAACCTTTTCCATTATGGTTACTTACATACTCACTCACTCACTCTCTCACTCACTCACTTATTTATTTATTTATTTATTTATTTATTTATTTATTTATTTATTTATTTATTTATTTATTTATTTTAATTTATTTAAATAATATATATCAAATGAATGATACAGAAAAGCTAGACCGGTCTCAACGGGTGCAGTACACCATTGATATCTTTCCGCATTTTGTGGGTTAAAATAATAATGCACTGGATAAAAGTTAACTTTCCTTGACAGAATTAATGAAGAACATGTTAGAAAATTTGCTTCCCACTGCTTTTCACCTACCTGTGATGTTTATTGCGGCGATGTTTATGGTGACTGATAACCTTGCCTCGATGAACATGCGCTATTACAATTTCGATTTTCATCACACCACACCACAAAACAGCAACAAAGTTGTAAAAGTTGTCAAAAATGTTTATTTGATAAGAATCTTGTCTCGATGACATGCTGAAAAGATTTTATTTCGTTTGATTATGTTAAAGACGGATAAATTATAAACTTTACATTATTAATGACACGTTGGTAAGACATTGTTTCCATCTCCCCTGATAACTTGAAGGATGTTCGTGGTATTAATCATGAAACAAGAACAAAGAGCGTGGTATACAAAACACACCTTACCGACAGAAAATGTCACTTACCATAAACTTTCGCCTTCTTGCATTCGTTATTTCTGTTAAAATATGCCAGATAAATGGGTATGCAATTTATGCGCACATTGTAATGTGTATTACTCGATATTCCGTAAACAATTAAGAATATTCTAGTTAAATTTTTTAGAAGTGAAAACGGCGACCCTATATTTATAATTGATTTTGGAATTGACGATGGGGTAACGTCGCAGCTTTGAAGAAGCGATCGTATTTTCAAAACGAAAATTGTTATTCTATTTCAGCTGTTAAAGAACACATTGTTACATTTATACTAAAGTGTTCTGTTTCTTTTGTTGTATCTTCTAAAGAACTACTACATAAACAAGCTAGGAATTAAGAAGTGTCATTCACCCTTATAAATTTGCTTAGTTAACAAGCTTTTTGAAACAGTTTAATTCCACAATAGCAAATGAAGTGGTACTAAATGATACTATGCTCAATGCGCGTAGCTTTCTGATTCATTACTTCCGGCAACTTTGATGATCTGCATAAACTTGTTCTTGTTCTTTTAGTTATGTGTGTTATGAAATGAACTTAAGTTACATTCGTAGTTCTATAACGGAAATGACGTCAATGTCATACATGCCAATAAAAGGAACAAGGACAGGAACAAAGATGCTCTAAGTGTAGTGTAATTCATTAGTTTATGCAAATCTTCGTTGTTTTAGCAATAAATCTTACAATTTCCGAAAGAAAAGAAACGCGTTTAGGGCTCTCGTAAATATCTTTACAATTTAAGGATTTTAAATGCAAACTTTATAAAAGGTTTTCATGTGAAATACAGGATTTAGCTTAACTTTTTATGATTGCTGTTAAGCATTTCGTGACCTTTCCAATGATTCCGCATTGTTGTTTTTTTAACTGACAAAATGGTGCTCCGTGTATTTGGTTCTCCCCAGAAATTTGTCTAATCTCTTCCTTCTCAAATATAAGCTGAATGTCGCAAAAACATCTTGACTTTTCTCATTGCCATCTATTTATCAAAACAGACCGAAAATGATGTCTGATGACGCACGAGAACGTTTTAACATAAACCACTGACCTAATTTTGTCAGGCATATTTTGTTGCCATCAATTTAACACGGAGAGCACAAGTTATAATCGCTTCACTGGTTACCACCACATGATATTCTATTACCTGCTACAATAGTCTGCTAGCAGGTATTGTATGATCTTTTCATTGACAAAACTGGTATCATTCACTATTTTTATAAACAAATGTCATCAGTGTTAACCCTTGGGAATACAGTTTTGTTGTTGTTTATTTTGTTGTTTTATTTGTGTAGCCCCTTTTTTCTAATGTTATCAACTGCAGTCTAATCACAATATGATTATATGAGTAGTATTATTGTTCATTAAGAAGAGGAGGAGGAGGATGTGGTTGTGGAGGAAGATGTGATCTTTAAGATGAAGTCAGGTGTATAAGAGGAGAAGATAGAAAACAACCATCTAGCCAATCCTTGGATGTTGAACTGAAAACCTTAATTATGATACACAGTGTTATGTTAGGCTCAACGTAAAGGGAACGGAAACCTCCGCATTGTATTTAACTAGTTACTTCATTTGTCGGCGTCTGTATGTTATCGTTCCTGGAAAAGATAAATGGATGAAGCCATATTGTTATATAAACAATTAAAGTGCTGCGTATTTAATGAAATTTTGGCCATTATTAAGGTTTGGTGAATATCAGTGTGAAGGGTCGTGGTGGGAGTCAAATTATTCGAAAACCAGTCCGTGCAAGGTTTAGAGACTTTTTAAGCTCTACGAAAAGAAACCTGCGAATAATAAATAACACAATAATTTACTACTGCCACATTGTAAATTGGCTGAGCTATTACAATTTAGAATTTAACAATACAAGTATTCGCGGTTACAAAACAGACATGAACCAATTCAAACAATACAAGTAAAATACAGAAATACGGCAATTGCAATATAAATACTACAAAAACTAACCAAACTGAACTGGTCATTTATAAATAGTGTAGATACAGCTATAGTATAAGTTATAACTATAGTAATGCTATAAAACAATTTCTACATTATTTTAATGAATTCTCTTTCAAGAATTATCTAAACGTTTAAGTGAACGTAAGTAGAGCAAATGAGCTGTCTTCGGTACGTGGGTGGCGGGTGCAATGTTTGATGGTAAAGATTGTGTTAAAAAAAGAAACCTTTCAACTCTCGTACAAAATCTCACTATCACGAAAACATAAACCTAGACAGACATGACAAAACAAGTTTGACAAGTCCCGTGCATCACGCAGACAAGACGCAGACAACCACGCCCACATGCAAGGATCTTACAGAAAAACACACAGACTATAACTTACGAGCTGCCCGACAGTAACAAAACGGACAATAACAATAGTGACAATATCACAACGCACATTTAAACAAAATATAAAGCACTTTTGACATCGCTATTTAACATTTCGTGACCTGTCCTTTGATTCCGCATTGCTTTCTTTTAACTGACAAAATGGTGCTCAGTGTCTTTGGTAGTCCCTAGAAGTGTGTATAATCTCTTCCTTTTCTAATATAAGCTGAATAACATCTTGACTTGTCTCATTGCCATCTATTTACCAAAACAGACCAAAAATGATGTCTGATGACGCAAGAGAACGTTATATATTTTAACATAAACCACTGACCTAATTTTGTCAGGCATATTTCGATACCTTCAATTCGACACCGAAGTTATATTCGCTTCACCGGGTACCACCACATGCTATTCTATTTGCTATCTACGCCGTGCGTACGATGGTATTGATAGGAGATCCCTTTGGTTTAAGTTGTTCACTTGTGGTATATGCGAGAAAGTTTTAAGGGTTATACGAAACATGTATTTAAAATTGCAAACCTGCGTGAGACAGGGTGGCGAATACACTGATTTCTACGATAATTTGGTGGGGCTAGCGCAGGGAGAAACATTATCTGCGATATTTCTTTTCCTATACATTGACGACATAGTGACAGATTTAAGTGATCACCTATTAGACCAAGTTGAAATAAATGGCACCAGAGTACCAATTTTATTGTACGCCGATGATATGGTCTTAATGGGGGCTTCAATCGAAGAGTTGCAGCGTAAATTGAATAAACTGTCAGTCTTCTGTAAAAGGTGGAATCTGCAGGTTAATTGTGAAAAATCGAAAGTCGTCGTGTTTAGAAGAAAGGGGCGAATTAAAGAAAACGAAAAATTGTTATATGAAGAAATAATTTTAGGGGTCGAAAATGATTTTAATTATCTGGGTTGCGTGTTTAATTATAATGGTGGATTTACTCTACACCAACAATACATTCATGGTAAAGGACTTAAAGCACTCAGCGTGCTTATGTCAAAGACAAAAGAATTATCATTAAAACCAAGTACAATGTGCCAACTTTTCGATGCGTTCGTGGGCTCAATTATTCAATATAACTGCGAAATATGGGGCTTCACAAAATCGAAAGAACTAGAGCGGTTACACCTACAATTTTGCAAATATCTTCTTCATGTAAAAAAAATGTACTTCATCTATGGGTACTTATGGAGAACTCGGCCGATACCCTTTGCATATACACAGATACGTTAGAATCGTCAAATATTGATTGAAATTATTGCGAAGTGAGAATAAACTCCTAGCTAATACTTATCACATGCTACTCAACGATCTAAATCGGGGGAATAACAACTGGCTATCTCAGGTACGAAGTTTACTAGAAATAAATGGTTTTCTTCATGTTTGGATCAACCCCATGTCAGTATCAGAACCAAATCGGTTTTGCAAAGTCTTCAAAAGAAGACTAATTGATTCTTTTATGCAAAATTGGAAAGAAAATATTAACAATAACACATCCTTAATATCTAATAATTACTTTAAAAGTAAATTTGAGTTCGAATGCTACTTAGATGCAGTACCAACAGATTTAAGAATTTACATCTCCAAACTTAGGTTATCATCGCATCCACTAAGAATAGAGGTAGGAAGATATGGGAGAGATAGAGTTGAACGGAGAAATAGACTGTGTTTAATATGTAACAATAATGACATAGAAGACGAATATCATTTCCTATTTGTTTGTGAAAAATATTCCATGCCAAAAAAAAAATTTATTAACAAAAAAATGGTATAAAAATTGCAGTATGTATAAATTTGTTATGTTTCTACAAAGGAAAGATCTAAATGAACTGATTTAACTGGGAAAGTTTCTCAAACACGCCTTTACAATAAGACGAAATGTACTTTCTCGAAACTGTTAGTTGTTTCGCTTATGTATGTATATGCTAATAGTTCCGAATGTACTAGTTTATCAACAAAAAGGACTGTCGTCAGAAAATGCACCGTTGTAATTATTATTATCAATTAGAGTTTTACATACGTGACATTTAAAAATATCCAGTTATCAACATAAAATGTTTGTAAAACATTGTTGACGGTGTAGTTTCTGTTGGCTCTTGTCTTTTGATCTACTATTAAAATATTTGACTTACTAATTTTAAGATTTGTAAAGTGTTAAAATATTTATTACAATAATGTCTAGAAAGAAACCTGGAACCACATTTTTATATTACATAGTACAGTAGAAGAAAATGTTTTGTGATTTGGATATCTACTTATGCTATAACTTATTGTACAATATTTTTGTGTTTATGTTACGACGAGGTACAATGTATGTACAAGTCATAAATAAAATCTAATCTAAATCTACTCTATTACCTGCTACAATAGTTTACTACCAGGTATTGTATGATCTTTTAATTGACAAAACTACTATCATTCACTATATTTATCAGCACATGTCAGAAGTGTTAACCAGTGGAAATACCGTTTTTTTTGTTGTTGTTTTTTGTTGTTGTTGTTGTTGTTGTTGTTGTTGTTGTTGTTGTTGTTGTTGAATTTGTGTAGCTGCTTTTTTCTAATGTTATCTCTAATCACAAAGTCGTGTTGGATAAAAAAGTGTATATGATCAGTGGTCAAAATTAGCGCTTGCCCGACAACAAAAAACTAGTAGATTTTCTCTCGGGCTAGTAAAAATTCCCATTTTACTAGCCCGATGGGCTTCTAAGATCCTGATTGTTAAAAATCATTGTGCTTTCATTTTAATTGTAAACTTTTGAGTTGGTTATTTCATTCGGCAAGCTGTCGTTTGTATTATGAACATGTTATGTACACTAAACCGATAATATGTTTACTGTGCAGTAACCACACGGTATTCTGGTGCCCGCATGGTACATTATGTTCTTTACCAAATAAAATCAGCTGGGCCACAGAACAAAATGGCATTGAAAATTAAAATGTTTCTGGTGCAAAACCCGGGAAAAAACATGAAGTTACTAGGAGATTGATACTTAAATGGTGCATTTTTTCCGTATTTATCTTAGGTTTTTTTTAGCTCATCTGAGCACAACGTGCTCAGGTGGGGGGGGGGTGCTTTTTTGATACCGTTCCGTTCGGCGTCCGTCGTTCGTCGTCCGTCGTCAACATTTCAGCTTGTGAACACACTAGAGGCCACAGTTTCTATCCAATCTTCATCAAACTTGGTCAGAATGTTTGTCTGCATGAAATCTTAGATAAGTTTATTATTGCGTCACCTGGGGTCAAAAGTAGGTCACTAGGTCAAATTTTAGGAGAAACTTGCGAAAATAGATTTCTTAGCTTAACAAAGTAGTAAAATCAACATCTATCACTTGACATTGTGTATGTATCATTAGTATCTGTTTGTTTACATTTCATTTGTTACAACGATGTAATATTAAAAATGTAAAAACCTGTTCAGTTCTATTGTTTCTATCAGGACCACTTCCTGTGCGTCGAAAGACAATTCTCCATTCTCCACCGCTTACATGGGTTTGGCCATTATTTATCAGTTTGATTGTTCTCTAATAAACAACGTTTTGACTAAGTATCTTCTAGGAATAAAATCCGTCTAATCAGTTCGTTTTAATTTGAATATTTGGATGAATCGTTACAAATAGAGTTGTTGGATTGCAGACATCTTTCACAGTCAGGATTTCCCATCCTCGTTACCCAATTCACTTAAACTATAAGCTAGAAATAAGACCCTTTGTTCCGTTTATAAATAATTCGTTATTGTTTACTCTACTTTTATCATTGATGACTGTTGTCAATCTAGTTACAAACATGATACACAGAATATTTAATAATTTTCTTTTTTTATTTTATTTACCTTTTCAGAATAGATTTTTATCTTCTATTCATTACATTTGATGTGTTATCTACATACATGTATACATTTATCATAAAAACCTTTAAGACATGAAAACCAAACATAAACTCTGGAATTATTTTTTAAGTTGCTGTTTGTTGCTTATTAATTGTTGTTTTAATTAAATAGTTTTAATTTTATTTGTGTATCATTTGTGGTTAGAAAAAGAGGCTAGATTTAAACTAGCTATAGGAAAGAGCAATAGTTGACTCACAATATTTAGAAATTTTGTCGTCACCTAGTAAGGAGAACTAGTATGTTTCCAACGCAAATTTTCTACTTCTCGTGTAAGGTGGCTATTATGTCAGAAATCGTTCAGACTGATGTTGATGCATTGATAATGGACTTGTTACGATCACGTATTTAATACTGACGAACTAAAACTAGTTAATGACGGGAAAATGATAGGCTTCTGTTTATCACTTTCAAACGTCAGGCTGCCGACCTAAGTTTGATGGCATTTTTAAACTTATACTTAAATTTGCTGTTGTTTCGAAGGTTTCTTAAACAAAATGTGCCCGAGTTGAATAATACCTCGACGGCGGCATTTGATAACTAGCATCAATGCTTTCTTGTGTCGAAATGATGTGAACTCTTTATTTTTATTGGTATGTCTCTCATGTTTAAAGTTATACAGGTGAAAGGATGAAGAAAAGGGGCCATGCAATAAGCTGGGGTGATGGGGGATATAGTTCAAAAGAGGGTTACAGAGAGGGACATACAGAGAGACTGAAATATATTAGTGCAGCTGTATGTTACTTTTATGAAGATAAGCGCCTAAACCAACCTCAGCTCATACAATTTCAAGTAAAACATTATATAGTATATAATATTATATATTATAAATTTATTAAAACATTAAGTTAGCTTAAGGCACAATGTAATACAAATTTATTAAATTAATACAAAAGAAATCTGAAACTGTGTCTACCTGAAAGGAAGCAACAGCTCTAAAATACATCAAAACCGCCTATATTTTATAATATATATAAAACCATTTGTTGTAGTAAAAATAAGGAGTGTATTGAACTAAAAGTCATATCACCAAGCAATAGTATATTAATGTTGAGCCAGTCTAACACTATCCTCAGTCTAGACAGACTAGAATATGCCAGTGTCGAATCGGATTTGTACTCTCTGATGCTAGATACAATGCACCTTATTAATTAAGGTATACAATCAATTTTCCTTTAACTGCAATTAATTGACATTAACTGATCACATGTAAATCTTAAATGTAATTGCTAATTGTCTGCTAATAATCTTCAAGGAAATCACCGCTTAACAAATAGGGACAGCGTACTTAATCAAACGCATCCAATACAAACGTGATTTTTACACCTTGTAAATAAATTATACGGCACTCGCCTGTCAACAAAAGCGATGTACAAATGCGACCTCTCCAATGACACATGTATTGTTGACAATACACAAGCTTTCATGATTACATGTGGCTTTCGTCTTCTTTTGCGGTTTACGGAGGTAAAATAACAATTGGATATGAACGAAAATTCTGCCAAAATCGATCAGGTTTGCGGAATTCGGAGTTTTCGGTTTTCAGAAGTTTTTTTCTACAAAGAAATAGAAGGAAACAAATCGGGACCGCAAACATATGCTGCTTAAGAGGATTCCGGAGTTCAGAGGTTGCGGTTTAGGGAGTTCCTACTGTATAATCATTACCAATATCCATTGTTCGCATTGGAGACGAGGAAGTGTGCCACCAGGTGCTTAGAAGAATTCGCAATGGCCGAACTGACGTATTTTTCGTTGTAGAAAAGAAATCGACCTTTCTGTGTCTGCGATGAGTTATGATTTCCTTAGTTTCCCTTCTGCGACAGGTCTTTCATTTTTTACAGTTAACCTTTATTCTTACTATTAATGTGAACACTGTAAATATAGAAGAAATCAGACAAATTGAACAAATGACAAGTGTTGTTGTTGTTTCTAGAATAATATCTATCAGATTAATGTATAAACATTAGAAATTATGAACATACATTACAATTGTAACACATCCTTTTAGAATAAATAAATAAATAAATAAATAATACTTGGATATCGTTTTTCAAGATTTGACCATATATGGAGCTTTACGCTGTAGAATACGAGTAACTAATGGTGTGTCTTACCAAATATTACTGTTATTGCTTGCATCTAATTTTACTCGATGCATAGGGAGATTTTGTAAAGATTGTATATCTTCACTGTAATCCACTTTCTGCCAGAATATCTACACCAAAAGTCATATCACGGTTAAGTTAAAACTAGAAAAGAAATATCATCTCTTAAAACAACAAACCAAGCTAAATCGTAGGACAGTTGCGGTAATTTTAAAATAGTTTTAATAGTGTGTTGTTGTTGTACGATCAGTTATTACCGGGGCTTAACGTTGGTTTAACGATATACTTTTTGCTTCAATAGTGAGGTACTTGCAGGATGGAAAAACTGAAATAGTTTATTAAGCCATTGTGCAACGTTTTTATTTTGATTTGAGTTTTATATACATTTACTCAACACGAATAATAATTATTAAATTTTGTCTTTGTTGGGCATCCAGTATTGATTTCATTTTAAGATCCACGTTTAAATTTTAAAAATATACAATGCTATAATGCAATTTAATGTTACAACAACCCATAGAAATTATAATTAAATTATATATACATTATAAATATATACATTGTGTTTTATAGGTTATCATCAATTATGAAGTAAAATATATTTAGCTTTTCTCTTTCAAGACAAAAATGTTTCAGGTAATTTGATCGTTAAATGCATTGTACATTACCACTGCGCCTACGAAGGGATATTAAATTTTGTAACAATTTTATATGCTATGAAATTAGTCCAATCTGCAACTTGCCAAAAAGAATAAAATACATTGATTGTTTCCTAAATTCGAATAATTTTAACAGTGTGTCATTGAAAAGCATTTAGGGTGGAGCGAATGTTTATAATATTACAAGTATTATTAAAGTACATCCATGCCCTGAAATGACAACTAGAGCACTGTCATGTCAGGTATTCCCCTTTTAACTTTATTAACAACTCCATGCACGTCCGTTTTATAATAAAACGAAAATCTGACAAGTTAGTATGGCCCAGTAATAAGACAACATTAACAGATAGCGATCTTAAATTATTGCATTTACGTCAATGCTGCTGGGTGGAAAATTTCAAACTGTTCATCGATGAATAGACGGTCACGGTTGTTGCGTTCTTACCGTCGCCTTCTCGAAAAAAATGACATGCTTACCACACACATGTCGTAAAATGTGAATAACTGATGAAAACGTAGTTTTAGTAGTGTAATTCTAGTCTGATTTGTCGTAGCAATGTACCTCAAAATTAGAACAAACAAAACATTTATTCCTGCTTTATTGCTGGAGCTCATTATTATCTTCATAATGTGACGATTCCACCTACTACATATTTCATTATAACAACATAACGTTTATTAACCAGATAGAGGCAATATTAGCGTGAAAACAACCATACATTCAGTCATGTCTTAAATATATGCTGCTTGTTAAAACAACAGTTTATCTCAGTTTATCATTTCATGACCTTTCCGGCTTTCCTCGAGAACCTTTTTACTCTCTGTAACACATTAAATAATGCATGTTTTTGCTTCTACCTAATCTTTTGTCTACAGTGCTTTTTTACACATAACTAACATATATCGTTAAATTTAGCCAAGTTGTATCGGCAAGATGCATTTATCTAAAAACACCAAAGTTGTTTGTTTAGCATAAACAATGTGTTAATTCAAAAATATATTTTGTGTAGTTTGCTAACCTACTTACATCATTTTGCCAAAAGTTACATAACACAATTCACCACTGCTGAGTTCACTGATGACCGCCTTATAGGATTGTGTACAGCGGTTTTATCATTTTAGTGCAGTGTTTTCCACGGTACTTTTCTTTGTAATTGTAAAAACATAGTAAAGTTTTACAAAATCTGATAGCAGGTTATCAACTTTTAAACTCCGTACTTTATGAAAAAAATTGAACAATGTTACATTTTTTGCTTGTTTATTTGAATCAAGCTAACCTAGACAGTAATTATAACAGATAAACTTGGCTGACAGCCAGTTAGCCTGGTTTCCCAGACACTCCATTTAAAGTTGAATACTTATCCATGCAGACAAAGCCGCCGCAGTATAACATGCAATAATTTCGTCATCATCCGGTAGACTCAGTAAGATACACTTTGGTTTGGTTGACAGATATTATGCAGATAATTGGCAGGACTTAGCCAGCATGTATCTCACATGATTTTAATTAGCTCCGGATGAAGAAAAAGCCGACAATTATACTTCAGTGTCCAAAGACCTTGTACATGTACCAATTGTTGAACTTTTATTCTGTTACATGTGCTGCACATACTTGACTGACTTATAAAAAACAGGATCAGTTTGACAATAATTAGGTTTGTCCAATCTGCCTTGCGCTCTATCATCGAGTAGAAGATTCGGCTACCGGTTTTGCCTTTAGGATAGACCTATGTTAACAGATAGGCATTGTAAGAGAGCAAATAAACCCCAGGTTCGCCACATACAAACAGGTAAGGATTTAATTTTTTTTTATATTGAGATCTATTCTCGCTATTTTGCCTTTCTTTCATTAATTGAACTGGTCCTGGTCAATTTTGACACTTGTTTTATATAGTTGTATTTGTTCAATGCTTGCACGAAGTGCGAGGTTGTAGCTATGTACAGCAAGTTTTAGCACAACTGTCGGCCCTTTTGCCGACTTACTATTCCAAGGCTTCACCTGTTTGATTTGCTCTATTGTACATGTCCACATTTTGTTGTAACTTTTACATTTGACAGCAGTGTGGATACTATGTGTTGTGCCTCTTTAAATTTAAATTTATGCTGCAATACTCAAAGGACCTTCATACAACAGATTTTCTGAAATAGTGTATAATTGTTTTAACTTTAAACTTCCGTTTTGAATAAAACAATTCTTGATATAAAAGCGCGATAAAGAAAATATATAAACAAAATGTGCTATAGATAAGTGGCACTTGATAATTGCAGCGTACCCAAGGGACGCTTTAATGTTGTGTAATTGCAGGTCAGTGTTTGACTTTGGTCTAGTAAAAAAACATACAAATATCTAAAGTTTTTAGAGAGAAGATTGTGATGCAGGAAATTCACATGTCCTATGAGTCTGTTTATAATGATAGTGAATATGATATTGATGATAAGGAAAGAGATGAAAGCGGGTGAAGCGAAGTGAATGAGCATGTGGTTTATAAGGAGATAGAAGACAATAGAAGATTTAAACATATTAAAGAATGAGTATAACTAACCGGCCCTTCCCTGGGAGTTGAACCCAGAACCTTAATTCTTACAGCAGTGTAAGGTTGTGCTAAACAGAAGGGAGACGGAAGGTACCTCTTTGATTTAACCTTGTTATTTTTATGTCTTTATTATGAACTGTATAATGAAAGTGCCCACTTAAGTTGTAGTTGAGATGAGAGAAAAGAACAGTAGGAATATAGAGATATGCTTACACGTACATTAGGACTGATAGCTCTAGACATTGAAAGAGAATGGAACGTGTCAATTATTTATATAAATAAAAATATATATGACAAAGTGCTATGAGCATTGCAACATATACAAAAATGGGGAGGGGACATGACAAAGGTATTCATATGCTAGCCAAATGTAAAAGTTAGAACAAAGCTGTGATGAGTCATTTAACAAAAAGAGCAAACCTGACTGTTACCGCCTTGAAACTGTCAGTCGACAGTATGGACAGACACAATGATTCAAAAGCTACAAGCCAAGCCATAATCATATGTTAAGCAATCTACTTAAAGGCATCTCAAAAGCCTTATATAAGTGACCCCCCCCCCCCCCCCATTTATTGCCCCACCCAGCATGTGAGGGCATCTGTTTTCTGATAAGCCAGGCTGCCACAGTCTGTAACGATGTGTCTGTCACACAGGTATTGTTCAAGATCCAAGTGTATGTATGCTATATCTGGGGGTTGAACATATTCATTCACAGTTTGTAAAGGAAACAGCTGTGAATATACCAATTACGCAATCCAATATATATATATATATATATATATATATATATATATATATATATATATATATATATAAATCTTTATTTGTTTTCTTTCTTACTTTGTTGGTTGATTTTGTTATTTCTTATACATTTTGTTATTTCTTTCATTCTTTTAGTTCTCATATATATTTAAAGTTATATTTTATTTTGATTTGTAAAATGTAACGAAACGTTTCTAACAAAAGCAATTTAAAAAGTCATTCATTGTCAGAATAATGTCCTTCAGAGTCATTTTGAATACTAAAACTTGTATCTCTCATGTATTTTCAAAATTAAATATTTAGCTATGAAATAAATACATAATCTTGCAGTTACAAAATTGACACCTAGTGATTAATGCAATAAAGAATTTGTAAGGGATCATATAGTAAACAACCCACATTACCACGAACAATAATGTTTGTGGCTTTGTGTAAAACTAGCCTACTGTCTCACATCCATACTAGCAGGTAATTTAGTTTTGCATTAACCCATCAGAGGTATTACTGTGACAGTTTAGTACTATGTTGGCTAAAGACTCCCTGCAGTGATGACCAGCAATTAGCAGGTCTGGTCATAGCATGTGGGGGCCTGGCTCAGTGGGATACCACATTCCTTTCGAGATGCCTTTAAGACACAAACTTACGTTAGTTCGACGTTTATAGGATGCAATTCTGCATTAGATATTAAATCTACTTCAAATAGCAAAATCGGATCTTACAAATGACAGTCAATTGTGAAACTTTTAATGAGGAAGATTCACGCGATATGTATGACTTAACAGAACTATAGCTTGAAAATAACATATTACCATCGGTATATTTGGATTATTCCAATTATTGGCGGCTAGTATTCATGATAGTTTTAAAACCTTCTGTCTTTTTCTATGTTTGTACATTCTATATGATAACAGGTCTCTGAAACTGGGAAAACCTACATAGAATAGCCAGTGAGATACTTTTCAAACACAGATACAAAATGTTATGAAACATTTATTAAGTTATTGTTATCTGTTACCTGTATTCGTATTTTACCAAGCAGCAGGCTCATGGCCATGACTGTCAAGATGCTTGAAGTTACACAATTGATGAGGTTTTTAGGCTTTAAGAAGTTCCTGTCAATTGTTCACTTGGTGTTTAAATGAAATTTATTATGTTTCGTTCTGTAAATTTCCGATTACTATGATAACTTAGTCATTTCTAGTAAATTTGTTGTTAACTTTTATGCATGGCAAAAATAGGTACGCAAAGGAAATCAACAAAACATATTTTAGCATACACGAAGTTTCAGCAAATAACTAAATTGGAAAGTTAGAATCATTTGTAATTTTACATTATTAAAATAATGTTCATCTTTTAAGTATTTCTCATGCAAAGTTTCAAGTTAACTTGACACGTCTATATTTTTATTTCCCAACCCACGTTTATTGTTACGACTTATGGAATCACTTGGCCTAAAGTCGCCCAAACCTTTGAAAACTGTATTACATAAACCATAAATGTAAATGGTAATTTACTGAACCGACGGTTTAACACTGAGAATCTTTGTCACAAGTTTTTGGCAATTGGAACTCCTCGGGTAATTCCGTCCACGGTACAATTATCCCTCGGATGTATCGGGTGAAATGATACTTACTGAAATCACGATCGTTTTGTTCGCCGGAAGTCGGACGAAGAATATGCCTAAAATGTAGTTCGCACAAAACATAAACAATACCATTGTTTGACAGCTGCGTATCTGCTGTGCTGGGTAAATTAAAATGGGATGATTTAAATTTGAAGCCGACACAAACTGAAGTTTTACAGGCATCGTACGGTATTGAGCTGCCATCTTTGTTTTGACGTCTGTCTCTAAAGAAGTCCCATTCAGGGAAATGGCCGAGGTGATCCGACAACCTACATACATCCAAAAGATTATTCGTTAATTATGTGAGGTCTTCCGAATACAGTTCTGGATGCGGTTTCGAATTAACTTCCCTACAATGAATTCAAACTACATCAAACTACATTTTCAATTGGTTATTGGCGATCGATTTTCATTAATACGAGCATCTTTGACTTAGGATGCATACAATGGTGGTATCAAATAAAGTTTACAAAATATCGTAAGAACCGGTATGTTCATTAGGGCGCGATAAACAATGAACACACCAATGAACATAACAGATGTTAAGAAACATAGACCTAAACAGATAGAAAAATAGATTAATGGTGGAAAATAACTAAGCGTTATGGCGACACACAACGAGGGACCACAAAGAAAATTGAATGTGTGTATAAGTTATCATACGCAAATAATTTCATTTTGGTTATCTGACTTGTTGTCTTTTTTATATTCACAGCTCCTATATTGATCGAAGAATTAGTTTTAGGATTAATTTAGAACCAAAACATGAGCAGGATGCTACAACCATTTACTCTTCTCTAGTCATTTTTGCTTCAAAAAGTTAATTTTATTTACTATCAACATTTTTTGTAGGTCTTCTAATCGAAATAATACCTATCTCTCTTCTGAACACTATGTGGACATTATTTTTCAATGACGTCACTACTTTCGCCATAACTTATCAAACAAAACGTCAGCGCTTGGACATATATTCAAATGTATCGTTTTTCTTTGCATTGCTTGCATTTGAGAAACCCATCAGGAAGTGCGAGATTAAAGCTCTGTAAAACCGGTTTAAGCACCCCAGTCGGTTCATATCGCCAACTGACCGTTCCAATGCGGTAACTGTCGGGTTTGCTCTTTTTTGTTAAATAACTCACTTAAATAAGATTCTCATTGTTTTACATTTGGCTTGCATGTAAATATACCTTGGTCCTGTGTCTTTTTGCATGTTGCAATGCTCATAGGACCTTGTCACTTATATTCTTATTTAAACTTTTATGAGTAAGATAAACACAGGCTGATTTCGGAGAAAGTGTGGCTTTAAGTTACATTTTACAATAATTTATAATCTCGGAGCCTTAGTATGGGTAAATCTATCATAGAATTTGCCTATGTACTTTCATTTCTAATTATATATTAAGCAATTTGTATTTTTCACTTTATGAAATAGGCTAAACATTTTCTAGTAACAACCCTGAACTGTTAGGTTTTGTGCCGATAAACCCTACTTGCAAAAAAAAGTTGAAACCCCTTTTAATACTGTCCTTATATTATGCTCTATATCGAAAATCCTCATTTCTCTTACCTGTGTTTCTTAACTAAAGCTAGAGATAGATAAAATTCCAAACTCCGCATACTCGATAAAATTAACCGGATAGGAATACTGGATGTTTTTATATTGCATTGCTGTTATAATTGTTTGCACGAGATTTTTGCTAACTAAATTTCTATAAAGTATAGTTAAGAAGTAGGTTATACTAGGTATATAATAGCCGAGACACTTAGCACAACATAAATGACGTACTAGTTCTCATTCAGACTTTGGCCAAAGTTAAAATCCTGTTCATACCTGCTTATTAAATCGGACACGAAACTTAAGCAATAGATATAACATATTTAAATCATTAACCTTTAAATGAATGATAATCTTTCGAACAAGGTACTGTTATAATGAGTTTGTATAGTGTAACAAAAAGAGATAATCGACCCGGTAAATATCTTACTCATACAAACATCCACTTAAGCTGTTATGACATTGATTGTGGCTACAGCGAAAGTGCAGATAAATTGACATGAGCTAGAACATGAGTGAAAAATGTAGTGTCATTCACGTGACTTGGTTTTTACGGGGAAAATTCCATTCAGCCAGTCCTACTACCTTTAACATTTTGCTGTATGAACTACTTAATGAGTAAAACTGTAGTGAGTGATTAACTCGCAATCATTATTTAATATGTAACTTAATACACAAGTATCGATATGCTTTAATTACATTTTTTCCATTGATCAACAATAAAACGCAATTTATGCCAAATGTGACCGGGCAGTGCGCATGCGTGTGACACGTCTTTTGACACTCTCTTAACCAATCAGATTACAGAACCAAGCAAGTCGTCTGGTGCTTTCACTGCAATGTTTACAAACAAGCCTAGCCTACAGACGTAAAAACAACTCAGATTTTCAACGTGCACAACTCTCACTGACTAAAACAAACTTGTGAGAAAAAATAGTGCGTTAATTTCTTTGTTATTAGAGGATAACGGCAGGTAAGATAACCGTTTTGTATTTTTTTTTACTTACAATGTTTTAGGTATATTGCCAAGCGCATTGCTATGTTTTAAGTTTTGGACTGGGGCGGATCTTGTCCAGATTGTCCGGATGGATTTCTTTTTCAAGTATGTAACAGACAAGAACGTTTTGGCAATATTATTAAACCTTTTTCGGTCACTTGATCGATCAGGATGGGATGGGATGGGATTAGCCGGCATTTTTGCCGATACTGTGCAGCGACATTTCTATCATTATAGCACAGGGGCACTTATGAGGTGCGCCGGGACTGAAACTGGCCGGTCCATTATACTGACACCGACAAGTCAGGTGATTGTTCAGGAATAAAAAGAAAATGGAAATAACATCATTTCTGGAAGTTATGCTACTAGTTGACCGTTTGTCCTCTTCCGTGAACGTATGTCAGTGTAAAGATACACACAAAAGAGACTACTTATTTCAATGCAAATCAAACATAGTCATTTACAAGAATCGATGACTTCATTGATTTCTGAATTACTGACGACGCTCTTCATACTTATCTTAAAAATTTTATACTTTACTTAGTATTTGCTTGAAACACTTTTCGTACCCTATCGAAATATTTTTTTATTATTTTCATTGTAAAACTGAAATATATATCCTTTTGCTTGTTAAATCCCATTTTAATTTAACTACCAGTTATTTGCACATTGGTTTTAATCGTGAATACATTTACAAGTATTCCAGTAATAAAATGGATCAATAAACTACGTCATTTGACCTTGGCCACTTAACGTAAAACCCATGACAAGAACGCAGTTAATATTGTACTTGTTCATTTCATAAGTTATACTTTTTATCGTCTTACTTGATTGCATGTAGATGCGCAAAAGAAACCTTAAATGAATGTTACTGTATGACGTAAATACAAATCCATGCCACACGAACTACTTCAGTGTACTTCCGCCTAAACACACCATGGTTAGCATTTCAAAATATACCATAAGGTAATGGCCGCCATTTTGAAACTATGGGTAGACTAACTCAAGACCTAACAGCGGGTTTAAACCATTAGATAAACCCTTTTAAACTGTAATTATTGTTTAGCAATAAACACATTAGCAACATAAATCATCGATGGTGGGAACAGTGATGTGTATTGAAATCCAGTACATATAAAATCTGTTCTTTTTCCGAAAATAAAAGTGTTATTTTTTCTTTAAAACCAGCCACGTAGACAGTTAACTTCCTGGTAGCCAGGTTAAACACAATCATGAGAAAAAGATAGTCATTCTAAAATTTACTAACCTGTTATAGCATTGCTATATATCAACATTACAACCAACCTTTATATATCCATACACATTATTATATATATCTTGTGCTTAATCCAATGTAATTAGATATTGTGCTCAGTTAGACACTTAGGTCTGCTTCTTTTACACCCACAAGTTTAATATTGGTGCGTAAGTCGATATATCCGGATCAGTTATCTCCCCTTTTAGACTCAATGTTTAATACCTATTAATGTTCCCAGCATTATTCTCCAAAGCCTGCTTATTCCAAACCGCCAAACAAGCTTAAAGGACAAGAGAAAAGTTTTAAGTTAAAATGCGATAATGGCGAGCATCATAATTCAATCTATCTGTACAACACATTCCTATCCCATGTTGATGTCAGTATAATGTAACCCAATATAAGCAATTCCAATTTTCAACTTCGTAATAGTTATTATTACTTTTAAAAATGTGTTCTACCATTTTATAAAAAAAATCTTTAATGAAAAATCATCAAACTAAATTAGGTCGAATGCCATCTAAGCACTCATTTTGGCATTTTTCAGTGATTACTTGCTAAAAAAATGTTCGTAGCTAGGATTAAATGTTGATTACTTCTGGTTCTCGAAGTCCATATGGTACATTATGAGGATAAGTCTCCTGCGATAAATGTAGTGATCCATGGACGCTCTATCTAGCGGGCATTGAACCTGTACACTACGCTGGAAAAATACCCTGGGTTCTAACGTGGATGCTAAAGATGCATTCAAGCAAAAAAAAACCGAACATTTGTTCAATTCTTGCATATGTATGAATCCAAAGGACCGTTCCGCGATTTGTAACTTACTCCTCCGTCTATTCTTATTTTGACAGTTTAGTTCACGCCTACCTCAGATGCTCAGAAACAGTATCCCTAACAACATTCACATGTTCGTTTGTGTAACCACTATGCCAACCATTTACCAAGTGGTTTACACGGGTAAAAGAGTTATTTTCCTGTTATTTATTGACTCCAGGAGTCGTTTTTGCAAATCGTGTAAATCCGTTGAGACAATGGGATGGGGGAGGGGGCTATGATGCAAGCCTCCGTGTTTCCGGTCTATCATCAGTCTGCGAGGTCAATAAATAACCCGACTACAAAAACTATTAATAGCGTCTGAAGCAGGTGCCCCTTTACATGCGCGCGCTTTTATTTTGCATACGGAGATCTCCGATGCTGTTGTCTGATTCCGGCCAAACTGACTCTATTTGGACCGGCTGTCTTCGGAAACACCAAATCGTTATCCCGAAAGAGATCGAGAAAAAAACGAATGAGGTCATGAACTGTGTCATTATTCTGGATAGCATAATTTTACTGTCCAATGAAAAAGAGCGTGTCTCTTTACCGGATCGCTTACAACGTTGAAATTTTAGTTATGATGAGATGGAGATTAGATGCCACTAAATAAGTTTGTTCTATATTCTATAATGATTCGCGAAAAGTTGGAAACAAATTGCACCATGACCTAGTTATGATGGAGCCCATAACAATATATAGGTGAAACGAGCTATTCATTGTCTATCAGAAAAAAACCAGAAATAATTCAACTTTTGCAACTTGTAAGAAGGTTATGCTTCATAGAATGCACACACCGCCAAATTTCAATGAAATATGTACTTCCTGTTAAAGTGAATCAGTCCATTAGTGTGCATAGTGTTCGAGACTTTTTCCTTCTTTTAAATCTACATGGTTTCAGCTTTCTTTGACACCAAAAGATTAAGATTATCTTCAAAATAGTAAATTAAATGCCAAAACATCACAACAGACTGTTACTAAAGAGAAAAAATCCATGTCACACATTCTACTTCCGGTCGGTATATAGTGTAACCACACCTGGAGGTAGAAGTGGTTGTCAGAGTTTAACAAAAACGGTGATCGATGGGGAGATTGGCTTAGAAAACCTTGCAGTCTTGCGTTTTGTGATTACTGCGGGGAAAAATCAAAGATGGTTCTAGCGGGAAGAAGTAGTATCTTTTTAAAAATACAATGTACATTAAAACATGGTATCTTATCTATCTTAAAAATTCAGAAGAAGAAAAAACAGAATTAAGTATTATTAAAATGAGATGAATAAAAAGAATTAATGGATAAGCATTAATATAATTTGAATAAAATATGTGGGTTTTTTTTTTCTCAAGATAGGAATTTTTAATCCTAGGATTTCCTTAAAATTCCAGAGCTTCCGGGGGCCTCCGGCACCCTCGACCTAACCGGCAGGCCCCTGGCCCCCAGCTATATTTTTCAGGTGTTTTCAAAATTTTCAACTTTAACCCATGGGTTTACACGTACACTGATTGGATAAGAGGTTTATGTAAACATGCTTTACCGACCGTATTGGCCAAACGGTTTATGAGTGAGCTGTGAGGACTGGCGACTAACCTTGACGTATATTTCCGCATGCGTAACTCGAGGCTACATTTCCTAGTTGAGCGCCTAACGACAAATACACCCTATTGACGAAAAACATGGAAGCATATAATTTAAAGATCCATAATAATATTTATGAGGTAGCGTAAAGATGTTTTAACTTAAAGCAAAGTTTATGAAAAAATGTTTTATTGAATGAAACGTACTTGCATTAAACATCATCTTGTTGCTGTAAACTGAGTATTCATTTTAGTCTCTATACACAATATCCGTGCTAACTTTGAAATCATTGAAACATCATTTATTTCAATTGTCTGTGCTTAAACACACATTCCTTATATTTAAAGGCTATTTTACACTAAACTATCGAATGCGGAAATGTATTTTGACAAGAGCCCAGATTGAAAAAAAAATCATACAGGAAGGGCCATGGCCATCAGGAGAGTCGTATACGTTGTGTGTGTGAGGGGCGTGGGGGTTCAATCTGGGCACGCGTCCAAAAATATTTCCGTATTGGACACTTCCGTTTAAAATGACCTTTTCGATCTATATCAATTTTTTCTTAAGAGATTATTATTATACACTTGATTATACTTCCGTTATTATTACTTTGGATTTATAATCAACACAGACTTCTATAAACTTATTTGGTTTGATAAATAATGGAGATGTCAGTAGAATCATTCTATTCTCTATCCATTTATGGCTCCGTTTGACAGCGTCATGACAGGCCTGTTTTTGTTTACATTGGAACTCTTACCAAAGCTTGCGTTATTCGTGCTGCATGATTCGAACTCTCTTCTTGTGAATATATATTATAGATATACTTGTATATCATTATAAGTTGTAATATGTTAGACATGTTTTTCATTTGTAGGTTTGTAGGTCACTGCCACCATGCACTATAGACAAGACCGCACCCCATTACATTTGACACTAATATGTTTATTAGTGATGGGAGTTTGTGCATTACCTTTTGATCTTGTGACTGAGGAGACAGTAGAGGTATGCAGATTCGGGTGGAGAGCAGAAAACGAAACTTGCCATGAGTGTCGTTGTTTTGGCGGCGAGGAGTTCAATAAATCGGTAAGCTTATTTAGAATCCATGCTTTTGTTTAAAGATGATATCCGACAGTTTTATTTCATCAGATACGTGTAGTGTTTTCCTGTTTGTGGGACTTTGTGCATATTTTCTGCATAAACACATACTTAAGTCTAAGTAAAGACGATTGTCAACACTTCCAATAGTGTTAGACAGGTTAAACTGCGGGGAACACTGCCAATAGTGTTAGACAGGTTAAACTGCGGGGAACACTGCCGAAAGTGTAAGAAAGGTTAAACCGCGGGGAACACTGCCGATAGTGTTAGACAGGTTCAACTGCGGGGAACACTGCCGATAGTGTTAGACAGGTTAAACTGCGGGGAACACTGCCGATAGTGTTAGTCAGGTTAAACTGCGGGGAATAAAATCTCTAAATGTTAATCCTTCCAAATCTGTAAATAAGCAGGATAGTGATCTCTGCTAAAAATAAGTGTCGGCGTTGGAGCGGACTACCTGTGTGGCGATATAACGTGATCTCAAGTTTTCACGTGGTTTTCATTGTTCAAACAATGTTTAAAAATAGCGCGTGGCTCAGATAGAAATATCTGTTTGCAATTACAAGTAGGGATTTATGCTTCGCTGTTGACACAGATCTAGGACTTCATTAAATAGCATTTTGCAGGACCTTTTCAGGCAATAATGACATTTTTTGGTAATTTGAGGAAAACGACTTGGATTCAAATGTATAAGGAAGCGTATAACCGCTCTGTGTAGACTGATCTTTTGCATTTATCCTTATAAGCTCGAACTACGGCAAACATTCCATTTAACAAGCAAGCGTGTGGTTACCGTGCATTTATAGAGACTGTTACGTTTGTGTATACTTTGAGACTTTTTTGCACTTTTGAATATACGATGCGTTACATATATGTTTATTGTCATTTATTCACTAACTATGGGGCCAATACTTTTTTGATTTGATTAAGTATAAGGTGACATTTATATTACATGTGTGACTGCACTGATCTGTTGTTGTTGTTGTTGTTGTTGTTGGCACCCTTCTGTCTCTAGAGACAATGGAGTTTGCACCTGAGTATTTACTTAGTTAGTGGGCCAGCAGCGGCGGCTGTGGCTGAATAAGCCAATGCGGGAGGTGCAGCTTCTGTTGCACTTGCTGCAAGTGTGGTCCGTGGTGGGTAAGATAGGTGCAGCAGTGGTAGGATGAGTTCTCTCCTGTTTGTGGCTCTTCCTTTCCTCGCGCCGGATCTTTATCTTCTCCTTAGCATGCTTGACGCCGGTTTTGACATTTGCACATCAGCTAGAGAAGTCGGAGGTTGCTGTTTCAAGATCTGCTGGGTTGATGTTGCATGATTTCAGTTCACTCTTTAAGACATCCTCGTAGCTCAGGGCGGGTCGTCCGATTGGCCGTGTTCCGATGGAGAGCTCGTCATAGAGGATGTCCTTTGGGATGCGGCCATCGTCCATCTTGCATACGTGTCCGATCCAGAGCAAGCGCCGCTGAGAGAGGCATGCTTGACATGCCTGCCAGGGCCAAAACATCTGCGTTTGAGACGCGATTCTGCCTGGTGATGCCGAGAAGACGTTTGAGGTTTCGTATGTGGAAGGCGTCTAGTTTTCGTTTTATTGGTGCGTTTGCTGCTTTGCCTATCCTCACGTTGAGCTTCGCTTTTAGGGATTGGTTGCTGGAGATTGTGGAGACGAAGTATGTGAACTTGTTAACCACCTCCAGGGTGTGATCGCCGATGGTAATTGTGGGAGTGTTGCTGACATCCTTTGCCGTGATGCGGACAAGGTTGGACAAGGTTGAATAGGTTCCCGTCGCTCCGTGTGTGAGGAAGATACCATTTTCGGACTCACTGAAAACGTAGCGCAAGAGTAAGGAGGGGAAAATGACGAAAATTGTCGGGGCCAGGAGACACCCTTGTTTCACTCCTCTCTTGATTGGGAAGGGGTCCGATGACGCCCCGTCGTACTGAACAGTGCCAAACATGTTGTCATGGAATGACTCGTCCATCTTCAGAAGCTTCGCCATGGGCATTCAATCTTGTGGAGGAGGGCGGAGAAACCAGAAGACTTACCAAGTCAGACGCTTTAGTCAGGTCGATAAAGGCGAGGAACAGGGGACGTCGCGGTTCGTGGCACCTTTCCTGCAGTTGCCTGAGGGAGAACACCATGTCGATGGTTGATCGCTTGGCCCTGAACCCAAACTGTGACTCGGGATACTGGCGGTCAGCGAGTACCAGGCGATTGGGGACTTCCGTGGCGAAAGCCACAATGCTGAGAAGAAAGATCCCACGATTGTTGTTGCAGTCGCTGCGGTCGCTCTTGCTTTTGTAGAGGGTGACGATCTTCTTATCCCGCATGTCTTGGGGTATCGTTTCCTCTTCCCAGAACTGTAGCAAATGCTCATGGAGATGTCCAAGGGGGAGGGAACTTCTGGTGGGATTCCGTCACTGTCTGGTGCTTTCCCGCAGTACAGCGAGGAAATGGCCTTTCTGAGCTCCTCAATGGTGGGTGGCGAGTCGAGTTCTTTCATGGTGGACAGTGGGGTGGTGTTCTCCATGACTTTGTCGGTAACGACATTCTCCCTAGAGTAAAGCTCCCGATAGTTCTCAGCCCATCTTTCCATCTGCTTGCCACGGCCCTTGCAGATGTCGCCGAAGATGGACTTGAGGGGTGCGGTCTAGGTGACAATAGGTCCAATTACTTTTTTTCGTCCCCTCATACATGGCACGGTTGTTTCCGCAGTCTGCAGATGTCTGCAAAGCTTCAGCCAGTAGTCGTTGGCGCACTTACGCGTGCTCTCTTGGCGTTGTTGTGGGCTTCTCTTTAGAGGGCACTGATTTCTCACATGGCTTCCTCTTGTACTTAAGAAGCGCAGCACCCTTGGCGACGAAGGCAGGCTCCATCACTTCGATCCCAGCCTCGAACCAGTCCTCGTTCTTCCTGGCTCTCTTCCCGATGGTGTCTGAGACGATCTGGTATATGGCATCACGGATAAAGTCCCAGCTTGCTGTGGCGGTGTCTATGGGGCAGTCTTCCAGTGTCTTGTCAATGATCTCGGCAAAGCGTTTGCGCAGCTCAGGCTTCTGGCCGTATCGATGCGAGGCCGGCCCTTCTGCTTGGAGCGGTGGATCTGTCTGGGTCGAGACGAACCATGCTGCCGACCAGGGAGTGGTCGGTGTCGCAGTCGGCCCTATGGTAACTGCGCGTGGGTTCCTTTTCAACAAATGTGTTTTTCCTTCAGGACACAAGTATATTGTATATACGTTTTCAACAGTCGTTTAACCATAATATACCAGATAGAGATGTATAGCCAGTTTGTAATTTAGTCATAATGTCATATGACACTAAGCTAGGGATGTAGAACAAGCGTGGTCGTATTGTTATCTTTTCCCTTGACACTCAAAACAAGATATTGTCTTTGCATGATAACATTTGGAATGTATTTGTTTTAATCATGTCTCTAATAGTTGTATTGCTATTTGGCAGCCACGGGTTTACTTTAGATTATGTAAATTGTTTTATTTTATTGCATATACTGGGGGCCGTTTACATTTTCTCAGTTTTCCCTTTTTGCCAACAGACTGAATCTCAGCTACAGCAATCTGAGACGACAGGATTCCTAGAATGCCCACCATGCGTTCCGTGTCCAGCAGGAAGGTACAGGATCCCAGACAGCCCAAACATGTGGTGTAGTCGATGTCGTTTAGATTGTGCCGTCGTGAACAAGCACTGGAAAGTCCCTTGCGGGAATATTTCCCCTGGAGTGTGTGGCAACTGCTTGAATGGGTGAGTAAACTAAAAGCTATTAATATGTATGTAGTTATGCGGTCCTTTCAATGTGGATGCCTTTTAAACGTAAGCACATCAGTAGTTCGTTGAGGCTTCATTGATTGCGATGATTCCTTCACAGATCTTTGCAAGTATATATATACGTATCGTATGGATAGGAAAATATAGCTACCAAAATATGTTTCTATACGCGTTTTATTAACTCTTAGAACAATTTTTTTTATTCAAGATTTGGCCCGTTGTCAGCTGACCCAAACAGCGCCTGCGTCGAAATGCGTTTATCGACCGTTTCTCCAGGTAAGAATCGACTCTAGATGGAAGTGTTTAAACCTGTACATGACCCGGCGTGTGTTCGAATCCCGTTCGTTACTAGCTAACACACTGTCACTGTACTTGTTGTTGACGTTTTTGTGTTATTTTGATCTTACCGACATTTATCCAAATCAACTAAAATCTATCTAAAATTATTAGAATACGAATATTTGTTTCAAAGTTTATAAAATGTCACCAAATGTTGTCTTACTTATGTCCTGGCTATCTCAGAGTCTAACTAAACGAGGTTGGTAACAATTCTTAATATTTCTGTAGTAGTGCATTCTACTTGCCGAAAACGGGAAGCACGACAAGAGTCACTACATAAGTTGCAAAATAGTCACAATTATAAGATTTTAAAGAAATATTTTCATATATATTACTAAGACATTCTGTTAAAATTAGAAGTAGTTGCTGTTTTTTGTTGTTAATGTTGTTGTTGTTGTTGTTGAACCGGTTTGAATCGGTTCTTTGGTTCCGTGACCGGAACTGTGACCGGTTGGAACCGGCTCCAGTTGGGATTTACCCCGTGGATCCATGAAAAGTGCCCCAGTGACACACTTTGATCTACGGAATGATGTGTTAAAAACAAGGGCATGCCGGTAAATTGGAACAGGTTTGAACCGGTTTGAACCGGTTCTGTGGGTCCGTGACCGGTTGGTAGTTGCTATATAGTCATAGTTAAAAGGTATTAAAGAAATATTTTCATACATATTACTAAGACATTCTCTTAAAATTAGCAGTAGTAGTGGAAGTAGTAGTTGTTGTTGTTGTTGTTGCTATTTTTATTGTATTTTTTGTTGTTGTTGATATTATCGTATGTGTATAATTATGTGTATTATGTGTATTATGTTTATTATCATATTTATTATTTGGCTTATGATGTGTTTTAATGTTTATGTTTATAATATTTATTTTCATGTGTCGCTTATCATATTGATGCCTGATTAGTCTATGGTTGTCATGTGGTGTTGCAGTGCCTACACCAGTCACGTGTGAAGCTGGATTCTATCTCCGCGAGGGTGTGTGTCACCAATGTAGGAACTGTTCTCATTTGAACCGTCAAGTTACTACGCCGTGTTTAGGGCGGGACCCCGGTCAGTGCGGAGACTGTTTTAATGGGTATGTCGTTATAATTGAAATATGCGTGGAAAACATGATTTACAGTTATTCAAGCATTCAGTCTAATCCGGTTTTACCGAATCGAGATGGATGTGCCAACAATGAAAGAAGTATACCATATTCGGATGGCGTTTATTTAAAATATGTTGAATCGTCTTTTTGGACGTTTCTAATAATTTTCTTAATTTCTATATTATATGTTGACGATCCAACTTACAGAGCTCACCTACATACGTTAGCATGTTTTGCATATCCTTCGATACCTTTTTGTCAAATTTCGCATGCTGTTTTCAGAACCTTCAATCTGCGAGTAGAATAAATTAACAGCATCTTCTTAGCTCCCTTGCAATCATGATAATGCGTATTATAAAAAATCTTGCTTTTTATCTTTCTTAAAAAACGAAATTTCTTTTTTGGGAAAATTCCTCGAAGAAACTTAAAAAGTTTTATAAGAGAATTTATTAGGAAATTTCTTAGTTAAAGTTAGAAAACATTATTGAGATATGTCTCTTGCATTAGAATAATTGATTTGACGTCAATGTAAAGTTGCTCTACCTGCGTTAGATATGTTAAACATACGATTAATACAATATAGATTCACTGAGGGAAACGAACGGAAGCTGCATAGAGCGGACTGATACACCTCATGAAAATGCTGATAAAGGTATATGATGATTCAGCACTATTACCAGTGATATGTTGTATATAATAATATTAGCCAAATCATTAGTCAAATAAAAATGGGTAATTTTGTTATTGGCCAAATGTAACATTATAAACCCTTTATCGTACGAGTTCGAGTTTTAGTCGAGAGGAAAACATGAAGAGGTCTTCCACCAGCCCTGTCAGGCTAGATATTTATTTACATTTTTCCTTTACTAATACTCTTAGCTGTTCATTTTCTCATAATGACCACAATTCTGTATTGAATAGTGCGATGTAAATAGAAAATAAAATCAAGCAAATAAAAGGGATAGTAAAAGCTTATATTTATGTATAAACCTACTAGTATTTCTATAGATGCTTAAAGACTTGTGTTGTTTTTTTTTCACTCTAGCAGATTGGAAAGTAGAATACTTGCTTTTGGGAATGGCTGCCTT
This sequence comes from Sinonovacula constricta, assembly GCA_007844125.1. Lineage (NCBI taxonomy): Eukaryota > Metazoa > Mollusca > Bivalvia > Cardiida > Solecurtidae > Sinonovacula > Sinonovacula constricta. The sequence continues at coordinate 18,062,734 of CM017558.1, forward strand.
CATAATTGCCGCGCTTGTTATCATTGGCAAATATATTTGCCGAAAAAGGGCACAGCAAGGTAAAAGTTATTTCTTTTCATATACATTTTTTTACACCTACATGTATGTGTTTATTGGCGATTTGGAAACACGTTCTTTAACTTCCATTCTAAAATTCTCAAAAGGCCTCAAAACAAAACAAAGCTGCAGTTTGCCTTTAAAAATGTCGATACGATATATCTCGCTGTTCCTTCGAGTTTTTCTTTCCATTTTCCTGATGTTTTTCAAATGTTCTTTATTTAAGCCTTTCCTTTGAAAGTACATTTAGTAAGAAGATGGATTATCCATTTGTACTTGGTGGTATGTTGGGATACAGACACTAACTAGACATTATTTGAAGTGTCCTTATTTTTCAATAAAGAAAGCAATATAGAAACTGTCGCAAACTGTTGTTTTCAACTTTTCTTAATCTACGCAGCAAATAATGCATATTGGATAACTTACTTGCACAAACAATGCAAACTTAAACGAAACTTATTAATGGGGAACTTCCTTATAGATAAAAGTGGAAAACAATCAATTTTAAATCTTGACATTGATATTCAAATATTATAAAATAACATAATTTCCTTAAATAGCAATGTACGAGTATTTATCTTATATTGTATTTTAGACTCGAACAGAAATGTATCATCCGTAGCTGTGAGTACGGAATCCAAGATACCTTTTTTGGATCACAGCAATGACATTCAAGTTGATGGTCCACATAATGAAAATGAGAGAGGAGAATTGCCGACCATAGTGAACATAGAAACTGATGTGGAATTAGGTACTTTAAACACCACTGCCATATTCTATTCCAAACATTTCAGAGCATTTATCTATTGCTGACTGCAAAAATAGGCTATATAGCTTAATATCAACACATCTAAAATGCTCCCGAATGTTTAGAAACATTTAATATGTTTAGTAAGCAAATATTTAACTCAAATTAAGTTTTGACAAACGTTGCAGAAAAACAACGACACTTTTTATAAAGTATGTGTGTCTCATAACATTATTATTTTTTTGTCGATGGTTCTCCAGCAGAACTGCAAAGACTTTCCCGGAAACGGTTCGAACGAACCCACTCTTTACAGTCAGTAGTGTTATGACGTTTCTTTTAGATTTCTTGCCTGACATACTTTCATTTTTTCAGATGCTCTTATTCAGCCGCCAGGGGCATGTGGCATCTCCCGACAACCTAATGAAAATGTCCATCGAGCACCCGGATACCCAACGGATGTATTCACAAGAGATCACTGTATTGAGTTGTCTAAACTTATCAGTGGAGATGAGAAAGTGATGGCATTTTTCCGCGAGCTTGACATGAGAGAAACATTTTACCGACCATATCAAGATAAGTTTTATAGACAGATTATATCGTATCCAGACTACGTCTACGGAGCTGTAAATGACTGGCGAATGGCATTTCCAAAGGTCACTGTTGATTGTATATGTAGGGCTTTAAAAGCAACACGCTTTACTAATGTTATACCTGACTTTTTATATAACATACAAATAAAATCTGTTTTAAAACATGATTGCAGATAAACATGTTGTGAAATTTTAACATATGAAATGTCCATATATGGGCTATAATGTAAATATTGTACTCTGGCAAAGACATCGTTTTGCATTCCTGCGCGCATTAAAATAAAAGAGTGGGATTATTCCAGGCTAGGTATATAAGCTCTTATATAATAATATGACATTTTGCTTTACAACTTTTCTCCTTTAGAAAAGTAAAACCATTCGAGAAATATGTTACCATCTCTCTCTATGTAAATGGGTTTTAAACTTATGTTTAAAAATAAAGTTGAGGACTTTAAAAAGTAACATTGTTGAACAAATGTGTTTCTAATTTCCTCTTTATCTGTACCTCTAGCATCTGAGTTCCTTTGCCATTCCATTAATTGTTATTTTGTTTTATTGACCTATTTATTTAGAAAATACATCCTTAATTAAAAAAACAATAAAGTGAACTGAAACGTGGCTTGCATTTGAGTTAAGAGTAACAGTAAACTATGTGTGACTATCATAATTATAATAAGTATGCTTAATCATCTGTGCATGAATTACTTGCTTAATATTGCATAATTTTACTTAGAAGTCATTATTATGCTGAAATCCAGATGAAATTTAAATAAACACATGTTCTTTTGTTTTGCTCAAAGGACTTCAAGAACAGGAAGTATTGTTGGTTTACTTTACTTTTTTTATTTAATTAGTTAATGATTTGAATTAAACATTTGTGTATTTATTTTATTCGATAAAAATATGTTCTTATAACAAAATATTTATCCTGTCTTCTTTGCGGAAAAGCTTTGTATTTTACATTTTTATCTCTTTGATAACAGACCAGTGGGCAAATTTGAGTTTGCCTTTTGTTGTTTTTGTCAAACGTGAAATATTCGAGCATTCAGAAACTTATTTCCCTAATAATGATATATTTGATTAGCGCATTTTCTTGATTTTGTATTCTTGTTGTTACGTGTATTGTTTTATACTTTTGTTCATGCGTCTCTTGCTTTTATATTTGTGTTGGTATGTGTAATGCTTCATATTCTTGTTGGTATGTTTATTACTTCCGTACTTTTTTCTACACTGGAAGATGTGATAGATCTGTTGAAATCCTACTGTCATGGTTATGAACAAATGTTCTCTGGTCTGTCTGCTTTTTGTTTTGATGCGTGTTGTTGTTGTTTTTTGTTTGTTTGTGTGTCGGCTTTTGAGTGCGTGTGTGTGTGTTTTGTGTTATTTTAATTGTTTTCTAGATGTGCTTAGAGCTCTGTAAGCCCGTTTAAACATCTTAGAAAAACGTTTCGACCAGGCAGTAAATTTGAGTTGCTTTGTATTATATAATGTCTCATTTTTCTTGTAAATTTTACAATTGACGTCCATGTAGGTGCCTTTGTCTTTCAAAATTACATATAGGTTGCAATACTCGTAGGCCGTTTCATAGTCATGATCACAACAATGTTGCCATGTTGCGGTTGTTGAAAATCTTTCCGTGCATGTAATCTGTGTTTTGTTTAGTTAAATTCATCCAATTATGCTTGGTAAATGTATGTCCTTTGACGTACATTGGGCTTTGGTACTTCAGGATGCTACACTCATGCTCACTTTCCCTTTGGTGTTTTATTCCTTGATTCAAAAATTTAATGTCTTTGACAGTCTTGTTTGGTGCTTATGTACGTTTGTATTGATAATATTCCCGTCACCCAAAGAAAATGCCGACATTTGTATTTCTATACTTTCGTATAATATGACGTCATTTCTTTGACTTAAAAATGTGTCATCACGGTATGAATCGATGTAAAAGCTGAGAAAACCGCTTTAAGCTCCCCAGTCGGCCGCTTTTGCCGACTGGTCGTTCCAAGACCGTAACTGTTGGGTCTGCACTATTTTATGCAATGTCTCGTCTCAGTTTTCTAGTTATCTTTACATTTTACTGGCACGGGAAAGCAATTGTATTCTGCCTTATCAAATAATTATATACGTAGCAATACTTATATGACCTTGCCATATATTCGTATATTTTTTTAATTGGAAAGGTAAACAGTAAGTCTCTTGTAAATAATATTTTGTGTCTGATATAGTAATTGAATCTGCTTATATTCTGACGATTATGTTGGCGTATCCCGTTTACGTTTATTGTATTATTGAACTTTGTTGTTATGTATGTTCGGAATACATTAGCCGCAGTACTGAAATGCAAGTTCTATATTATCACTTTTGTCGAAAATGCTTTGCACTAAAACCATTGGTTCTCAATAATGGTTTAATCGTGAATCTTATTTTCTTTTCTATATGTGTCTTTCTTGTATTTTTCATGTGTTACTGCTGGTAATGTATTTAAAAGCCAAAGTTTTGCGATCAAAGTTATTTTCTTTTTGGTTTTAAGAGGTTAGTAAATTTAGTAGGAAGCAAATAATCGATATTTGGACCACAAAATATCATCTACTCATTACTGAAATGATAGGGCCCTCACAAATCACATGCGTGCAATATCAAGATTTTATTTTTACAGACTTACACCTATACACTAAGGCACAAATCTATACCAACATAAAGGTATTATTACTCATCCTGGCTCACAGATAACCATAGTCTTACATACAAATGTGCAATTATACATTCTTGCAAACAGTTTTGCACACACATGCTATACATACATATTAACGAACACACACAAAGACATATGTATATATTCGCATCCCAACATTTACACAATCATTCACTGAAAGATAATATTCCTTATGACATTTCATATTTCATAATTTAACTGGCAATAAATACGTTCATTTTTTTAATAAGTTAACAAAATTTGAATAAATGACCGTACTCGTTATGTATATCATTGTAACTTGTAAATCAGTTATCAAATAACATTAGTTGCAGATGTTACTTTCTTTATCACTTATGTGCACCTCGTGTTTTGTAATGTATTGTTTTCATTTGCTTTAATGGTTATTTACAGATATTTTGGCATTTAGCTTTAAACTCAGTAAGGAAAACTTCTACATATTCTCACTGTAGTTTTTTTTCGAATAAATTGTCAACAAAGGCAAAAATACGGTTGATTCATCACAAGATCATGATTTCTGCTATCTTTCTCGATCGAACGGAAATTCGCACAAGTTTTGCGCGCATGTATTAATATACATAATATAATAGTTTATGAGGTTGACGTTGTTGTTGCTTTTAAGATAAAAGCGAATAACATTAAATGAATTTTATGTGAAGTATGGTCGTGTGTCAAATTGTACTTCTTGTTTGAGTTTTTGGCCTCTATTGTGTTTCAATACAGGTAATACTTTAAAGGTGGTATCAGACAGTTTGTCCATATAACATTAATTAGTGCATAATTTCTACATAAACTCATACTTTAGTACATGTATAAGTAAAGTCGATTTAAAACACTGACTATATTGTTAGACAGTAAAAATTGATATATAACACTCCAAAACTTCCAAATCTATAATAAACACGAGAGTGATCTCTGCTACAAAAAGATATCGACATCAAAGCTAAAAAGTAAGTTGATACGTGGTTTTCTTAGTTAAAAGTGTTATCTTTGCGCATGGCTCGGATAGGAAATACTTGTTTGTGATGAGGAATGGGGATTTATGTTTGACATTTCACAATGAACTAGGGCATCAATGAGCAGCATTTTGTAGGATCTTTTTAGGTAGCAATGACTTATTTGGTTAAATGAGGAAAAAACATATTTGGTCTAAATTGTCGGATACCAGCTTTAAACCTGTGATTACTATCGATATATTAGCTTTGCATACCTATGAGAGACATAAGTAGATAGTCTTCCCTAAATAATCCATACATGCTAGTTCTTTTTTATAGATTACTTGGTCTTTATGATTGTACCTTGTTTGGATTGTATGTTGACGTGTATACCTTATTTTTTAATTAACATATCGCTTTAAGTATGGTAATTGATTTAAAGCTTATATTTATTCATATAGTTTTTATTACATCATCTACAAAAGTACTTGCGATAAAATCCAAGAATTCCAATTGAAAGGACCTGCCTACTATTTGGACTACCCTGGACACAATCTTACAAGGAAGATAATTTCCATTTCACCAATGTTTCCTATCAGAAAATAGAGGGCAGGTTTACTTTTACCTTTTGCTGTCATTAAATAGGTAAATTGATTACGAAATATGTTCGATTGGTTGAAAGAATATTTTTGTAATTTAAATATTTATTTAAAAAATTGCAAAATAAAAATGTGTTAACATCATCATTTGTGAGCTTGTCCATCCCCATTAACTATCAAAGTTGTTCACTGTTTGTTAGTTTTCTCTTTGTTCTATAAGGTTATTTAAATCAAAATTTATTTAAAGGATTAATATAACAAACTGCAGCTGTTTAAAAAAAAACAAGGAAAGAAGAAAAAAGGAAAGTGAATTTTATTCAGGATGCAACTGGATGCAGACAACACACCGTATTATCTCGATGTTGTGCCTAAAGTTTGTACAACTTTAATACGTTCCTTTTTTCTGTTGTGTATATTTTATACCTCTCTGGACGTATCACAGTTGAACAGATTGTGAAGGGTAATTTACAAATTAGAAAAAAATATTTACAGCCACTCCGATTCTTAGAGAATCACAGCGAATGTTCCCTTAATTGTAATGAATTAATGTGTCGCTAATAGTCGTGTTATAGAACAGAACGCATTTTATTGGCATAAAATATATACAATATTTTTAGCCATACAATGTAAAATAACAGATACTGGTGAATATAACATTATCATAAAATAAAAAAGGTCGCATGATAAAGATTTCCAACCAAGTAAAGCAATACAGTACTTATTCTTAACAAGCAGGATTGTTATTTATCATATCATTGTACACATCTTTAAATGTCATTTATCATCGACACTATTATTTAAAAGGTGAGTTTCTTGCAGCTACAAGATATACTTGAATTAAAGGATTATATCTCATATAATTCAAGAAAACTTAACACTGTTTGTTTAAGTTTGTTTGCGCTCAGTGTAGACAGATATGATTTACAGTCCAAAAATTATATTTAACATTGGAATCATGATTAGAATAGTAGGATATTCTGTGAGAATGTAACAGGTGTCCTGTTCAAGAGCAAATTTGCAAATCATCAATTTTATTGTCGTTTGTATCAACACCTTATGGTGCCACAGGGAACAAAATGAATTGTTAAAAAAAGAAAACGATTTTTTTTGTTCTTTTCTTAAACCTGCCATACTTGATTGAGTAAACTACCTTTAAACGGCCACCTCTGCATGTGTATCTTCGGTGTCAGTGCAAACCAAACTCCTGCGCTTTAATTGCCAACGGACCAACCACAACCCAAGTGAATTGTCACGTGACCATAGAGCTTGGCAAGTGACTCACATGCCATTCGAGTTTCCAATGTTTACATTTGTCCGTTTAAATAAGTGCGAGAGCTCACATTGATTTTCGGCAACGTACCGTTGAAGATATATTCTTAGCATTCGAATGACAGCGGGATATAATAGCAAACGCGATTGTATGTTTTAATCAATGGAAACAAATCAAATAACTTTGCTAATATGTTTTAATTTTCTCAGACTTTATCATTTAAATGAAAGTGTTATGGTATTACGGATACGATTTACGACCACTACGAACAAACAAGGAAGAAACGGGTCGTTTCTGTTGAGCACCTGTCAAACAGGTTTTGCAAAAGGATTGGGATTTGCTGGCATTTTTGCCGATACTGTGCGGCAATATTTCTATCATTATAGCACAGGGGCACTTATGAGGTGCCCCGGGACTGAACCCGGTCGGTCCGTTATACTGACACCGACGAGTCATGCGTAATGCTGTCCCCTTAGCCCCGAGCGTTAGGAGGGAAGCTACTACCAACTTCAAAGTCTTTGGTTTGACACGGCCGGGGTTCGAACCCGCGACCTCCCTATCCGCAAGCCGACGCTGTACCACCTGAGCTATTGCGGCTGGTTTTGCAAAAGGAAATTTGGAAAAAGCTACTTATGTACAATTTGTATTATGCATCTAGACAATACAATAGACGAGTCGAATTCAAGCCCCTCTAAACGAGATCTGTAACGTTATAAGTAGTACACATTTCTAATCAATCATCGTCGGAGCCCACGGCTTCTGAATACACCGTGCGATTTTTATGTCCGATATTGCCGTATTGAGAGTTAAATTTTGATTAGATATCAGCCAATCAAAACAACGCTTACATTTCTGCTACTCGTACGTGTGGAGGTAGCTAGTATCTCGAAACTTGAATTCTCTTTACATTGATGACGTCATTTTGGAAGGAAAGCCGAATGCCACATAGTACGAGCCATCCGATTGAATAATAGGTGCAGGACAAAGCACCTATTTCGTCCTACAGCCAATGATTTAACTGCTTTGACTTTCGGCTAAAGAGGTGAAAGACAAATAATTATCCTACGATATGAATGGAGTGAAACGTATTCAGTAGCCATAGGCTGCGACGATGCCAATCAATGTGTGCTTTGCCCATCTGAGATTTACATGCATGAAGCCGTATACTTTACACAATTATACTCTGCCCCCCTAGAAATCAACAATGTAATCGATTTTAATGCGGACACAACAGGCAAAAAAGAAATTTCGAAGTAGAACAAAAATTAGATTAATATATAATGACTAGGATTTTTTTATTTTAATGTTCAGGAAAAATCGTATTACACCTGGCGTATACACATGATACACATGATATAGCCTGCAGAATAATCACCCTCAAGCAAAAGCATTTGTAATGAAAATATGTCAACAATGAAATGCCAGTTGGCGAAGTGACCATTATCATTATGTACTTGATTTGTCGAGTCACGTGGGATATGAATGGTTATGGTTTAGATATATCTAGGCACGTGTTTGGTCATGCAATAAATATATTAAGCGTTGATCCTTAAAGATTTAGTCCCTTACCTTGTTCCATTTTTATAAGTTTGGCTGAACTCAAAACTTAGCATTTATGACTATGATGAAACACTTTGGATCGATTGCATCATTACTACATAGTAATTTCTACCTGACATGATATATTTGTTCATAACTCCATTCTGGTTTACTTTTATTATCTATGTGGTTTTGTGAGGGACAAACCCGTAATATTGACATGCACCGCGTGCTGTACAGATACATGTTAAGTCAATATCAAATGTCAAAACTGACTCATTTCTCCTCTACGCAACAGTCTCAATCGGTTGTAGAGACAGTTTAACAACTTCAAGTTTCGTGTTTGTTGTAGGCTGTCCGTTATCGAGAACAGTAATTGTAAAACTGGGTTGGCCTTGTAAAACTGTTTATCGCTATACGTCAAGAAAGAAGTTTGTGAAATATTTTAATTTTATGGAATTACTTCAGATAAAATATATACTGTATGTTAGTAAATATATAGGTTTATACAGGGATAAACATAAGCAAATTGGATTAAATAACGAAAATATATCATTAAGAGCTTCTAATAAACGAATAAAAGAGTTCAAACTCAAAAAGACAAAAATGCTTTGCTTCATAATACTTTGACCGTCAACGTGAAGCCTGGCCTTATTAACATTATCTTTAGCATTAACAATTACATTACCTAGATCATTTAATAAAAATAAGAAGAAACTGCAGATGCTCTATACTCAAATATTATATCATACAACGTTTAGATGTGATTAATATCTCAAATTTAGAATGCAAAGATATAAACGCATAATTCAAATTAGGTGCATTACTCTGTATTGCAATTGTAAATACAGCCAAACTATTATCTAAAATCACGGCCTTATCCATTACACATGTTAAGGCTTGTATTCACCAACCATTCTTAAGTCTAAGCCACGGCTTAAGCCCAAGTCACAATTCAAAACAACAAAAATAAGCTGATTTAGGAAGTTTCAATGTGATTTTCAGTTCAAAGAAACACAGATAAAGTGTCGTGCAAAAATACAAACATGTAGCTAAATGCATTATGAAGTTAGTGTGCATTGAAATCCATGACTCGAGCAATTCCAACGTAAGAATAGTTGGTGTATACGGGCCTATATCACGCGATGAGGCTGAATGACAGAAGACAAAAAAAATAGTAGTTTGTGGTGGAATCAGAAAAATGTTGTTTACAAACGCACGAAACCAACTATTCTTGATTTTAACCAACGTCAGAAACATACCACCCTGTCAGTATGTATATATATACAAAACGGTTACTTGTTATTGCAAGTTAAAGCAGTTCAGCTTAGCCAAGCAATAAAAATGATAACAAGATCACATAGTAACCCAAGGTTTAAAAGCTTATTATGGTGAGTACACACACTTCATATACCAACAGTGTACAGTAAACCATAAACATGATAAACAACAACAAAAACACATGTCATGTATTATAAAAAAACACATAAAACATCAGCAACTGACTATCGTAAATGTGCAGCACGTACGTACAGACACACTATAGCATTTAAAAAAAAGAAAATTTGAACTATTGTAAAAATAGGAATAAGGAATAATAAAAAAATGACAGACTAGTTTACAAACGATTTCGTTTGGCGTATTGCCCATACTGTACAATTAGGTTATTAAGAAAAGTGCACGATTATGGAACGAGATATTTAGTTTTGTCTTGACATTACGTCATCTTTTGGGCCTCGAAAGATAGTCAATATCAACACCAACCAAATTAGCCCGTTCGGTTGTAGCGGGTGCGGGTGGGAATGGCATCGATTGATAACAATAGTGTTATAACACAAATTCGACACATAATCTCTCAGAGAAAGTCCTATAACAATCAGAATCTGCAACTTATGAAAAGACACACATGGTGTTACCAAATTAATGCTAAGAGTTTCTGTAAATATATAAAGAAAACACCGTGGACTGTATATTTTTAATAAACCAAGTATCCAGATTAACCAAAGGACCAAGGTCTTTAATACTAAGGTTCATCATGGTCGAACCCGGCGATATCTCAAGCAGGTTTGGAAACAAGCGGTACTGGTTCTACCAAGAAGAAAACTGCCACAGAAACAATACAACGAGGTTAAAGTTATATCCAGGGACAGGAGGGTTCAATGATGGTCATGTTGATGATGATGAGGAGGAGGAGGATGACGACGACGAAAGTAATCATAACAACAGAGCGTATAAAATGGATCAACTCCGACATTCTCCCGTGTTCATTTAACACTCGGTTACACGTATATGTGTTCTCCACACATTTTAGCCTGAATATTAAGCTTTGAAGAAGCAGTTAGGTATTAACGTTAGTTAGTTGTTCGACATTTTTAATAATTGTTTTTGATATATTTATACTCGCGTTATGAGCAGAGCGTAAACAATAACAAGGAAATCAAGAAACAACGCGCAATATTATGTATGTTTAATATGTGTGTATTTACCGGTCATAAATAATGAAACAATACCTTTTAAATACTGTTGTAATCTGGCATAGAACAGTGTCTTCATACCTTACTTATGATCTTGCTATGCTAATTTTATACTTATCTTTGGTATATTAGAATTACTTTAGATTATGACACGATTAAAATGTCGCTACTCATTGCTTTGTTTCTTATAACGTGCCACTATGGAGGGTTTACCTAACTCGCTAGAATTTGTTAAATACAGCGAACCGTGTCTGCTTGGCAGTATATATGGGTGACAGTATAAATTATGACCGATATTTAATCACGTAAACCGGGAATTTGTAGAAGTTCACATTCGTCATAAAACCGAATGATTGACTTCAACCTGCGTAAATATGCACTGTTAAATTCGTTCATGCGTTTACATTTTACCTTCAAGCCCGCCGCATATAACCTACTGACCTAGTTTGTGGTGTGACATACAGTACATTTGATAATTTAATTTGTAAACATGTGGTGGTCTTTGGACATTTTTTATAGGTCGACTATGCTATTTCCTTCGATTTTTGTATATAATTATACACAAGCTCTATCAATACAATGTGAATTTTGTTTTGTGAGACTGTCCTAGGAGGCGCCTCAAGACACAATGAGATAAAAAAAAATAACATTAACATAGCTCTATTATTTTTATGTTAATAGAATATAAAGAATATAAATACAGTGTAATTTTTGAAGTTGTAATTTGCTATTTATTCACGGCATGCTATCACACTGAACACAGCTTATATTATATACAGTATTTTTGGTTTTATGACGAATGTGAACTTCTACAATTTTCCCGTTGACATGATTTAATATTGGTCATATACTGTCACCCGTATATACTGCCAAGCAGACACGGTTCGCTGTATTAAACAAATACTAGCGAGGCAGGCAAGGTAAACCCCCATAGTAGCACATTATTATAAAGTTCTCAGCTATAATGTATATATTATACCTCATTTGCATACGCCCTTCTTTATTTAATATGACGTCAACCAGTCCATAAATCGCATACAGACCGGCTACCCAGTCCATATTTCTTAAACAGACTATTTATGACGTCATCCAGTTTGTTTGACTGTTTAAACGCGACTTTCACGACGTGCGAATTTCACGACTACACAAACGGACGATATTGTCAAACTGCCAAAATGGCTAAATGATTCGTCTCTTTATCAGAGACAGATTAAGTGACACTTAGCGAATCTTAGGATTAAAAGAAAAACACCAAAGCCGCGACAAAACACTCAGTGAAGCTCTTCCGAACATATATAGCGGAAAAAGGCCACGATAAAATTATTATTTGAAAGCAAATTGTAGTAAAAATGACAGCCAAAAGAGGCTCGTTTCTTGAAGCTGTGAAGTCAGCCCTTGGGCATTTCTAGAACCAACTATAAATGCAGGGTCGCTGTTCGATTACGATAGTGCAGAATTCTGTGCGAATATGAGTAGAAATCCCTAGAAAGGCGATTTATTGTTTGCTTAGATATCAGGAAACTACTTGGAAATGTCATTTAACCATAGTTTTTATCAATAGATCAACCAATTCAGGATAAGTAGTATTTAAAGGATTCATACACTGTTATAAACACAATCCCCATGCGTAAATACCTTCAAATCAATTAGAACGACATACCTTTACACATGCTATTACTATTTACCAAGAGCTATCAACTGTAAACAAGGACCAGGTACAGATGAATAGAGCTTGTTCATTTGTCGGGTCTGGTGAAATGAATATCTCCGAACGTATCCGTAGATCGATATCTAAACTACTGTCTGGGAGCCGACCGCAATTCTTGTGCACGTATAAATCAGTACTATTATAATAGACCATCAACCTTTAAATTTACTGAACTGTTAAAAATAGAAAACACATCAATACTAATTAAGTTATGTAAATACATCAGAAAATCATTTATCCGACGCAAATCTTTACTTACATGTTAGATATGTGACATTAAAATACAAATTGTATATTTATGTTTATACGTTACAATTTCATTTTATTGCTGGTTTTCCGCATTTTTGTTATATACCTATTTTAGTATAGGATGTGATTTATCATCCTGGAGTTTCAGCCTCCATAAATATGCTATCCAATGTATACATATATGTACCTGACTAACCAATGATTACGTGACTAACACCTTTATAACTGTGCATTGTATTATGATGGCGAGAGACTGAACAAAGTCTAAGCCTAACTAAAATTTGTTCTGTTCTGTTCTGTTCTGTTCTGATCATTGGAGGAATGCTATTGGGAGGGTTTGATCAGTCGTTCGCCTATGGTTGGAACGTACAAGTATGTATGTTTTGAGCTGGGAGGGAGGTGTGATTATAACAGTTTAATATACATGTTACTATATATAGTAACAAAATCAATTCGTTTTAATGGGATTATTACAATCATGAGAGCGATTATTACTTTTTGGTCGAAGTGCAGCACGTGAAAATTGACGTTATTATGGTAATATAAACACAAAACAGGCATAGCAAACTTACGTGTAAATGTTTTAAGGCTTTAGATCCTTCATTATCATAAAACAGGACACATGAAATGTTATAATTATATATTATTTATTCTATACTTAATTCTAGACATGTTTGCACAATTTAAACGATTTTTGCATTAATTTATGGCAAGTTGTACATTTTATGGGGTCACTACTCAAAATTGCCAAAAATATGCCAACCTATGACTTGTAAAAAGCGTCTTATTTTTCACAAAGTCTTTTAAAATATGGCAAATATGGTATCAAATTGTCCATTAGGTATCATATTATCAAGCAAAAATATCAAATGTTGTTTACAATAAAGTATATAAAAGTAAAAATACTTTGTCATTTGTACTCGAAAATAGCCAATTTTTTTTATTTTTTTTTTATTTTTTTTGAATTTCTTATTATGTACTTCATTTTTAAAAGATAATTTTTAAAGTTAGTGACAAAGTCCATCCAAATAAAATACACAGAAATTATTTACCATATTACCTGAAATATCTAGCAAAAAATGGCAATTTTTACCAAGTAGTTTGTATGATATACTGCACCTAAGAAGAACACCCTCCAAGATTATGTCGGCCATTTTTCTTATTAATCAGATAAATAAACATACAGACAAAGCAGCATGAATCAATTAAACATGCCTTATAAAATAAATAAATAAATATTCTTAGTTCTTAACATGCTACAGCAGCAATATATAGTGTCACATTACAAGAGCATTTTATAAATTTCTGTTGAACTTACATGTAGAGCTATAGCCTATTGGGTATTGAAAAAATAAAATTGTGAGACCAACTGTGACCGTTCCATCTACCATCTCATTTGGAGCTTACACGTTAAATGATTTCAAACATGTAGAAATAATAGTATGTTCACAAGCTATTTTTTTGAGAAAAAAGTGCCAAAGCAGGAATGACTGAATCCAATGTTCTCTTTGTGTTCGTCACTCGCGGCTGACCTTCACAGTTCTTCATTACGAAAATGTTTCTCAGTCCATCTTCATTTCCTGTCATTAAGGCGTTCTATTGAAAATAAAATATAAAAAAAACGCTGTGGGAATGTTCGTAATTATATCCTTATTTAAATCAAAATACAGTTATGTGTTCAAAAACGAATACTTTCAATAATTTAAGTTTTTGAGACCATTTAATGTCGTAAATAGCCGAGTAATCTCGAAGAGGGTCCGTAACTTCTACGAAACGTAGCGTAATAAGGCGATGATTGACGATCTAATGATGGTCCTAAATCGTTAGGTATCATATTCTGTCTAGCGGCAGTGAGCAAAACATCATTCTTCAGCGAAAGAAAATGCTGATTTTTAAATACATGAGCATTTTGTTCTACCGATTTAAGAAGACTCGCCCATGTTCAGATTTCCATTTTTTGCTCATTATTCGGTGGGTCAAATGTTTGTGAGGCAAAATTACATCCATGAAATAATTAAATAGCACAGTGCTATTGTAGTCCTATCACCTGTATGTTGTGTTACATACATGTGTGATCCATCCAGGAGGTTGTTTGATTCCATTATTTCGTTAAAACTATGTTTATTTGACTAACTTGCAAACGTTTCATTCCAGGGACGCCTTGTTCAATTCCGCTTTCTCGCCGACTTTTGAATCTCATCGGTTTAAATGCTGAAGTGTGTTTACGGAGGCGAGAGAAAGATCCCGTCATTTTAAGTTTTAACTGATTGTAACGTTTGTATGAATCATGTATACTTAGATTATTTACGACATATTTACCAGAATAATGGTTAAAAGATAAAATCGTATGAGTGTAATTAAAGAGCATCCACGTGTGTATTAAAGACCTTAAAACACGGCAGCACCGGGCCGGGAGTTTGTAATGGGTCCGTTGTTCAGTTTATAACTGCCCGCGGCTTTTATAGACTGAACCGGGCCGATTATGACCTTCCTGCACTTCGCTGCCGTTTATTAACCTTTGAATAACTCTTTTTGATAACAAAGCATAATAAATGTCCCATATGCGTTAACTTATAATCTAACAAGTTGCAGCACTGCCAAAACATTGTGCAGTTCTGGATATTTTCAAATTACATACGTTTGACAGTTCAATGTTTGTCAAAGATGAGTCAGGACTTATCGGGGCGTATTAAAACTGATTCTTTTAATCGTTCAGTTTCTTTTCTTCATAAACTCTCAGTCCCTCCCCTCGTTTGTAACCACGGTAGATCATGCTACATCGATATCATTGTAGAAAGTTTCAACCCAGTTTAAATGTAATAAAAGTAATTTATTATTAATTTTAAACATAATCCAGAATACTATGGCATGAACTTTTTTTAAAAACTAAATCATATAAGTAAAATATTGTTCAAACCCTGTGTTTTTGTACTGGTTTACTGCTGCTGTGTTTCTTCTTTCAACAGGAAATCGTCGATCTAACCATTTTATTGTATTCACGGCTCCAGCGCGACAACGTATATCTACCCATTTCTATGCTTAGATGTGAAACAAGATGATGTCATGCAATTAAAATTCGGTAGCAGTAAATGATTCAAGTATTTACATTAAATTTTAAAGCCTATTTTAACTAGATGCAAATGTTATCATAAAATGCCTGACTTAATATCAAATTACTAAAACCTTTCAGAGCGCGTAGCAATACAGCATTCAGTGACAGTTGGTATGTATACTCAAACCAGCAGAGGTAGGGCTGGTAGTGAACACCACTCCCTCTTTAATGCCACTCTGTCCACTTCAATAAAATCTTCAATCTACAAAGTTTGTTTGTGTGTTTGTTTTGATTTCTCTTACATCGCACCGTCACAATTAAGGCCATATTGACTTCCGGCGGAGGAAGACCCTAAACATATGTCTAGGTAGAACCAATGGCGCACCGCAGGTCAGCTAGAAGACGACCCCATATGACGGGATTTGACCCCACGCGGTGAGTGGCAAAAAAGTTATTAGTCGGTGACACTTACCGCTCTGCCACGGGGGTCCCTGCAGTGATTAAGAAGGCGATTTTTCATCGACCCTAAAATTATGTACTGCATTTGTTCCGTTTGTTTCAAAACAAGACTAACTCTCCATAGCAATAGCAACCGAGGTGCTATCGGCGCTTTTATTCTTCACGGTGACAATGGTTACCGTGATTAGAAGAGCACCTAAAGTCAGAATTACAGATTGGTATCTGTCCTTTGTTGGAACCCACTGTTAACAGACCCCGTTATCATTTCATACAGCAATGCATTTCAAGTTTGGATTGTTCCAGTTTTATGATAAACGCCTTCAAAATTATTTTGGTAAACTAACCTTACCGTCCTTTCTCTTAAAAAAACTACTGTTAAAATAAACGCATTGTTAATTTCCTTTTAAAATGTTTTTTCTTAAACAACCCCGTGTTGTATTTTCCAATGTTTAACCATAGATAACGTTAACTATGAAAGAAGATATCCGCCAAGTTTCTAATTACCATTGTGAATTTTCAATACATGGATTTGAAACTTCAAATATTATTTTGTAAATTGTCACACCGAGTATGTTAAATACCGCTATCTTATTACATCCTAACGTTCATATATCAAATTGTTACGTTCAAACTACATTGCATTTGAACAATTTCCCATTTTCACCATATACAATATATAAGTACCAAGTCGCGGGGCGAAAATCACGAATACATTTCACATTTCCCGCATCTAATTTAGAAGTTACCTATCTAGAAGCGCAAAGTCACAACTGTAAAATGTACACTGCACAACACCAGTTCAACATTACGACGCAAGGTGGCGCTTCTAACACAGGAATGCCCAACTATAAATAGAATGCACAGCTTGATGGTGTTGAAGTGTGCTCACGTGTTGTTTCTGGCTGCTGTTTATTCTTTGATCAAGTCAACTTAAAAGTTAAAGTAAAATCTCAGGTCGTATAGCCCGAACACAGCACTCAGAGTTTAATAGGGAGCCAATTACCCCCATAATGCGTTCACTGTGTTCGGAGAAAGCTTTGTAAGGGAAATGGGACAACAAGTGGGTGACCTGCACGGGACAGTAAGGTTTGTTGGGAAGGGAGGTTTGCGGACGTCTTCCATTCCGGATGACATGTGGAAGGTCCTCAGGGACTCTTGTACAGACACGGTGGTTCTTCTGCTTGGGAGCAATGATCTAATTGGTTCTACTACAGCAGAGGACATTTTGCCAGTTTAATGAAGGTAGTAGATACCCTCTTTGGGTGTGGGGGCCTAAAGAGGTGTTAGTCTGCCAAATCCCTAACCGATTCAACTCAGCACTCGGTCAGGGTATCACCAACACCGACATGCAAAAATTAGAGAAAACGTTAACTGAAAAAGAAGCAACTGGTTTGGTGATTTAGGAATCAAAATTATGGGCATAGACAAACAGGAGATTAACCTGCCGGACGGGGTCCACTTAAATGCCTGTGGGTAGTCAAAACTGTAGAAAAGCCTACTTAAAACTCCTTTTAAGTTATGCTTGGGTAACATAACGGGGTCACGAAAAAATCCAGATGGATGTTCTGACCCTTTAAAAAAGTTCTAAGTAAGTAAGTAATATAGACTACCTACTATCCGTGCATGGCTTGAACCTTGTCAGCGTTTGTGCGAACTTTCAGTTTTAAAGCTAAGCGAACATACAATTTGTGACTTGAGAATTGTGACGTGAATTTTGTAATTTCCAATTTGTATGCTAGAAATGTGAATTAGATACGTGTAAACCCGATGTTTGTGTAATAAAGTAAAAAATTTAAGCATATGCAGGACTGCAAGTTTCAAATAAAAAAATGAATATTGGCGGATATCCCCTTCCATAGTTAACAGCCAACGTCCCGAATAGTAAACTTGGCTGTGTGCCAAAGTTATGAACGAGTCACATGAAATCATTGCATCATCGGCAGGACAACCAGCCATGCTAATAACTGGTACAGTTACTCGTATTACAAACCTTTTAATTTGCGTTCCCCTACCCTACCCCAGTAAATTTCCACACATGTCATATTGTACTCTATGAAAACATTTCTAAAAAACCATTCTTGGGGGAATCAAGGTAATACACAGTGATTTAATGTTTAATAATTGTTTACACAATTAAGAGGGACTCTACAAAACACAGTGTGAAGGTTTATCACAACCCTAATTATAAATGCCTATACAACCAATATACACCTTAATTATGGACAGTCGGTACATATCAAACTGATGTTGAGAAAGTTACGGTTTAGACAACTGGCTTGTATTTTGTCTGGGTCATATTGATTTATACTTTCAATGTACTACACATCGCCATAACTAATAACCTCAATACGCACATAAGACGAAATGCGCCCTGTGGTGCTGAGGTAACGTCTTATGTTGTTTTACAGTTATATGCACTTTCTTCTTTTCGATCATCTACTTTATTTAAGATATTTTGGTAGCATGTACTTGGTCACATTACGTCAGTGCTGAATGGGTCTGTCTGGTTATCCGTGCATTGAATTTTAAACGATAAAAAAATGTTGATTGTGCTCAGAATTACACGGATAGTCTTCAGACTACATCTAGATAAAAGATATAGTGATAACTTATTACTTGATCTTAAGTGGGATATTAATATATTTGCAATAGACGTTTTTATCTGAAACAACTCCATAAACATTCAATATGTCACGAAATAATTGCTCGGCGTAAAAGACGAACAGCCAGCCATACTTTACACAATGACGGACCGACCAAAACAAACAAGTCACAACAAGTTAAGTCGCAATTTATTTTGTCAATATTTATCAATTTGAAACGCACTTGTCGTTGCAGTAAGAAAAACGGGGACTTCATCAAGTTTCAGAACATTTCTGTGCCGGACACATATTACTTATACAAGTTAGACCAGTCTTTCAGGCATGCATTTAGTACTATTATAAAAACAACAATACCGGTATTTCTATATTCTTGTCGTACTCGGTGGTAATATGTTTGGTTCTGCATTATTATCGCATATTGTTATTGTGTTAGTGTAATTGTTTTCTTTAATTTGAAAGTGTGTTTACGTCTGTTTAATTTGTTTTCTTGTTTTTAGCTATTAAGCAAATATCATTGACTAATCTTTTTCGTTAAAGAAGAAGGCGCTACAAAACAATTCAACACAATGGGTATACATGGCAGAAGGCTAACCACAATAAAACTCCTCTGTACATAGATATACTCTTAGGCAGGGTTCGATGCCCGTCAAAATCCCAAGACTATGTAGGAAGCTGTATTTGAACATTTTGGTGGTTGATAGGTATATTAAAACTACATTAAACATTTACTAAGTCGCCATGGTCACGTCTTTAGTGAAAAGAACTGCTATACAAAAGTTGTTATTTTTATTTTATTCCAGTTTTGTTAAAGTGGGTGTGGGTTCTACCCTAAACTGGTATGCGTGTTCACAATATTTAACTGTATCAAAATATATTTTCTAGTATTTTTTTCAAAAACAGCATACAGTACAAACTATCTTAAGAAGAATGTGTATCTGCGACCATTATGTCTGAGCTCAAGTGGTATTTCAGTTGTGTTGTTATTGTTTTACTGCATGTTTTTTTTTTTTTTTTTTTTTTTTTTTTTTTTTTTTTTTTTTTTTTATGTAAACACATGTATGTTAGCGTCGATCATACATTAAAAGAGTAACACATCAATGGGGTATTATCATCATCATTTGTCATCATTTAATATTACTCTATTTTTATTTTTCGTTCAATACTGACTAGACTTTAAATTAGAGGATTCGTTTGCTCT
This sequence comes from Sinonovacula constricta, assembly GCA_007844125.1. Lineage (NCBI taxonomy): Eukaryota > Metazoa > Mollusca > Bivalvia > Cardiida > Solecurtidae > Sinonovacula > Sinonovacula constricta. The sequence goes on from CM017558.1 coordinate 18,082,928, forward strand.
GGATATATTTCTTCAGTGATTGGTAGCGCGGACTAAACGCATGTTATCGAATGTTCAACTCCATATTTTATTATATATTTTATTAACATTCGCCCTTCATAGAATCCGTTAAGAAATTTGTCAATGGGCAGTTGTTGTAGTGATCAGATCATTTGTAACTACTCGGTGGTATTTTGACAATGGACGAGTTGTAACGAGTAATCATTTGGTGTTCCAGACCGTACAATTACAACTTCGTATCGATACATAAGTTACCGATTTATTGCTAATTAGAACTACATGGGTTTAGCGGGCTTTATTCTCACCCATTAGCAGAGCTATTATTTATAAGACTTGCCGACTGTATTCCTTATATGGGTCCCGTCAGAATTGTTAAATTATTTTTACGACATTCAGACATCATACAATACAAGTGGCTTAGCATACACATACACATGGGATGGCAGCTTGTTCAATATATGTTAACCTTAGAGTTATCAAAGTATTTATTGGATGTCCGTCATCGAGAATCAAGTAACGTCTTTTATTGATGAGAACATAAATCGGACACCCTTTGATGCTTCTGTACTTTTTTATTATCTTTACATCGATGCAAACCTAGACAGTACGCACACAAAGCCAATTTGGTAGACTATCATTTAGTCTGGTTTCCCATTCGGTTTTAAATGCTCATACAACATATCCATGTTTGTGCTTTACCTTCCGCTGTATTGCATGCTTTCGATCCTTCATCACCCAGCACAGATCGTTGTTAAACAACACAGTCACGAGTTGTCGCTGACAGATCTTAACTTGCGAAAATAGCACTCACTGTGCGTTAAGACATGTATTAATTGAAGACTTACGCAGATCGAAACAATTTATAACCTTGGCGCGCTTCCAAAACAGGTACATGTTGGCATTTATTCAAAAATATTTGTATCTTCCCGGTCTAGATCACTGTCATTGAGTGTAGGATATTGTAAACCTTTTTACCACATTCATGAATGACCCTGGAGTTGACATATGTCAACATTCAGTAAACGGGACAGAGTAATCAAAACCAATTCTTCATGCTCGTCATATACAAGTAAATATGTATGCTATACGCTTTAACTTTGCTGACAATATTGTCCAGTGCTATGCCTTCTCTTTCTACTTTTTGACATTTTAAAATCGTTCACTTAATAGTTCCTCAGCTTATATCGTAAATGTAAACAGAGCCGGTAGCAATTAATTATTACTGACATTCTTTGACTGTACGCACTGTTAGTTCTCAGCTTATATATATATGTATGTATGTATGTATGTATGTACGTACGTAGGTAATGCGATGCGATGCCATGCCATGCCATGCCATGCGATGGAATGGAATATAATGCAATGCAATGCAATGGAATGCAATGAAATGGAATGTAATGCAATGCAATTGAATATAATGGAATGCAATGCAATGCAATGCAATGCAATGAAATATAATGGAATGCAATGCAATGCAATGCAATTCCATTGCATTCCATACCATTCCATTCCATTGCGATGGGATGGGATGCGATGCGATGCAATGCAGCGCAATGGAATGCAATGCAATACCATTGCATTGCATTGCATGCGATGCGATGGAATGCAATGCAATTCAATGCAATGAAATGCAATGCAATGAAATGGAATGGAATGCAATGGGATAGGATGTGATGCGATGCGATGGAAAGGAATGCAATGCAATTCAATGCCATGCAATGCAATGGAATGGAATGCGATGGGATGCGATGCGATGAGATGCGATGGAATGGAATATAATGGAATGAAATGCAATGGAATGCAATGCAATGCGATGCAATGCAATGAAATGCAATGCAATGGAATGCAATGGAATGCAATGGAATGGAATGGGATGCGATGCGTAGCGATGGGATGGGATGCGATGGGATAGGATGGAATGAAATGGAATGCAATGCAATGCCATGCGATGCGATGCGATGTGAGTGATGCGATGGAATGGAATGGAATAGAATGGAATTGAATGCAATTCAATGCAAAGCAATGCAATACAATGGAATGTAATGCAATGCAATGCGATGCAATGAAATGCAATGCAATGGAATGCAATGCAATGGAATGGAATTGAAAGGAACTGAATGGAATGGAATCTAATGGAATATAATGGAATGCAATGCAATGCAGTGTAATGCAATGGAAAGGAATGCGTTGGGATGCGATGAGATGCGATGCGATGGAACGGAATGGAATGGAATATAATGGAAGGCAATGCAGTGCAATGCAATGGAATGCAATGCAATGCAATGCAATGAAATGCAATGCACTGTAATGCAATGCAATGCAATTCGATGCAATGGAATGCAATGGAATGCGGTGTAATGGAATGCAATGGAATGAAATGGAATGCGAGGAGATGCGATGCGATGGAATAGAATGCAATTCAATGCAATGGAAATGGAATGCAATGCAATGGATTGCAATTCAATGCCATGCGATGGATGGATGCGATGGAATGGAATATAATGGAATGCAATGGAATGCAATGCAATGGAAAGGAATGCGATGCGATGCGATGCGAAGCAATGCAAAGGGGTGGAATGCGATGCGATGCGATGCGATGGAATGGAATGAAATTCAATGGAATGGAATGGAGTGAAATGCAATGCAATGGGATGCGATGGAATGGAATGCAATGCAATTGCAATGGAATGCAATGCAATGAAACGCAATGCAATGGAATGCAATGAAATGGAACGGAATGGAATGGAATGCGATGAGATGGGATGAGATGCGATGGGATGGGATTGGATGGGATGGAATGGAATATAATGGAAAACAATGCAATGCAATGCAATGCAATACAATAGAATGGAATGGAATTAAATGCAATGCAATGCCATGGAATGCAATGCAATGGAATGGGGTGGAATGCGATGGGATACAATGGGATGCGATGCGATGAAAATGCAATGGAATGCAATGCAATGAAATGGAATGCAATGCAATGGAACGGAATTGAATGCGATGGGATGGGATGCAATGCGATGCGATGGGATGGGATTGGATGGGATGGGATGGAATGGAATATAATGGAATGGAATGGAATGCAATGCAATGAAATGCAATGCAATGGGACGGGATGCGCTGCGATGGGATGCGAAGCGATGGAATGGAATGCAATGTAATGGAATGCAATGCAATGGAAAGGAATGTGATGCGATGGATTGCGATGCGATGCGATGGAAAGCAATGCGATGGAATGCAATGCAATGGAACGGAATGGAATGCGATGGGATGGGATGTGATGAAATGCAATGCGATGGGATGGGATGCGCTGCGATGCGATGGGATGCGAAGCGATGGAATGGAATGCAATGCAATGGAAAGGAAAGCGATGCGATGCAATGGAATGCAATGCGATGGGATGCGATGGAATGGAATTCAATGGAATGGAATGCAATGCCATGCAATGCAGTGCAATTCAATGCGATGGGATGCGATGGATTGTGATGCGATGCGAAGGAATGCAATGCAATGCAATGGAATGCAGTGGAACGGAATGGAATGGAATGCGATGGGATGGGATGCTATGCGATGGGATTGGATGGAATGGAATATAATGAAATGGACTGGAATGCAATGCAATGTACTGCAATGCGATGGGATGCGAATCGAGGCGATGAAATGGAAAGCAATGCAATGCAATGCAATGGAATGCAATGCGATGGGATGCGATGCGATTCGATGGAATGCAATGCAATGCAATGTGATGGAATGCAATGCACTGGAATGCAATGCAATGGAATGCAATGAAATGAAATGGAATGCGATGGAATGCAATGCAATGGAATGCAATGAAATGGAATACAATGCGATGGGATGCGATTCGATGGAATGGAATGGGATACAATGGGATGCAATGGGATGCGATCGGATGGGATGGAATGAAATGGAATGCAATGCCATGCAATGCAATGCGATGGGATGCGATGGATTGCGATGCGATGGAATGCAATGCAATGGAATGCAATGCAATGAAATAGAATGCAATGGAATGCAATGGGATGGGATGCGATTCGATGCGATGGAATGTAATGCAATGCAATGCGATGGGATGCGATTCGATGATATGGAATGGATTGCAATGCAATGAAATGGAATGCAATGGAATGCAATGCGATGGGATGCGATTAGATGCGATGAAATGGGATGCAATGGAATGCCATGGGATGGGATGCGATGGGATGGAATGGAATGCAATGCAATACAATGCAATGCGATGGGATGCGATGCGATGGAATGGGATGGAATGCAATGGAATGCATTGCAATACAATGGAATGCGATGGGATGCGATGAGATGCGATGCGATGGAATGGAATATAATGGAATGCAATGGAATGCAATGGAATGCAATGCAATGTAATGGAATGGAAAGAAATGCGATGCGATGCAAAGCAATGCAATGCAATGGGATGGACAGAAATGCGATGCGATGTTAAGCAATGCAATGGGATGGAATGCGATGGAATGCGATGGAATGCGATGAGATGCGATGCGATGGAATGGAATATAATGGAATGCAATGGAATGCAATGCAATGGAATGCAATGCGATGGGATGCAATGCGATTCGATGGAATGCAATGCAATGCAATGCGATGGAATGCAATGCACTGGAATGCAATGCAATGGAATGCAATGAAATGAAATGGAATGCGATGGAATGCAATGCAATGGAATGCAATGAAATGGAATGCAATGCAATGGGATGCGATTCGATGGAATGGAATGGGATACAATGGGATGCAATGGGATGCGATCGGATGGGATGGAATGAAATGGAATGCAATGCCATGCAATGCAATGCGATGGGATGCGATGGATTGCGATGCGATGGAATGCAATGCAATGGAATGCAATGCAATGAAATAGAATGCAATGGAATGCAATGGGATGGGATGCGATTCGATGCGATGGAATGTAATGCAATGCAATGCGATGGGATGCGATTCGATGATATGGAATGAATTGCAATGCAATGAAATGGAATGCAATGGAATGCAATGCGATGGGATGCGATTAGATGCGATGAAATGGGATGCAATGGAATGCCATGGGATGGGATGCGATAGGATGGAATGCAATGCAATACAATGCAATGCGATGGGATGCGATGCGATGGAATGGGATGGAATGCAATGGAATGCATTGCAATACAATGGAATGCGATGGGATGCGATGAGATGCGATGGAATGGAATATAATGGAATGCAATGGAATGCAATGTAATGCAATGTAATGGAATGGAAAGAAATGCGATGCGATGCAAAGCAATGCAATGCAATGGGATGGACAGAAATGCGATGCGATGTTAAGCAATGCAATGGGATGGAATGCGATGGAATGCGATGGAATGCGATGAGATGCGATGCGATGGAATGGAATATAATGGAATGCAATGGAATGCAATGTAATGGAATGGAAAGAAATGCGATGCGATGCAAAGCAATGCAATGGAATGGAAAGAAATGCGATGCGATGCAAAGCAATGGAATGCAGTGGGATGGAATGCGATGGGATGCGATGGAATGGAATGGAATTCAATGGAATGGAGTGGAATGCAATGCAATGGAATGCGATGGGATGCGATGGAATGAAATGCAATGAAATGCAATGGAATGCAATGAAACGCAATGCAATGGAATGCAATGAAATTGAACGGTATGCGATGGGATGGGATGCGATGTGATGGGATGGAATATAATGGAATGGAATGCAATGCAATGCAATGAAATGCTATGCAATGCAATAGAATGGAACTAAATGCAATGCATTGCAATGGAATGCAATGGAATGGGATGGAATGCGATGGGATGCAATGCAATGGAATGCGATGGGATGGGATGCAATGCGATGCGATGGGATGGGATTGGATGGATGGACTGGAATATAATGGAATGGAATGGAATGCAATGAAATGCAATGCAATACAATGCGATGGGATGCGCTGCGCTGCGATGGGATGGGATGCGAAGCGATGGAATGGAATGCAATGGGATGGGATGCGATGCGATGCGATGTAATGGAATATAATGGGATGGGATGCGATGCGATGTAATGGAATATAATGGAATGGAATGCAATGCAATTCAATGGAATGCAATGCAATGGATTGCAATGGAATTCAATGGGATGGGATGCGATGGGATAGAATGGAATGGAATTGAATGGAATATAATGGAATGCAATGCAATGCAATACAATGGAATGTGATGGGATGTGATGCGATGCGATGTTATGCGATGCGATGGAATATAATGGAATGGAATATAATGGAATGCAATGCAATACAATGGAATGCAATGAAACGCAATGCAATGGAATGCAATGAAATGGAACGGAATATAATGCGATGGGATGGGATGCGATGTGATGGAATGGAATATAATGGAATGCAATGCAATGCAATGAAATGAAATGCTATGCAATAGCATGGAATGGAATTAAATGCAATTCAATGCAACGGAATGCAATGCAATGCAATGGGATGGAATGCGATGGGATGCAATGGGATGCGATGCAATGCAATGCAATGCAAATGCAATGGAATGCGATTGGATGGGATGCAATGCGATGCGATGGGATTGGATGGGATGGACTGGAATATAATGGAATGGAATGGAATGCAATGAAATGCAATGCAATACAATGCGATGGGATGCGCTGCGCTGCGATGGGATGGGATGCGAAGCGATGGAATGGAATGCAATGGAATGCAATGGCATGCAATGAGTTGGGATGGGATGCGATGGAATGGAATATAATGGAATGGAATGCAATGCCATGGAATGCAATGCAATGGAATGCAATGTAATGTAATATAATGCAATGCAATGGAATGCAATGCAATGGATTGCAATAGAATTCAATGGGATGGGATGGGATGCGATGGGATAGAATTGAATGGAATTGAATGGAATATAATGGAATGCAATGCAATGCAATACAATGGAATGTGATGGGATGTAATGCGATGCGATATTATGCGATGCGATGGAATATAATGGAATATAATGGAATGCGATGCGATGCAATGGAATATATATATATGACGCACGACGCGACAAAACCGGGCTTATGGCATTATGACGTAACACTGGGAAATCCACAATTTAAATGACGTCACTTTTACCGGAAATTTTTACTACGACCTTGACAGCATGGCTTGGACTATCGTATTTGAAACTGAATGGTGTTGTCTTATTAGAAGCGATAACAAACAAGAATGGAAGAGGAACTAGAGGTAAGATTTATTCATTATATTGTGATTACATCATCTTTATATTTTACGCATATATATTGAAACAGATTAAATAGAGACTACACAGATCTAAACATGCGTGGATCAAACTTTAGCAGTTAAACAGTTTATAGGCCTACAGGTTTACAGAATTATTATGATGCTTTTTTGTAATTTTTAGCAAAATCATGTTAAAAGTTTATATGAGACGAAATAGAATGTAAACCATTATTTTTTTTTATATAATCTAGACTAGATTTTGATGTTGCAGATTACATGTTTGTTCAATTTAACTCATCGACGTGGATGGGTAGATTTGACGAAAAAAATGATTAAGTATTACAAGCGACATTTAAATCTGTCAACTTTATATCAACTAATTATATTTACTCACTAGAAAAAATGCTGAGGGATTTTTTAAAAACCTGATATACGTTTTGCATATAAAACAGATCAATGTCACATGAACGTGTCTATTTTTAACTACGTAGGCTTGTTTATTGATTATTATAAAATTATGCAATGTGGGTATACATAGCGCTTAGCGTTGTTGGTCAGCCGAACGCTATTCGTTTTACATATATCTATCGACGGGGTGGTTGGTTCGCTACCAACCACGGCCCCGAATTTTATTTTCTTACTTTTCTTCCAACATAATTTTATGCATTTTATTTCATTTTATACACGTCTTGTTTTTAACGAATTAAATAAAACATATTTCTTTCTTGACAACTGTTTGTTGGGCTTACATTAAAGTGAAACAAAACAAACCCACAAAAAATAATAAACTTTGTTTGCACACATTTAATATTTAACAACTATTCGTAATAAGTCTAAATGAATGTAACATTATATTGTCGCTTTAAATTAAATAGAAGAAACTCGTTCGCCGTTTCATACAATTACAGTGCAGGATTCTATTTAAGAGAGGAACTAACCATAGACATATCAAGCAATATGTTTATTAAATATTTATAATGCCGCAAAATTGTTTGTCTCATCAAAAGTATATTTTATACATAGAAAAACGAAAGAAAACGGAATACATGAAATTTATAACAAAATTATTGATTTACGTTCAAATTACTTCGAGAAAATGACTGAAACTATAACCAAATAATATGATTGTTTATAGTTATAGTGCATCTCCATAAACCTGTGACGACTTAATTTTCAGTGTATTGTATGTTGTTGATACTTTCAGGACAAAACAAAAACCGGTATCTACTTGGGTACTTCATATGGCGGATAATGACAGGACAAAACAGCATGATCGAGTACCACATGCAAGTACATGGACTTGTTTTAATTGTTTCCTTCGACTGATTTAATAGTATGATAGTCGCTTATGACATTCCATTTAATGTATTCACAAGCAAATAAGGGGCGCCCGTTGCCGAGCTCATAGATTCACAGACCGTTCCACCCGTGAGTTCGAGTCCCGGTCGAAGCGGCAAACATTCATGTCCGGAGGTATTCACGTTAACCTACAGTCTACCACTGGATATATATATTTTGCCCCACCAGTAAAAACTGGATATTGCAAATACGACATTAATTGTATTGGTGCGAGGTATCTGCAACAAACAAACGAAACAACAACAAACAACAACAACAAAAAGAAAAAAAAAGAAACATAGGGGAGGCCCGTGGTTTAATGGTCTAAAGGTTAGAATCGATGACTTGCTATTTCTCTGACTCCGTAATCCGTCACATTGTGGGTTTGTGTCCGGTCGGGGTACAAACTTTCATGTGGTCAGGTTTTCCAGCTGATCTGCAGTGCGCTACTGGTTCTACCCAGACATGGGCCATGATTTTTCTCTACCAGTAATAGCTGGACGTCGCTATAATGACAATAGTTTCGTCGATGCACTGTATTTAACAAAACAAACAAAAAGGACAGGAATAGGCATACATGTAGAGTTAAAGCCAATAATCATGCATAAATATGCATGTAAATATGTTAAACGAGAGTTTATTTCTTATTTCAGGCCACGCACGTTGTTTTGTGGATCCCGGTTTTGTCCACCTCAAATTAAGTGCCAAGAAAATGACTGCGAGACTGTTAAGGAGCCAGCTGACATGGTGAAGCGATCCTCAGGTGTGACTGGAGAGGTTGGAATGATTTCCTTGGGCAACACTTCAAGGCTTTGACAGGAATAAGGTATGACCATGTTATATGCCGTAAACAATATTTGAAACAATTGGGTTTATATTTAAGAGCTACTCTAAGCAGAAAGGTTAGATTCACAGACTCGTAATGCCCCAACCTTTCGCTGCATGGGTTATCGTTCCGGTAAGGGAGACAATTGTGATAATGCCTGCGATGCGCTAGTAGATTCACTTCACAATCATATATCTGCGATTTTCGTCCACCAAAATTGTTTGACGGCAAAACACGCAAAACAAAATCATTGATATAATCTGATTTGTATTTGTGGCGAGACTTAGATATTAACATTATATTGATTAAAATGCATTTTCAGATTATCATCACTTCAATATCACGTCTGAAAAAGCTGGTAGAATCATCTTGCGGAACACTCCAGATGATGATCAGAGGGTGTTTATGCTACTCAAGGATCCCCAGCAAAAGTTCAGGAATACAAAAATGCCACCCGCGTTTCAACCTGGAGGGTTGAAGAGTTAGCGCAAACAAGACCTCGAGTGCTTTGTCAGACAAAATTCAATTGATATTTTTTGATGTTATCTACTTATAACCTGTTACTTTACCCACTTTAACAAACCACACCCCTCTTTTGCAGTTCAATATCAACGTTAATAAAACCATATAAGCTTAAATCTTAATTAAGTTGTGTGAGTAAGTTACTCATTCCGATATTATGACGTCAATAATTTGACGTCATATTTAAGAAAACTACCTTCAGTAGGGGTCATTAAAATTCTCATTATTTCATAAATACAAAGCCAATTCTAAAAAATCTTTCGAATTTGTGATCAGAAATGATAGGAGAATCATGTTTCATTAAAAACAAAAAAATGAAAATTTTGACCATAAGCCCGGTTTTCTCGCGTCGTGCGTCATATATATCCCGCTTATGTCGTCCTTCCCCTTCCAACACATGTGAATGAATCCCGGTCAGGATGAGAACTTTCACAAGGATAGGTTTTCCTTCGCCAACTAGTGTCACATCGCAAATATGACCATAATTGTTGTTGTGAACTTTGCTCCGAACCATTTATACAAATATGCGTATTGTGAAGGATACTTAATTACTTACCGTAATTGTTATTCTTAGTTCCTGTTACAACAGTGTTGAAAACATGGTAATTAGAGCAAACATAATGATGATGATATGCAGGAGGTGGTGGTGGAGGAGGTACTCTGTAAATATAAGGAAACGTGAAGAATGATAACTGGGTTGGGAGACGTGAAATGGGAAGAAAAGAATGCAAATAGCCGGCCCTTCCCTGGGAGTTGAACCCAGAACCTTAATTCTGACCAGCAGTGTAAGGTTGTGCTCAACAGAAAGGAGTTGCTAGCCTTTTCCTTGTATTTATCTGGTTACTTTTCACCTATAATTTAATTTGTTACCTTCATCATGACTTTAAAAGCATCTGTTATAATGGGAAGAAAGCTAAGACTTGGACAAAGGAGAGACAAGGAATAAGGAGATGATGATGATAGGCAGATGGAGAAATACTCAAATAGTACTCAAAGATCTACACTGTGTAAGAGGATCATAATTGTCACTTATTTGTAAAATCACACCCTAATTCTTAAGTTTAAAGCCTAACTATTACTAATAGTAAAACAAGGCATCTGCCAAACAGGAAGTAACTTTAGTTCGATGGTATTTGGTCTGATGCAAACATCCTATTCAATCTCATTAAATTAGTATGATGGGAAATGCACATTACTGGAAAAAACGTAAAGCTTGGTGGAGAAGATGCACACAAAATGTCTGCCTAAAGCAAAGACTACATCAAAACCTTCGACATGTTTGGCTCATTTTACGTTTTGGTCCTGTATTAAGCATAGCCCAAAGCCCTCTTTCTTCTTTTTTCACTTGACATAGCTTCTTGTCTCTGAAATGGGGACAACTAACTAAGAAAACCTACTGGATACCTAGGGGAAACTATCTAGAAGTACTTATTTGATACTCTCTGAAACTGGGGCAAACTATCTAGAAGTATCTACTGGATACTGTCTGATATTGGGACAAACTATCTAGAAGTATCTACTGGATACTGTCTGATACTGGGGCAAACTATCTAGAAGTATCTACTGGATACTGTCTGATACTGGGGCAAACTATCTAGAAGTATCTACTGGATACTGTCTGATACTGGGGCAAACTATCTAGAAGTATCTACTGGATACTGTCTGATACTGGGACAAACTATCTAGAAGTATCTACTGGATACTGTCTGATACTGGGACAAACTATCTAGAAGTATCTACTGGATACTGTCTGATACTGGGACAAACTATCTAGAAGTATCTACTGGATACTGTCTGATACTGGGACAAACTATCTAGAAGTATCTACTGGATACTGTCTGATACTGGGACAAACTATCTAGAAGTATCTACTGGATACTGTCTGATACTGGGGCAAACTATCTAGAAGTATCTACTGGATACTGTCTGATACTGGGACAAACTATCTAGAAGTATCTACTGGATACTCTCTGATACTGTGGGAAACTATCTAGAAGTATCTACTGGATACTGTCTGATACTGGGGCAAACTATCTAGAAGTATCTACTGGATACTGTCTGATACTGGGACAAACTATCTAGAAGTATCTACTGGATACTGTCTGATACTGGGACAAACTATCTAGAAGTATCTACTGGATACTCTCTGATACTGGAGCAAACTATCTAGACGTATCTACTGGATACTGTCTGATACTGGGGCAAACTATCTAGAAGCAGTGTAAGGTTGTGCTCAACAGAAAGGAGTTGCTAGCATTCTCCTTGTATTTATCTGGTTACTTTTTATCTATAATTTAATTGTTACCTTCATCATGACTTTAAATGCATCTGTTATAATGGGAAGAAAGCAAAGACTTGGACAAAGGAGAGACAAGGAATAAGGAGATGATGATGATAGGCAGATAGAGAAATACTCAAATAGTACTCAAACATCTAGACTGTGTGAGAGAATTATAATTGTCCCTTATTTGTAAAATCCCACTCTAATTCTTAAGTCTTAAGCCTAACTATTACTAATAGTAAAACAAGGCATCTGCCAAACAGGAAGTAACTTTAGTTCGATGGTATTTGGTCTGATGCAAACATCCTATTCAATCTCATTAAATAAGTATGATGTGAAATGCACATTAATGAGAAAAACGTAAAGCTTGGTGGAGAAGATGCACACAAAATGTCTGCCTAAAGCAAAGACTACATAAAAACCTTCGACATGTTTGGCTCATTTTACGTTTTGGTCCTGTATTAAGCATAGCCCAAAGCCCTCTTTCTTCTTTTTTCACTTGACATGGCTTCTTGTCTCTGAAATGGGGAAAACTAACTAAAAAAACCTACTGGATACCTAGGGAAAACTATCTAGAAGTACTTATTTGATACTCTCTGAAACTGGGGCAAACTATCTAGAAGTATCTACTGGATACTGTCTGATACTGGGACAAACTATCTAGAAGTATCTACTGGATACTGTCTGATACTGGGGCAACCTATCTAGAAGTATCTACTGGATACTCTCTGATACTGGGGCAAACTATCTAGACGTATCTACTGGATACTCTGTGATACTGGGGCAAACTATCTAGAAGCAGTGTAAGGTTGTGCTCAACAGAAAGGAGTTGTTAGCATTCTCCTTGTATTTATCTGGTTACTTTTTATCTATAATTTAATTGTTACCTTCATCATGACTTTAAAAGCATCTGTTATAATGGGAAGAAAGCTAAGACTTGGACAAAGGAGAGACAAGGAATAAGGAGATGATGATGATAGGCAGATGGAGAAATACTCAAATAGTACTCAAAGATCTACACTGTGTAAGAGGATCATAATTGTCACTTATTTGTAAAATCACTCTAATTCTTAAGTTTAAAGCCTAACTATTACTAATAGTAAAACAAGGCATCTGCCAAACAGGAAGTAACTTTAGTTCGATGGTATTTGGTCTGATGCAAACATCCTATTCAATCTCATTAAATAAGTATGATGTGAAATGCACATTACTGGAAAAAACGTAAAGCTTGGTGGAGAAGATGCACACAAAATGTCTGCCTAAAGCAAAGACTACATAAAAACCTTCAACATGTTTGGCTCATTTTACGTTTTGGTGCTGTATTAAGCAAAGCCAAAAGCCCTCTCTCTTCTTTTTTCACTCTTCATGACTTCTTGTCTCTGAAATGGGGAAAACTAACTAAAAAACCTACTTGATACCTAGGGAAAACTATCTAGAAGTACTTATTTGATACTCTCTGAAACTGGGGCAAACTATCTAGAAGTATCTACTGGATAATCCCTGATACTGAGGCAAACTATCTAGAAGTATCAACTGGATACTGTTTGATACTGGGGCAAACTATCTAGAAGTATCTACTGGATACTGTCAGATACTGGGGCAAACTACATAGAAGTATCTATTTGATACTCTATGCAACTGGGGCAAAATATCTAGAAGTATCTATTTGATACTCTATGCAACTGGGGCAAACTACATAGAAGTATCTACTGGATACTGTCTGATACTGGGGCAAACTATCTAGAAGTATCTACTGGATACTGTCAGATACTGGGGCAAACTACATAGAAGTATCTATTTGATACTCTATGCAACTGGGGCAAAATATCTAGAAGTATCTATTTGATTCTTTCTGAAATTGGGGCAAACTAAAAAATTAAAAAATAATAATACACACAAAACGTATTTCTGTCAGCAAGAGCTGCTTACTGAACAAACACAAGTAAATTTTGAGAAATGGCAACATAAGAATCTAGAACTAAAGCACAATTCTGATGTGGCATTATCAAAATCAAAGTTTTTCTGTTCAGATCAAAGTAATTTATCAAAGCATATAATTACATGCTGGGGAGATTTTGGGCAACAACATAACATAGCACTCAAGTAACATGACTTTCTTGTACAGGTTACTTGGTGCTTATCTTTGACACATTATACACCGTATGACATGTCAAGTTTCGGGGTGTCGTAAAATCTAAAATACATAACAATAGGGACAGAAAATTGATACAGATTTGGAGTGAATAATTTAGAGTAATGTGAACTCAGAACACCTTGGTCATTTTTGGGCGGTGACACCGTCCAGAGTTATGAGAAAGCTAAATTTCGGAAGAACGAACAATCTGAATAAATGTCCAAGCGCTGACGTTTTGTTTGGTAAGAATTGACGAACGTAGTGACGTCATTGAAAAATAATGTCCACATAGTGTGTCGAGAGGTAGGTGTTATTACGATTAGAAGACCTTCAAAAAATTGTTGATAGTAAATGAAATTAACTTTTTAAGCATCCTGTTCATGTGAAGATGAAATTGAGGAACAAAAAGTCCAATGTCCATCAAAGGAAATAAACGTAACAATACTTGTAAGATGAATTAAATGACAACATAGATTATATGCACGGTTAGATTTTTTACGACCGCCGCACTGTGCAAAGAATATTGTTGTGATTATGAATATGAATCTATATGACAAAGTCCTATGAGAATTGCAACATATACAAAAGACTGAAAAGGCACAGGACTAAGGTATTCACATGCACGCCAATAGTAAAAAGTAAGAACAAATCTGTGATGAGTCATTTAGCAAAAAGTGCAAACCCGACAGTTAGAACGGTAAGTCGACAATATGGACCGACTCGGGTATATCACATAAAATCAACACACTTTAAATTATTATGTTTGAACCGTACCCTGCTTGCTCATCAAATGGCCAAACTTGCACGCCTACTACACCAAGAAAACACTCATATACGCATCATCAACAGCGATAGCGTACTATCGAAAACCAGTAAAATTATTCATTCGAGCCTCGCTAATAAATACATTTATCTATTATGGAGCAGATAATTTCGGCCATTATTTGCACCCTTTTTAAGGTGGTACCAGTTTGGACGAAAAATGTTTTTGTCAAATAACCAGATAAGTCATTTGTTTGGCCTGAATAGGTCCTGCACATTGCTGTTCATTGATGTCGTAAATCTGTGTGAATAATCAAAAACTAAGAAAACCACTTAACATTTTACATTTTAGATCACCCTATATCGTCATCCGCGTAATCCACCATGATGCCAGTATTTATTTTGGGCAGAGATCGCGCCTCTTAAAGCTTTGAGAAGAATTAACAATTTGAGTGTGTTTTTTTAGTGATAAATACTTCAAACAATATAGGTAGTGTTCTAAATCGTCTTTACTTAGACTAAAGTAAGAATTAATATAGAAAGTTATGCATATATTTCCCAAAGAAGTGGTAAGAATTGTAACATGATTTGATACAGGCAAACCGTCTGATACCACCTTTAATCGCTTATATTGATTACAAACGAGACTCGGAAGGAATGTAAAATTGTCCTCCAATATGGCCGTCATGGTTGTTTACACTCTAGGTGTGAATAGTTTGGCTGTTGACCAGTAAGGAGTTATATTTATTTGACAAAGGTATTTTGTTAGAACATCATTTTGTTCTATAGGTTGATAAAAGTAGGTCGTCTACTGCAATCGAAATAAATCACATATTCCCTTGTAAATTCATGCGAAATGGTTAAACGATCATCGTAATACTGCATTTCAAGTACGGCGCAAACTCGTGTAAAAGTGCACAAAAGAACAGCGTTGATAACCTCGTCTTATTAATTTTAATTTGTACAGCCGATTACTGTACAGTTAAGGCCCATCAAGGTCCGTTTATCTCTTTTTAAGATCATAGGAAACGGACATTCTGGTTGTACAGGGCAGCTAATTGTTGTTGTGGCCAATTTTGTACGAAACAGTGTTGAGGAAAGATATGTGTCATCATCTAGAAGACAAATATATGACAAAGTTCTATGAGCATTGCAACATATACCAAAATTTGAAAAGATACAGGACAAATGTATTCACATGCAAGCTAAATGTAAAAGTAAGAACAATTTTTTATTCATGAGTCATTTAACAACCAAAGCAAACCCAACATTTACCGCCTTAGAACGGTCAGTCGGCAAAGGGGACCAACTGGGGTGCTTAAACCGGTTTTACAGAGCTCTAACCTCGCACTTCCTGAGGGGTTTCCCTAATAAAAGCAATGAAACGAAAACCGATCTGTTTGCCCGATCTACTGTAATATAAAATGTCCAAGCGCTGACGGTTTCTTTGATAAGTTATGACGAAAGTAGTGACGTCATTAAAAATAATGTCCAAAAATAATGTCCACGTAGTATTTAGAAGAGACAGAAGTATTATTTCTATTAGAAGAACTACACAAACATGTTGGTTTGTAAGTAAAATTATTCTTTAATCAAGAAAAGAAAATGACCAGAGAAGTGTAAATGGCTGTAGCATCGATTTTTTACGACCGCCACACAGCACCGGTAACATTGTTGTAATCATATAACGTAAGTACGGCTGATGTTGTGTTTTGATTTATCCTAGCCAATGCTTGAAATATTTGGAGATGTTTCATGTCCATACAAAACAACTTTCGATCTAAGCGATATTATTCGCAGACGCTATTTTTAGACATGTATAGAAACATTGTAATCCCAAACATAAACACCAGCGGGTAGAACGGGTTGTACTTTTGTCATGCATTCGATACTTATATTTCCAAAGACGGTCCTTAGGTTAAACGGTGCGTAGCATAGTGGATAACGTATCGGCTTGCAGCTCGCTGGTTCGGACCCACAGACGTACAAGTATTTATTGTTTTATTGTGGACCTCAAATGAGCCTTTATTCTTGGACTGTGAATACTTATGTATTTTTAATGTAGTGTATTATTTGTGTTTACTTATAAAAAGAATGTTTTAAAAAACACTAAACAAGCAAATAAAAACAGTCTTAGGTACCTTTATTACATATAATATGCCATCTGCGGATAAATCCTCGGCTTTTATGATGTTTTTTAAAACGAATTAACTCTAAACAATACTACGTTTATTTTGTTGATTTGGGTTGTTTTCTAAAATTCTATGATTTCTTTCGTATTTTTTACATTTCACTTTTGACACTTTTGGCATATAATGGCATTGTATGACGTCATGGCATTGTTCTTATAATATATCAGCGCTTGTACTGCTTTATTTTATTTGAAACTACTCTCTCATTTGGAATTTTTAGGTTGCCGAGGCTACATAATATCTACTGTAATACTGTGCATATGTATTCTATTACTAGTTATTATGTATGTACATAAGTTCATTATATCTGTTTTAACTCCCGATGCAGGTGCTTACTGTTAGTTGCCTCAATTTGACGGGATATTTTTATTTACTCTGTTTGTTTGATAGAAAAACTTCCAGGAAGTGCGAGGTTGGAACGCTCCACAAACCAGGTTTATGCACCCCAGTCGGCCCTTTTGCCGACTGACCGTTCCAAGGCGGTAACTGATGGTTTTTCCTTTTGTGTGTTATGTCTCGTCTGTGTGGTTTGTCACATTTACATTTACCTTGTTTGCCTTTGTCTACAGGTAGATAAAATTTAAATATCTGTGGAAATTTTGATAGGACCTTTTCTTATTTACCTTGTACAAAGGTACTGTTGAAATAAAATATATAAAATCAGTATAAAGGTATACTTGGATAGCCAAAATCATGTTGTAAAAAATAACGCTTCTACCAGGATCGAACGCACGTTCTTTTGATTCTAAATCCGACACACTATCCACTAAACCACCAGTTTTCTCATTAATTGTTTTTTGGTCGCTACTACTACCTAGGAAGCCGAAGTGTTATGAAAGGTGTGGTGTGGTGAGGAATGTCGTTCATTCACATGACTCGTTTACCTTATCGACTGGGGAAATTCCATTCAAATGTTCTTAGTGCAACATACTATTGCCGTATAAACTACTTTGTGCGTAAGATAATACTGATTTTCTTAAACAAATATTTAACTTTGGAATTATACATGTGCAGATGCATTCACTTAGTTTTGACATTGATCAATGTTTAAATCAAGTGTGCCATTTTGCACCAATGCGCATGCGTTACATTGCTACTGAAAAGATCTTAACCAATCGCAATACGTCTTAAATACTACAATGTTTATAAACAACTCATTCTCTGTACTGGCGTGGCCGTGGACGCAGTGTTAACACAAAAAATTAATTACGGTTCCTTTTTTGATAACTTGGTCGTTGTGCTTCACTTTATTCTAAGAGGATTACGTCGGCTAACGTCACATCAGGTAGGCGATCACTTTTTTGTACTTCGATTTTGCCTAATACCTGTCGTAGAATATTGCTACATTCGCAAAATAATTAGGAAATAACACCTAGAATCATGCCCATATTTATCAGAAATATGAATGTTTTTGTTTCTATTATTATTATTATTATTATTATTATTATTATTATTATTATTATTATTATTACTTTGTTTTATGACAAAACACGCTTGTCTCCTTTCGAAATGCAAGGTTGTTCTGTTTGTAAACTTGAAATCACGCTGTTTTGTTTGTTTTCCATCTCATGTACTTTGAACTTCTAGAAACAAACAATTTCGGGACTTGACTATGTTAAATTAAAAATTATTGAGACCGATCCTAGATCCTTGATAACCATGTTTGTTTTAATTCGGTAACAATAATTTCATTCATGTCAAGGAAACTTTAACTCGTCCTTGACCTTTTTGTAATAAACAACCCGTGACAATAACGGGCATATTTGCTCTTTAATATGGAAAAAAAAATATTCTTTAATCGTCATGCTTGATTGTCTTAGAGTGCGTGAAAGAAAGCCGCATAATTATGTGTTATGTATTACAAACGCAAGCAAATATCAGTCCACAACTGTACAAAGATAGCATTTCGAAATATACAACTAGTTCAGGACCGCCATTATGACGCTATAGATAGACCACGAAGCTGTTTCTCTAAATCCTTTGATTAACAGTTATTGTATAATATAAAATCAGCTGATAAATGCAGCTAAATAAATCCTAAGTAGTGTGTACATATGTGTGATGTGTGTACTAAAAGCCAGTGCCTATTTAAGGACTTACGAAGTGACTTTTCTTTTAAAAACCTGCCACAAAGACAGTTAACTTCCTGGTGTCCAATAGCAAACGAAAAACATTAAGAGAAAATCACCTTACAAAAATGACTAACCTTTCATGGCATTGATATCCATCAAAATAAGAACAAACTATACATCCATGCACATCATTACATATTATGTTGCTCTTAATCCAATGCAATTCTCCATTTCTGCTCACTTAGATGTTTATGTCAATTGATTATACAACCACAAATTCAAACTGGGTAGATAATGCAACAAAGTCCCCATATACATTCGATAGAGACGGAGTAGTTATCGCCCCTGAAATCTTCATTTTTGTGGGGCGGTATATATATCTTTTATTTCCTCCAATATTGAAGCTGCGTTTCGGAAACACGAAAGATTAACCCTGTATGACCTTGACAATTCGCGGTCAGTCATCGTGCCTGAGAAGAAGTAGTGCCTGTACAGAAAAAAATATATACGTCGAAAAGGCGGTAAACTCGAATGAGACTAGATTGTTTCCTGAATTGCTTCAAATGTTAATATAAATATTTTAATATGTTTAAAGTAGACAGTCATATGATTGTATTGTGTAATGCAAATATGCATGAAATGCAGAGTTATGAATAAACAATGTCGCGCAAGACTATCACACAGCGATTACATGAATGGATCGAAACGAGGAACAAACTGTTATTAGAACGCGTGTTCCAGTGACTATGCATTATCTAATCTGCCGAGATATGTGCAATATTCCGCGTAAGACTTCACTGCCTTCTGCGACTTTGTACTAGGTTTTTTGACAAGGTCATTTGTACCCTCTCGGCAATTCAGTTTAAGTTACCGAACGTGGGATGGCGCACTTGGGAATTTTTAAATTTAGATCACAGGTGTGTAGTGCTGACGAAGTAAAAAAATCGTAAGAAGCGTATTTTGGCCGCATCCGGTATCATTTATGCGCATACATTTTAGACATTGTTTAAGCTAAAATGCAATCTTATATAAAGTATTGTATGTTTAATAAGATTGTTTCTGTTATCGGATGTGACTTGCCTGATTTCCAATGCGCTCTACATTTGATTTACCTCGGGACAATTTTGACCATTATATGCACACCTTTCATCGCTTACAGAATTAAACTTATACCCCGCAAAACGGCACTTTTCAGCGCCCTTTGATGTAAGTACCCGCCAATATGTTTACAACACCAGTTCACATTCTTCTACAAACTATCGTTCGATTCTAACCCAGTATTGTTGTTTGTTTCTATTTTTATAGAATAATATATTTGCACACACAAAAATAAAATTGTTGTTCATGTTCCGTACATAGAGTTAATGAAATGCTTCACTCATTATTCATGGGAACGAAGTTTTGCTAGCAAAATAATAACGACAACTTTTACAATAGGTTCCAACTATGATGCATATGATAAAAACACAACAAATATGACTTTTTTGCTTTAAATGTGTGCTTATCTATGGATCAAGTCAACATGCTGTTTTTCATTAATGAAAAATAATGACGTAAACTTTGACAAAGCAAACAAACTTTATTGAAAGACACCGCATATTCTATTATCAAATGGCATATTTAAACAAATCATTCACAGTGGACTTATGATGTTTTTATTTTAGAAAATTTTGTCAAATATACATTTCACTTACTTTGAGTCGAGCTATTGTTTATTCATGCGTAGAATCTATCCCTTATTTGCAAACTAGATTTAATTGAGACACTATTTATTTACTGTGTCTTTATTTTAATTTACACCATCATTAACTTGTCTTAATGTTACACGCGTTTTTTGTTGTTTTTTTCATGGTAGGTTAAGGGACAACATGGCTTATAGACAAGACCGCACCACCTTAGCGTTGACGCAAATTTGTTTATTGTTAACTGGATTTTGCATCTTAACGTTCGCTACTGCGAATGTGGAGACGGACGAGAAGTGCAAATTCGGATGGAAGGCGAACGACGGAAATTGTCTAAAGTGTCGTTGTAATGATGGCGAGGAATTCAATAAGGCAGTAAGTTCATATAATTAGTCATGATCTTTGGTTTAACATTATCTTCAGGTAATGAAGATACCTCATGAAATATGAGGCCCCGAGATAGTTTTTGAATTGCATTATAGGAGATATAGCCTAATGAAGACAGGAGATCCATCTTGGTGGAGAAACGTCTTCGTGCTACCATTAAGCCATGCATTTGGGTGTTGTCAATTATGGATTGGATCCCCTCTTCGCGGGGACGTTTGGAGCACTCCAGTTTATACCCAACTTCCTTAACACTGAAACGTGACTTCCCTAGCTTAAATATCTTTCTCGCTAGGGCTGTCGATAACTTCAGATAAACCGGTTTATTGGGATACTGAGAGAAGTAAATATTCTACCGCCATACACAATAAACATACTGCTATCTGTGCGATATTTTTTATAATTTGGTTGCCACTATTTGTGCATTCAAAATCAAAGATGCACGTATTGATGAAATACGATCGTCTGTAACCAATGTAAACTTGTAATCAGAAGTCGAATCCATGTCAGGTTGTTCATTATCAACAGCCCAGGAGATGCGACCTGGTCGATTTACGTTTGCGGTTTTCCTAACTTTAAAATTTGTAAACTAGGTTTTGACATTCTCAGCCCAATTTTATTTCTCGAGTTAAGGAAAACGTATATTTGATGGAAGTATAATTCTTATTGGACATTCAATTTACTGTAATGGCCAAATTATTATGCGATTGTTCGTTGCAGAATACTTAGAACATTGTTATTACCTTTTGATCGGCAATTTAATCGAACGCGACCGTTGCAGTTTGTAAACAATATAGCCGAGCCTACTTAATCTTTCAAAGATGGCGGGATTAAATGGCAAGCGATGTGTGGGACCACTTCAAGCTGAAGGAGGACAGAACAACAAAAAAAACATTGTTAAAGGAGTCGCATTGTAAGGAAATTCGATGCGTTTGTAAGGTTTAGATACAAATATTACTGGACACAGTTATGTTGAATCCCTCTTCAGTCAACATGTTGGGGATACTGTCGTGTGCATTGGGGAATCAGGCCGTAGTGTCTCTGTAAATCATGAGTTCAGAAATTATTTTTCTTATATTGTATTAAATGTATCACAGGTTGGTCCTTGCAAAAGGAACAGCATCAACTCTTTTAATCTTCCCAGAAAGATATCATTTTAGATCATTGGACTTTTACTGAGAAACTGCCATTATAGTCGTTATAACCATCCAAGCATCAGTAGGATGGGATACAGTCAAAACGTACCTCTCGCCAAAACGTACCCCCGATGAGAAGTCAAAACGTACTCCTGTTAAGAGTCGAAACGTACTACCGACAAAGTCAAAACGTACTATCAAAGGAGTCCTTCTTACGTAGGACTTTGAATGTCCCGTAAAGGTACCACCTTTTTGCCGTTTGGAGGATACGTAGCTGTTGCTGTGTTGCCATGATGATGTGACCAGCGCAGGAATCCGTCTGGGATGGCGTCTTCTTCCACGCTGAAGTCGAGTCTGCGCGGCTCTGGTGGATGCATCGTCTGGCGACATCGGTTTATATTATACAATTAATAAACATATCTTATGAATTATGAATGATGTTTTAATTATGTCTCATAAATTGTTAATATTATATGGAAACATGGAGGTACATTTTGACTTATAACAGGAGTACGTTTTGACTTCTCGGCAGGGGTACGTTTTGACTTTCCGTAGGGGTACGTTTTCGTGAGAGGTACGTTTTGACAATAAACCAGTAGGATATATGATGTTTCATTTGACACTATACTATGAATTAATTACATTGCATGATCGATTTTGTGTTTTGTTCTAACCAATGCGCATAATGTGGTCTTTCTATGATAACCAAAAAAATCATTCTGTTGTTTTATTTCACGATCAGTTTTATTACCATTTGATATTAAGCTAAACGACTGCAAGTGTACTTCACATTAATTAAATTGTCCTTTTTGTGCTGCATGCACTGATGATCTTAAACACATGTACACCTTTGCCTTTTACTGCCAGAGTATGGCTCAGCTGCAGCAATCTGAGACGGCAGGATTCCAAGAATGTCCGCCATGCATCCCATGTCCATTAGGAAAGTACAGGATCCCGAACAGTCCATACATGAGGTGTACTCGATGTCGTTTAGACTGTGCTCTCGGGAACAAGCACTGGAAGGTCCCTTGCGGGAATATTTCCCCAGGAGAGTGCGGCAACTGCTACAATGGGTGAGTGAATGGCTATTTAAATTAATGAAGATAGGCTTATGCAGATGCCTTCTAAACGTGCATGCCTATTTGTAAATTGTCGGTGTTTCATTGATATAATATAACATTCCAAATACATGTACTAGAAAAAGTGTTGCTTTTCTGTTGACTTAACAATTAGGTCCTTAATACTAATGTGTCTGTTGTATATTTGTTAAGGTTTGAGCCACTGTCAGTCGACCCAAACAGTCCTTGTGTCGAGAAGAAACTGGATGAAAATCCATCAAGAACAGTTACTCCAGGTAAGATACAACACTAAGTGGAGCTGCTTAAGCTGACAAATCTTTTCTAATCTGTATTCTTACTAACATATTTCTGTGCCGTAAAACCTAAATAAAAAAAACTAAAAAACTAACATATTTCTCGACTAAATAGCCTATTTGAATTAAGTTGATTTTATTGTTGATGTTTTTCTTTTTGTTATTTATCTTGTCCTATCGACTTATTCAATTGTTGAATTACTAAAAAATTTAACATACGAATATGTTTTCACTTTTTAAATATAATTTAAAATTGATAGTCTTAGTACATTGCATATTTTATATTAAATGAAGTATAACAGCCCTTAAAGCAAGTCATCAAAAATTGTCTCATTTTCATTCTTATTAGCGCTCAATTTTATGAAAAGATGTCATTAACAATTTTTTAAATGAATTGTTACTATTTAAGGAAAGAGGTTTCTTTTTTTTCATAAATAAGACATCAGTAAATAAAGTGATAACTTGTGCAGCTAATCTACGCTTTGTCCCGGTGGTTGTTGTTGATGATTTCGATGATGATCATCATCACCATCATCATCATTAGCACCATCATAATTCATCACCATCATCATCATACAGATGCCTGGTTAGTCTATGTTTGTGTTGTGCTGCAGCGCCCACGCCACTCTCGTGTATGGCAGACTTTTACCTCCTAGAAGGAGCGTGCCACCCATGCAGTAACTGTTCCGACTCTAACCGGGAGGTCATCAGATCGTGTCAAGGACAGGACCCTGGGCAGTGTGGAAACTGTTCCAATGGGTATGTCGTTATCATTGAAAGATGTAGAAGTAAAAGAAAAAGAGTGTGGCGTTAAAGGCATCGAAAATATATGGTCTTATTTAGTGTCACACACAAACACAATGACAGCATGCTGTAAGATCACACTGCACACTTGAACTTTACATTATACATAGAGGTGTCATAGGAGAAGAGGTTCTAACACAGTTAGTTACACTTGATGCAGATGGGCTAACTGTACTGTCATAAGCCAGTATCACTCTAATCCCCAATCCTTTACTGATACCACTGCAGCCTGCGGCTCTGTCCAGACGGCTAGACCCACCAGCACTACCATTCCTCAACCCATTATCCTTCTACCGTCATCACAGTGTGAAGCCAGATAAGACCACATTCCATGTTTCAATGCATTTAAGTAACCTATATGAAAATCTACGTTACACGAGCGATACTTTTAACTTCAAGTAAAGCACACGATGGATCAAATCTGTTCATTGGTTGGATTTCTTGTAGTTTTGCTTACAGATAATTATTAATATAAATACTTTATATTTTTCACGAGAATGATGTGACCTACTGCATACGAGTATATGTATAACAGAATGCTTACTAATAAATGATTTGAAATGTGCTTTTAGATTGTTAACAAATATAGTTTTGTGTGATAATATTATTTCTGTACTGCTACACGTGAGCCTTAATAAAATAGTTTGGAACTGTAAGCATTTATCATAGTATATTATTCTTTATCTTTATTTTCCATTCACTGTCTTCATCCAGTGCCTGCTAACGCATTTCCTAATAATGTTTTCCGGGTCCCTGGATACCTTCATGTCAAATATATCTCATTGTTTTAATTACTTTAAGCTCGATTACCAATTTAAAAAGGAAAAGAACAATTAAATGAATTTTAAAGTTTAACGTGCTATATGATTAAAATAATGTTGTTACAGATTCGTTGAGAGTACGAATGGAAGCTGCATAGAGCAAACTTATGACTACTACACACCTGAAAATGTCCATAAAGGTATGTGTTAATACAGTAAGATAATCATCAGCATGCTTTGTAAGAAATGCACAAGTCAAATAATTATGTTCTAATGGAAAACTGGTTATTTTCTACCAGTTCAAATGTATTACGAATGTAATTTCAAACTCTTCATCGACGAGTTCGCTTGTTAGTGGAGATTAAAACACAAGAAGATCTTCTAGCTGCCCCAGTGCACTAGATATTTATCAAGAGGTTTCCTTTTCGCACTCTCATAGCTGTTCGTTTTCTCAATATGGCCATATTTTGAATATTGAGATGTAATGATAAAAGAAAAAAAAACAGGCAAATAAACCACACTAATACAATTTCCACCACGTACTTACGCTGTTTCTATACATGCTTAAAGACTTTTTATTTATCATAGCATCAGATCGAGAAGAGATTGACTCACTTTTGAAAACGGCTTTCCAATTTTTTGGTGGCATATTGCTGGTTGTTTTAATGGCGCTTGCTGCCATAGCCATCTTTATTGCCCGAAAGAAAAGACAGCAAGGTAACGGTTATTTTTTTCATGATTAACCTACACCTATGTTTTACATACAAGATCTCTCACTTATATTGATAAGTTCTCTAGTAGACCCACTGATGGATGCAATGACCTGTAGCACTGTGCAGCAATTAGTCTCAGTGACTTATATCACCTCATCGATAGGATGTTATGTCCGGGGTTCTTTCTTGAAATTACTACAGCACAGATGCTTTATTCATACCTTTATTAACTATGTTTGTATAGTTTTAATTATATTTGTATTATTAAAGTTTAAGCCATGCGTTTGGCAAGGCAAGCATGGCATTCACTCACTGTGCTTGTAAAAAAATTGATATATCAAAATATGCACTAAATACTACTTTACTGCATATTACTTTATTTAAACCACTCATCATCTACAGTATGCTGATTTTTTTGTTATAAACATAGCTTGAATTTTTCATTTATACATCACGTGTAAACATAAATGATCGGTTGGTGGTATGATTTTGTTTTGACATAACGAATCCAGAGAATGACTTATTGATATTCAGTCTTTGAGAAATATATCCTATTAATATAAAAGTATTTGCATAATTTGTAAAGTTCTTTACTTGAAAATGTTTTCATGAAACAGACGCATATAACGTAAATGTTTAGTTGTATGCCTTAAGCTTGTCTCACTCGCCATAGTTCTGCTGGATTAAGTATTCTTATAATGGTACCTTACCATCGTCATCTTACCCTTTGTCAAAACGACTGTTGTGAATTTAATTTTGTCTCTTGAACTATACACATTATTATAAAAATCCCCAATGGTAAATTGATTTTATTACATATACTTTATAAATGTATTCTCTTTTAGAAATATCGATACTGCCAACTAAGAGGTCAGATTCCATGGGAGATATATTGTCAAGCAACGAGACTTGCAATGACCTTAGCGTAGATGGTCCACTAAATGACCTTGTGAGAGGGGAACTGCCTTCCACATTGACTTCTCGAGAATTAGGTATTTAACCGCGCTTCATGTTATCAATAACTTGTTCTTATACTTCAGCACTTTTAGCAAAGAAACGTCATAGAGATAGGAATAAACATGAATACAGATTGATGGCTGGTCTTTCTGAAATTGGTTATTTAAATTTAGAAACAGTGTAGTGTGTGAGGTATGCCAACATCTGACTCGTCATTATTGTATTCTTACATACATTACATCATCGCAACATCAAAAACCTTAATAATTAAATGCAATGTAGAATCAGACCTTCATTTTAGTGATACTTCAGATATATATGCCCATATTTGTCAACATTTTAACCAATCAATAATACAAAGCTAAACGCATAATTCACCTACCTGTTCCTATTTTTAGAGTTTTACTTCACAGAACATTTGCTCAGAGGCAGAAGTACAAGCAAACAGCAGTAAATAACTCTCACAACTCTACTGACAAATTACCATTTTAATGAGGCGTGTATGATAGCATTAGATGTTTATTTAACAGAAGCTAAGCTAGGAAGAATAATGGCAACAACAACAATATGTTACTCATTCAACATCTACATTTTTACACAAAAAGATGTTAGCAACACTAGTATAATATACAACCAACTGTTTCATTTTGTAATTACAGATGTGATTACATAAAAATTACACCGGGTAATAATTAATTGTCACCATCCTCTTAAACACTGGCATGTGTTTAAACTTGAATAAAGTTTAACTTAAATAACTTAAAGGTATGGGCATGAAGAATGCTTGCAAAGTTGCAATGAAATGAAATTACAAACTTGTCTCTCTTTTATACTTTGGTCTAATTCTATGTTAATACCTCGACTAATCGGCCAATGCATAAAGTCTTTCAGAAAACATTCATTTTTTTTATCAAATTACTCATCACAAAATAATGCATCCAGCTGAAAAGACTGTGATGCCTGGCATTAATTTTTTGTAATTTTTATGACTATGCTCATTGGATGTGTATAGCAATAATTGTGCTGAATGTTGTTTAATGTTGATTGTGACAACCTTTTCAGTTCTATCGTCACATGTGATTTAGTTTATTTAATTCAATTATACTTTATGCTTGTGAGTTATATGGAAACATATTTTCACCTTGACTGTGTTTGTATTCCACAAGCACCTGACATTCCACCAAGTTTACCAAGTCACATTTATCAAATATTAGGTCGAGCAGTTGTTAAATCGACTTTATCAGATATGTGTTTTCATAGATAGATGGATAGATGGATAAGAAACTTGCTAATGTTTTTTTTTCAGAGACACTTATGTATGTCGAATACCCAAAGCCCACAAGCACATGTTTTACTGAAAGGCACTGCCATGAGATCAGTAAACTCATCAGCGGAGACGAACATGTGATGACATTTTTCCGCGTGCTTGGGATGAATGAAACATTCTACAACCCATACAGGGATAAATTTTATGCTGATAGAATTGCATTTCAAGATTATGTTTTCGGATCTTTGAATGATTGGCGGAGGGCAAATCTGAACGTCACTGTTGACCATATATGTGAGGCTTTGAATTCAACCTACTTTGGCTATATTATACCCGTGTTCTTGCGTCAGATAAATAATAAACACCATTAAAAGCATTAAATGAAATTAACCATCGAAATAGAGAGGGAGGAGAGAGAGAGAGAGGTGGAGGGAGGGAGGAATAGAGAGACTGGGAGGGAGAGAGGTAGAGGGAGGGAGGAGTAGAGAGACGGGGAGGGAGAGAGAGGAAGAAAGAGGTTGAGAGGTAGAGGGAGAGATATATAGAGAAAGATGTATAAAGAAAGTAATCTAAAATGAAGCCTGATACTGTTTTTATCACCAATTTCATTAGTCGTTGGTGTCAACCGACAAACAAAAGTTCCTATTTACACTCAGGTAATGTTAGTTTACATCATTAGTGTTTTACAGTTACTGCTGTTTGTAATATGGATAAATTACTGTTCATCACTTGATAATCTATATATTAAAATCTGTGTGTTATATGGGTGTTAAATTTTCTAAAGGTCTGACCATGCAATGTTTCACGTGTATGCTTGTTACTGAAAGTCATGGAAAAGCTTTGAAGGGGCATTTAAGAACACTGTCGGGTTTTTTATCATTTTTGTCTGAACTTTCTCAAACCATAATTCCCGACCATTTAATACAACATTAATGTTTCTGGAAGGTGTTGTAGTCGCCAATTACTGTTAATACCTCTTTCGTTGTTTTGCTGGAAAGTATTCCGTCGTTCATCTTTTTAGGTTTCCAGATAAATATTACCTGAGGTTTTTTTTTATATTACACCTTTTATTCATTTTTGCAAAATGAAAAAGAAAGATCTTAATAAACATAAAAAAGTAGTAACGATAAAAGCCTTTGTTTCTGTGTTGCAAAATATGTGATCTTTAACATGTACCATATTAATCTGAAATGTGAATATTGAAGGTTGTCTTTGTAAGTTTATTATAAATGTGGATATTAAATTTATCTTTTATAGACGTGACACGGTGTAATATGGCATAGCATTAGGAACCGTCTGTTTTAAACAGGTACACAATGTAAAAGGTGGTTCTTTGTTAATTATTAATAGTTTGTTGTGTTTTATTCATTATTCTCAATAGTTCAAATTACATTGCCTGGTTTGAATTGATATGTTCTTACCTGTATAAAGTCGGAATACGTTGGAAATCCAAGGATTTCCATTTTTTAAGAATTTGGCTGTCATAAATGACTGACTTACTGATTTTTGAATGCTTATTACAAAATACTTGTTACAATATGAAGAAATTGAACAGATCAAAAGAATAACAAGTTATAATGTATTACAATTTTACTTATAAATGTTTGCATTCAGTTTGTTACTCGTTGAACTTGTGTTCTGAGTACCTGATCTCATTAGTATTACCTTAAGCAGGTCTGTAGGATACGTCAAAAGGGGTTTTATAAGTATTTGTATATATAAATGTTACGATTTAAACTTATGAAACAAAATGTATATAGCAAAGCTATTATTTTGTAAATATATTGATTTGGTTAGTATGCTTTAAACTTTAAAATGTTTGTGGTCATGATGCTTGTAAGGATATTTTTTTTATAAATAAACAGTCATGGTTGTTGTATACATTTTGTAAGTACCCATAATGTTAATATTTTCTGCATTGGGCTTTTTCTTCTACATATATATTTAGAAACATCAACAAAAATAACAACAAAAATATCTCACTTTTTTCAGTTATAGTCATAGAAAGAAATATGGTAGGATTGTTATGTTCAATGTATTTAAATTCCGACTACAGCCAAAATTAAATTTTGTTTTAAATGTAAATATAATATATATTGTTGCAATGTTAAAAAGAAATCTTTTAATTAATTATTCAATTATGGAAATTCAATGTTCATACTAAAATTTTCATGGTGCTTGTTATCTCATAACTGCTAGGTTTATCAGTACTTTTTTATCGTCATAACAATTCATGTCTTACAATTAAACCATGTTGAAACATTGAGGTCGAGTACAACCTTAATTAACCTTGGTAGATAATTATTATTAGAAACCAAAGAAAAAATGTTTCTTAATGCATTTTGTAATTTTGACTTCTGCTTTTGCTGAATTTCGCCTCATGTTTGCTTTACATTATTTCTAGAGAACTTTACTGTTATTTGTTCTGGAAACCCGTTTCAAACGTGAGTATGTGCTAACCTTACAAGGGACAAGCAATCACTATCGTTGAATGCTCGTTGTTTATGTTAGTGATTTTGTGGTTAACACAAAGCCAAGTGTATAATCACCACCTAACATGGGCCAGCTATCAGTTAAAGATGTAACATTTATAAAGGACTTGTGATAGAAGTGTGCAATACAGTACCTACAAATATATTTCATAAATATACAGAGTAGTTCATTGATGGAAAAGATTAGGTTCAACATGGATATACATTTGTCATATGATTAAAGTAAACTCGTTATTTGGTTATCTTATTTTGTTTTTGTTAGGTTTTGAAAATAATATAACCAAGTGTATTGTCTTAAAAGTTTTTGCACATACATATTTTTAACAAGAATGTTATTTGATGAGAAAAAATATAGCTTCTGTTTTCCATTTTAAAACATTCCTTATTTGTTCTTTTCTCAATTATTGTAACAATACAATAAGGTGATCTGAAATTAGGCTTGCATTTTATTTAGTGCTTATCACAGTTTTGTGAAGATTGTATTTTTGTTGGCATGTGTATTTCTAAATATTGTCTCTTTTACTATGTTGGAATATGTGATAGATCGTTTGAAATCCAAATGATTGCCTTTAAAATCCTGTTGTTATTTTTTTTATTTCTTTGAGAACTGTGATATGTGTCTTCGAGATATCTGTTTTAATATAATTACTGAATAAAACATTATCAATCATTATATATATATATTGGTATTTAAACAAATGCATTCTTTATTTTTCAGAACAGCTGCGTGTTTACTGTCTCTCAATTTTTACAAAGCTCTTTGGTAGGAGCAGTGTGTTGATTGGGGTTTCCAAACATGTAATGCTCGTGCATTTCCTAACGTTTTGTCAAAATGCATTTATTTGATTGGTGGTTAAATTGCGTGTACGTGTATAATGTTCTTATCTTAAATGATAAGCGTATTATTTGCTTAATACTGTCTCTTCTGTCAGGAATGTGTACTAGACTTCTTGTAATCCAACCGTCATGTTGATGAACAAATAATATCAGAGGTTATTTAGTTCTTGATTTTATATATGGGCATATTGAATTAAGAATAAATCGTGAGTTTCTTACAAATTGTCTCTTTAAAAGAAGGTATATGTATCAAAATGCTCCATTGCATTGTGTTCATGTTCTT
The DNA here is from genome assembly GCA_007844125.1 of Sinonovacula constricta. Classification (NCBI taxonomy): domain Eukaryota; kingdom Metazoa; phylum Mollusca; class Bivalvia; order Cardiida; family Solecurtidae; genus Sinonovacula; species Sinonovacula constricta. The sequence continues at coordinate 18,115,023 of CM017558.1, forward strand.
AAATGCAATTTCAGTGTTTTCTGACTGTTTTATATTTGTGTCTGATATTTTAAAGAAATCTGCTAATTTTTGCTCATCCATCAAACATTTATCTTTCTAGTTTGTTTTAAAACAATTCGTTTCATTACCCACAATGTTAAATGTACGTGTCGTATGATCACTTTTATCGACGAAAATTTGTAATATAACTGACTGAATATTTATTTTGCATAACATGTATTTTTGAAACTTCGTGTTTGTTTTGCTTGATATTCCCATAGTGATTGCGTTGTTATAGTTATTAAAAAGTTAATGATCGACTATGTTTTCTAGTTTTCTCATTAGGTTAATATTTTTACGCGATAGTAATTTGATATAAAGCAAAATATACTCTAACTTGCAAAGTAAAGTCTAGTTTTCGCTGAATATTTAGGACCCTAAACATAAGTTTTCGTTAGTTATTTATTCTTAATTGAGCCTTGAACATTGGAGATAATCTTATTTTGATTTGAGCAAAGAAAACGGCGTATAATTTATCTGTGAAGTATTTTGTAACATTATTTTATACATACACACATATGTTCTGTTAAGATAATTTGTTATAGAAACTTGACTTGAAAACATATTTATAATGAATTATTTATGGATAAAATCTTTGCAATGTTTATCTTCATCAATAGCAATATCCTTTTTATAAACACTGCATTATGCCTTTTAATTTTTTTTAAAATAAACTACCAAAGAAAAATGTGTGTCTTTTTCCAACTTAAACCATTGGTACAGACCAGTGTGTTATTTGAAATTCTAAAATCTCTGTCGACGATAATGACGTTGATAACACTTACATACACTTGTAGATGCTAGGGGACACTTGGATGAACATGTACACTCTTTGGTACACATGGGTACGATTATAGATTCGGTGGTTCAGTTGAAGACTCTTCTGTACATTTTTAGACAAGTGGACATGCATGCTAATTAGTAAGTACATGTGCAGATATCTGGGCACACATGTAGACTCTTGGATACACTTACAGATACATGGGTTAAACCCAAAATAATATACTGGTGCCCGTGTAGATATCTGAGGAAACCTTTGGATACATTGGTACATACGTTTACTCTTATATACACCTGCAGACACTTGGATGCACTTGTTTACTCTTGACTAGACAGTAGGCAGGTATATGCTTTGATTAACTGTTTTTGCTTTTACACAGATATTCAACATATTTTATTACCAAATAGTTTTTCTTTTGTTTTTACATTCCATGTTTAATTACAAAAAGCATAGGCAAACCGGTTGAGTAACAAGTTTTTCAACTTAGATTCAACTCTCCCCGTGGAATACACATAAAACAGTTTACATGGGAGGATAGAAATTACACTAATTAAGAACACTACGTATGTGGCAATTATTAGTTTTCCTTATTTAGAACAGGGGTCAATAAATACCATATGTTGGAAAAATAGATAATATGTCTGTCGACATAGTTAAAAATGGTTGTACTTATAGAATATGTTGTTGAGTGGTTATGGTGAGTAAAGAGGCGAGTGGAGGAAGAACAGAGTGAAGACTGTTGCATAGATGAAGTGAGACGAGAGTAAACAATAAGATTATTATCAGCGAGTGAAGGGCGGTGGGAGGTTGCCGTTAGTAATAAAGCGCAGTTTTAAGGCTGAAATCTGCGTGTATCTGGAAATAAATGAATTCTTTGATCAGTGTAATGAGTACTGTAAAAAAAATAGTGTTTAGCGGTCTCCGAAATATGACAATGCATACAAAGATTATGATCTGTGATGTGGTTCATATATAAATCGTTCAAGCCGATGCAGTTTTAGGTAATTTGGTGTGCATCACTTTCAAAAATCTAGATCCTTGGTAAAAATGTGCTATGCTTGATGTGAACTTTGTCTTTAAAAGTTTGGATTTATATCCAGCATTTAATTGAGTTTCTGTTTATGTTTATCCTTATTGGGTTTATCATCCAACCAACAGTATTTCAATTTTTTGTAGACGGTGTCCTTTTGGCGCAGATATAGTGCTGCCTTCACTGTGTATAGCATGCCGTGAACACCTGACATGATACGACACCCAGTCACATTATCCTGACACCGGACTAACCAGTCGTGGAACTACCCTTATATTTGCTTGAGCGTTAGCAAGTGAGATATACCACTACCATTTTAACGACCTTGGTATGTTGCGACTCGGGATCAAATTCAGGGTGTGCCGTACCTAGAGCCGCCGCTCTACTGATTGCGCTACCAAGTCCGGTCAGTTTCTGTTAATGACTGTGGTAATGAGTACCAAAGGTCTGTAGCAGAAAGAACAAAGAAGTTTGCAAATAATGAGGTAAGCCTGTTACAGTTTATAAAATTGTATAGTGTATCTACGTCTTCGAGTCTAGGAAAGAGCACACCCATGTAATCTGGTATCATGTTATTTTTTATTTTAAAAGTTAACATAAGTTTTTGGTATTCCCTTTGTTTACAGTTGACCAGTCTAATTCTTTATATATTTTTTTAAAAAAACTGACCAACCGTGTATGTTGATTCAAGTTCTAACAGTTTCAACTTGATTTTTGTCTAACATATCCTTTGCATAAACATTATCCCAAACTATGAAAGCATATTCTAGTATTGGCCTAAACATGAAGTGTAGTTGATTAACTGTTTTCCTTTTCACCTTAAATTTAAGTTTTCTTAAGATGCCTAATGTTTTAGAAGCTGATAATAATCGTATTGTTTATATGATAGTGTCATTAGCAGTCAATTACTGTTAGACCTAAGTGTTTAAGTGAATTGGATACGGAAAAAATATTTCTGAAAGTAAAATTGGAGGATCCTGATGACCGAAATAAAGAAATTTCTGTTTTTTTCGGTGTTAAATATTTCTAACTATTGTTTAGACCATTTTGTTATTTCCATAAAGTCATTGTTTAGACTGTCAAGTCATTGTTTAGACTGTCTTGCAGCTCTGAGATATTTGAAGATGTTAAAGTCAAATAGTTGTCAGTCAACAATCTAACTACATTCAATAACTGTTCAGTAGTATTATTAACATTGACAAAAATAACAGAGGTCGGAAGACAGATCCTTGTGGAACACCAGCGACCCCGCTTCATGGACAATAGTGAGATTGACCAATATTAACTTGTTGTTCAATGTTACTTAAGTATCTTGAAAATCATTTGAGTATATTACCTTCAATTCTGCGCTGGTGAAGTTTGAATATTAAACCTTTATGCCACAAACAATCAAATGTTTTAAATACATTGCAATAAACGAATAACAAAAGTGAGTTCTAGAGTCAAATATGTATGTCAATGAATTGATAAACAGTTGAGTGACTACTTAAAAGGCTTGCTTGCAGATCACATAATGAATTATTTCTAAGCAAATCATTAAAATGTGTGTAACGATAGCGTTCCATAAGAAAATTACTAAGACAACTTAAAACAGAAATAGGTCGGTAATTTTGTGGACAGTTCTCTTCTCCTTTCTTAAAAAGTAGTTCAAAACAAGGGAAAACTCGTGGGCAATGAATTGTTAAAGGAATAGAAAGAGGTAGTGTTTTAGAAGTATATTAGATATAATCTCAAGACCTACTGCTGTTTTTATGTCTAACAAACTAATAATGTCATCGGTCTCCTATCTTTCAATAGAAAAGACGTTGAGTTGAGGCAAAGTAGTACTGGTATCATCTCAATCTCCAATGCAGAGTTGTCGTTCGTTCCTCTCACATACATATGAATGTATGAGCCGATGGTAGAGAGTGGTATCATCTAAGTAATTAACAGAATAAAAGTTGTCGTTTAGACAACTGGCTTTTTCTGAGTCAGTGAATTAAATTTGTTCTTTACCATTAGTAGAACTTTTGAGATTTGGGACAGACTTGAAGTTTTGATATTGTTCATAAGAACTTTTATTCATGTCCAAAAGCTATAAACATTAGTTTTTCGTTGTTCTTTTACTGTCTTTTCTATATCTGAGAGAAACTGACGCTTTGCAAATTGTTTTTAATTGTTCGTTTTGTTTCTAATTTGTGTTTGATCCAGATAGTATTATTTGTATTTCTTAATGTAATTCGTCTTTGAAGGTCCCTGTAGTTTGTATAACGCCATATCTTACAATCATACCATGGTTAAGCGTTTGGTCTTGTGGTAACAACTTAAGAAGGTATACATTCTGCAACATTTACAGTATTTTGGTCTGAATTGTTCGCACGCTTCGTCGATAGAAAAAAATGGTTCTAAAATCCCAGTTGCATGACGATTTCATTTCGTTTATTTGCCTGTAATTTGCGTTATTTAACGTAACCGAACAAATATAGATGTAGCTCTATGATCACTAATACTACTTTCGACATAGAAATGGGCGGACTTAAGGAGTTTTAAAGACGGTGATATTAAAATAGGATCAGTTACTGTTGCTCGGTGAATTGTGACTCTTTTGGGGTTTATTCATGACATTTATTAGATTATTAATCAGAATGACATTTTTATATAAGTGTTTTTGTTCTAGAAGGTTTTCATTGAAGTCGACCAAAATAATTACACTTGGTTTTGTATCTAGATATTGTTAAATACTAATGTTGAAATCCATAAGGAAATACGTGTATTTGTATTTGGAGGTCTATTAGTTACACACAGAAGATAAGAGCATTCAGAAATTAAATTTGAATCAGGTAACTGGTTATCTATGTGTCTTTCTGCAAAATATAAAATATAAAATGTCGAGATCGGATAAGTGTTCAACGATAGCGCAAAGTTTATGGCGTATGCTTCTAATGTTCGTATGTAAAATGGTTAAGCGCATGTTGTACTACTAGTACGGAACAGGGTTTACCTCATTGTCACCTGAAAGAATTAAGATTAAAGTAAACAATTGTGCAAAATGCAAATTCACAGAATAGCACAGCATTAAAACAAATTTAAGGATGCAGAGTCAAGTGCGTGTCCTGCGAGTTGCTGCAAACATTTTAACAAATTAAAAACACGTTTTGAAAATATCAAGGGTCCGTGTGTGCGATAGTAAAAGTGTCCAACATTTTAACTATTGCGAGGTGGTGCGTGAGGAATGGTCCCTCTGTATAATTTTGATTTCTGGATATTCGTTCAGACGGCCCAGCGTGTTCTTTTAATAAACTTAGTTATAAATTGTTAATTACTATGTTTTAACTAAATGATAAATCAATGAATAACAACCGTTGTTATTGTTATTAGGAGCGTAACTACTATAACGCCTGTATCAGAAGAAGTATTAATACCCGTATGGTGGCTGATGACAAGAAGTGCACATAATTCACGTTTGATCTCTGTCAGTGCCTCAGTTTGCCACATTTCACCAGAGAGATGGGCCCGTTGTATTTCTTGTCATAAAGGTACAGATTTTTGGAGTTCGCATTGATGATGAGCCATCGCAGCTGAATTTCTAAGACCCTGGGCGCAGAAGACGGTGACACACACGGGGTGAATTCGATATTATCTATTCACTGTTAGACTGGGCACTGACACAACTTATCTAATATATATAATATAGATGTTCTTATGACAAAATGTGCCTCCTGTCTTCTTTGCGCTAAAGCTTTGTTGTTGTTGTAAGGTGTGTTGTTGTTGTTGTTTTTTCATTTCTCTCACTTTTGATAACAGACCAGTGAGCTAAAATAAGAATTCACTTTTGTTTGTTTTGTCAAGCGTGTAATGTTCGAGAATTCAGAAACGTTTTGTCCTAATACAGTTATGTAATTAGTGCATTTGCTTTGATTTTGTATTCTTATTGGTACGTATATTGTTGTTAACTCTTTGTTGGTGCGTGAATTACTTCTTTATTAGTGATGATATGTGAACAATTTGCTTACAAACGTTTTTGTTTCTACACAGGAAGATGAGATAGATCTGTTGAATTAGAAAATTAGAAAATGTCCTTAAATAAATACCACATATATTTAGCCTAAATCTGAAGTTCCTCTAGGCAAACAGGGTAAATGTAAAAACGACAAAACACAGAGACATGACATACCAAACATAACAGAAGTTACCACCTTGAAACCGTCAGTCGGAAAAAGGATCGACCTGGGTGCTTAAACCTGGTTTGTGGAGTGCTCTAACCTCGCACTTCTGACGGTCTTTCTATTTAACAGTGTAGATAAAAAATACCCCATCGAGTGAGACAACTAACAGCAAGCACCTGCATCGGGAGTTAAAACTGATAAAAAAGGAAATTATCCTGACAAAATAACAAACTTTTATTATAATAAACTATAAAAATATGTAAATAGATAAAAGCCTAGGCAGCCTAAAAGAATCCAAACGACATTCTCTCACCAGAGGGCGTGCTACACAAGTTTCGCTTACACCTCTGTCAACGCCTGGTGTACAAGATTCTTGTACAAAATATAAATAATGAATAAAATGCTTGTGAGATTATTATGATCTCTGTATATTTTTACTTAAAATGAAAATGGGTATTTTTATTTTTTTAGAACAATGTTTAAGATATATTTTAACCCAAATTTTCGGGGAACTATTTTGCGACATGTGACGATATAATATCACGTGTATGAGAACTACTTTTCCAAGCGTTCACAGAGGTGTAAGCGAAACTTGTGTAGCACGCCCTCTGGTGAGAGAATGTCCAAACGAGAGAGTAGTTCGAAAAGAAAAGCCCAAGTGATGGCGTATAATAGGAAAAATTTAATGACGTCATACAGAACAAATGAAATAACGTCATGTGTCAGATGTGTCAAAATGTGAAATTTAAAAAAAAAACTCAAAGGAAACCGTGACTGCCCACGTATGGCTTTAAGTTACCGTTTTCATTGTAATTTCAACGACCTGTCCGAACCATGCAAGTTCTTGACTGTAAAGGGTCCATCGCAAGTAATGCAGTACAAAAATGAATTCCTGGGTTGTAACCATCAACAATAAATGTCAATTTCATAATTATGAGCAAATGTTCTCTGTTGGCTTTGGGTTATTGTTTTCCAGGAAGTGCGAGTTTAGAGCTCTGTAAACTAGTCTGGTTCCCAGCTTCTATTGTAAACATAATAGAAGTCAGGCATTGACGAAACAATGGCCGACGCAATGATAGCTGTAAGTTAACCAAATACTTTCAAAAGTTGTTCATCGGGATATTGTTCAATTTTCAATCGATATGTATATATAAAATTCTTAAAGATAAGGTTTCTTTTCGTGGAAGCATTTCCGTATGTTATTTTTTTTTAAATTTCAATAAGTTGAGTACTTTTCGGACAAATACGAAGAGTGTGATATTTCGGATATGTGATCATACATTCTCTTGTAAAATGATTATAAAATGATTTTGTTTTGCATTGTGATCAATACGAATGTGTTTAAGTTATGTTTATTAAGAAAGTATTACATTGCCATGTCTATGTGTTACAACTGTATGGACACTGATGAATAATTAACTTGATTTGTCTGAGCCATTCCTATCCACCTCCTCACACCCATTTATGGACATAGAAATGGACATATAATTTTAATTCACTAGAAGGTGATTGTTATTATTTGTACATAGAATGTACGACAACCACAGGGAGTGATTAACGGGACATACATGTGTGTGTATGTGGTACCCCCCACCAATCTAATTAAAAAATGACCTGGCTTTGTTATGTTTATACTAAGTCATTGCACTTAGCATGCTGTTCAAGAACAAACCAACTTGAGAAAAAGTGTCATGTCTTTTTTTTCTGTTTGCAGGATATAAGTAGCCAGTCAATTACAGAGGCTTTGCGGAATTACTCTACAGAGTTCAATTGCAAAATAACAGAGATTAAACCGCTACAGCTGCAAGCAATACAAACATTATTATCTAAAAAAGACTGCATCTGTGCACTTCCAACTGGTTATGGAAAATCGTTAATATATGAAATTCTGCCGTTTTTTGTCCCAAAGTGTCTTGTTATCGTTATTGTGCCTTTAAACGCTATAATTGAACAGCAAACTTTAAAACTCAGTGGACAATCATTTTCCATGTCAATGAATATAGACATTATTGACTTATCAAATACCAAATATTTTTTCTTCCACCCAGAAACTATTTTGAACTCTCCTGAAGTAAACAAATTTTTTCGCTCATCTAAATTTCAAAAGTATAACAAGTTTCTTGTAGTAGATGAGGCTCATTGTGTAATTGAATGGGGCAAAGAATTTAGGAAGGATTTTAAAAGAATATACAAATTAAAGTCTCTTGTAAGTTGCCCAATTCTTGCATTGTCAGCAACAATAACTAGAGCCGGGCAAAAAGAAATTGCTAAATGTCTTCATATGACAAACTTTGAAGTTGTATGTGCTAGCCCTGCAAAAGACAATATTAAAATGATTGTTAAGAATCGGCCGAGTCCAAACTCGAAGGGAAATACATCCTTGACGCCATACGATTATATATTTGTACCAGTTTTACAACAACTGAAGAGTGAACTTGATAACTTTGGAATAACCATAATATATTGCAAGACTATGAACTGGATTGGTTATGGATATGAATTAGCAAAGGAAATACTTGGTGATGAATTCTACTCAGGAGCACCATCAGAGAAAACAACTAGAGTTGTTATGTATCATTCAGCTATGGAGGGCCCAGATGGAAAGGTATTATTTATTTTCAACTTTACAGTGAATTTATTTTGAAATGGTCAAATGTTATTGCAAATATGTTTTTTTCTGTTAATGGTATTTTTATAATAATGTAATTTCAGTGAAGTATGATAACAATTTACTTGGCAGTTATGCCTACTAAGCTGCTAATAAGGAGGTTCTCTTTTGTAGTTAATGATATGTATGGCCTTTCCTACAGCAGTTTTATAAGAAAACAACAATCTACAAAAAAACATTTAACAAATTGTTTGTTTACACATTTCAGTTAAAAAACAAACAGAAAATGTTATATTAATGCATTACTATATGGCTACTTTCATAGATTTCATAGAGAAACGGTGTAATGATCATGTATGCTTCACGTGGGCTTAAAAGATTTTACACTGTTTCTATGTAAAATTAATGTGTAACTAAAATTATTGTAATTTTTTGAAGATAAATGATTAATAGTTTCAACTATCAACCATAATGATTCAAAACTTTTGTATTTTTTAATGAATTTCAGCTGAAGAAACATATTGTCCAGACCCTACAGGAGGAAGAATCGGCCATAAGACTGATTTTTGCATCTGTGGCTCTAGGCATGGGCACAGATTTGAGACATGTGAAACGGGTGATTCATGCTGGTCCTCCAACATCTTTAGAAAGTAAGTTAAGGCACTCACTTTCTAAATACTTATATTTTAAACAAACAAGTTGTACTAATACCATTCTCGTCAAACACTGAATTTATAGGCCCCCGAAACACAGAACTAGAAAATTGCAATAAAAGTAACAGTTTTATTTTGACTTTTTTTGCACAGAGCATATGTATTTATGGAAAACTTTACGTAGAAGTTAAAATTTATAAATAAAATGTTCTTTAACAAGAAATAACTGGAACAAAAATTCTGTCCTCAAGTCAAATTTTAGCTTGATGTTTAGTGCTTCTAGGTTCTCAGCTAAAAATGGACTCGAGTGCTATTCTGTAAGCTCCAAGTTTAACTCACAATTAAGTTTACCCATAAACATGGTCTCATTGATATTTGCAGCTTATGTTCAGGAGATCGGAAGAGCTGGAAGGAGCGACATCGATGCTCAGGCCATTTTATTTTTTAACAAGTCAGACATCGCATCGGCACATATGACCAGAGAAATAAAGGAATATTGTGTGAATACAAATACCTGCAGAAGAAGTTTGATTAACCAGTATTTTGGCTTTGAATCTGAACCAGAGAAAACATTCTTAATTTGCTGTGATTTGTGCAATGGTGAACTTGGAATAGACTATGACTTTAGTAATCTATCAACTTAGCCTAAATCAGGTGCATTTTATCTATGGTCTATATGGTGGCCAAAATCATCATCAAAGTATCATTAGGCTGCCATTTTAAGTAGATTTTCAAGCATTGTTGAAACACAAAGTTGTGCAACTTACTCAAATTTGTATTGTTATGTTGAACTGTTAAGATGCATATGTAATTTGTATTTTAATTTTTTATTGCTAAGTTACATACGCCATTTTCACTATATCTGTCCATAAGTTGTATCACATTTGCCCCAAAATTAAGTATTCTATATCATGAAAAGAACACTTATGTTGGATAGACAAATATCTGTCACACAATGCTCAAAATTTGATATTAGAAAAATATTGACTGGTTTGTGAACCCATGTACACCTGTTGCGGACACTACAAGCATCAATTGTTACATGCCAAAATATTCTTAATAGAATCCATTTGATGGGAAACAACATGTTATTAGACAAAAGCATTTGGTTAAAGCGCTTGGATTGTAGAAACATGTGCCCAAGGCAATTTACATAACAGCAAAGTAAACTTTGTATCTCCTGTTTTTGTAATAATGTGAAGCTCTGTTGCGGACACTACAAAATATTACCCTTTGCAGGTGTGCAGGAATGACGTAATAAAAAACATTGCACACAAAAGCTAGTTCAAAGTAAGGTATGTTTTTGTGTTAAATACATATAAATCTTGAAAAATAAACTGCAAATTATTTTAATATTAATTCCTTTTTCAATTCATTGGCTTCTTAATTTCAGTTTGAAAGAAATTGTCAAAATGTATAACAAACTCTACTTGTATACAAACCCCTGTCATTTTTCATTTTTTCTTAAAAATTGATGAAACAAAAAGCTTATAAAACTAGAAAAAAATGTTTATAGTGAAATATAACCAATGAGTATAAATTTTTCATGCAAAATATAATATTTTGCTATGCAAAATTAGTAATGTTTAAATGATACAACATAATGCTGAAAAATCATCATTTTTATCATTTTACATCTCCTTACCAAATTTAACATGCCACTCCTAGGGGCCGTATTCACAAAGCATCTTAAGTCAAAACTTAAAATTATTAAAATTTTCTTAACGCCATTACATTTATACTTTTGTTTTAAAATGACTTATTTTTGCATAAAAGAAATGTTTTATGAATGCATTTCACACAGATGTAATGATTTTCAATATAAATTACCTAATGAAGGAAATATGGGGAACTGAAATTTTCACTTAAGTTATTTTTTAACTTAATATGCTTTGTGAGTACTGCCCTGTAGACTATACAGTGGTTTATAAGGACTTTTTGTCCAATGAGTGAAATAAAACAAAACATAATGTATATATGGTAAATCTGTTTAGACCCTTTAAAAAATTACAATCCTGTCAATTTGTTCACCTTCCAATTTCATAATAAAATTTTGTTTGGTTTTGAACAATCCATTTTTGAAGTTCTTCTAAGCTAATCCTTTTTACAGGATTTTTGGGACAGCGCTTCATAGAAGCAATTTTTCTTCCACACACATGAAAAAAAGGCCTTATCTTCCTCAAGTCCTGAATTATTGCCATTTCATCGCCAACTGCTGAGACAACTTTGTGCCTTTGGGCACGATGAACAATATTAGTTTCAGTATCAAAATTCCAAAGAATGCACTACTACGTTTCCGCATCGAGGACTCGGACTTGTTCGAACACATGGCTTTGAGATGACCTTTCGTCAACCTAACAAGATGTTCCATCTCCAAATCCGCTGGACTGTTAGTATCGAGTTTACACCCTGTATTTACAAACAACCCATACAGACTGGAAAATGCCTGACTCTCGCTTAACAATGCAAATTGCTGACAAAGCAAACGGAGAATCTCTAAAGCATACTTCGATCTTGTATTGTGTCCTTTAAAGATGACCATCAGTATTTTCAGTACAGCCAGTAGCCTGTCTCTGTCTGGGTATTTGACAACATCATTCAATTCCATGAATAGAATGCCTACTTGAAGCACAAGGTTTGCGTAGTCAGATGCAGTATCACAATTATGATGTTCCACGTGGATGTCAGGGTTGTCAGGGTTACATGCATTAAGAATGGTGTGCGTTATTGGCTGCACTACTCTCTTTAACCAATCTGAGATTGAGTCACCATCACTTGGTAGGTCAATATTTGGCACTGTCTTGCAGTCATCAACGCTAAACTGCTCACATGCTGCTTCGATGATGTGCGCTTTCAAAAATGAAATAGCAAGTTCCTTGCAATGGTTGAAATGGTTTTTGACATCATTGCCGTCGGCATCTGTTCGCAGCAGGCGAATTTTCTGTGCATGTAAAGTACATGGCTCTGTATTTGCTGTATTATACAACAGTTGATAAAAGACAGTTAAAACAGCCATCTGCAAATGAAAGAGCTCAAATGTGATTGGCGTTAAATGGGCAAACCGCTCCATTTCAGTCAATACTGCTGCTCTCAATCGTTTTGCCCCAGAAAATCGCTCTCTAGTAAGCTGATCACCACCAACATGTACCTGGATTGGTTCAACGTTGGCCTTGTTGCAAACCGAGACAACTAGATTTTCATAGCTATCAAGTATGTCTACAACATCTGAATATTTTTGTTCATTTTTTGACATTACTGGGAGTGGAATTAGTTTATTTTTCCTGCTGAACTCAGGCAATTCAGCAAACACACCCAGGATTGGTTTGTTTGCAGTTTCTTTGGCGAATTTCATCCATGGAAAAAACTCAGCCATTACTCTTGCAATATGGTGGGAGACATTCTTTTTTAGTATTTGAATATCCTTTTCTTCTAACAAGAATGCTGAGACGGGCAGTGCTCGCAGGTCACATTGTGGTGTCTGGTGAGATAAGTGACTAAAGCTCAAGTTTTGTACAATTGCCATTGAACCAAACCAATGCTCCATATGAGCTGCATTCCCTCTGGATTTTCGCTCATGAGTTAAACCAACATAAAAATTGATGTTGTCCCCAACTATTCTAAATTTCTTTCCATTGGCAATGGAATCAATTAATTCACAATTAAAATGTCCTGATATCTGATCCATTGTGTATAACATGCCTGAATGGCTCAGTGTCACACCCAAAGGTTGAAGTCTGTCATACACCTACAAATATATATGAGAATTATTGCATTTCCATTTGTAATTGCGTTCAATAATTCCACTGAAATGGGTTTGGAAATTTAAAAACAAACAAAAGAAAATCTAAAACTAATTTTTTTTACTTTATTTACTTTTTCCATTAATGTCATACTAGACATTATATTTATATTATATAAATATATTTACAAACATTTAAAAGCTGTCTAAATGAACATTTATTTATTCAATCCAAGCTTTTGATTAGTCAATAGTTTGTGGCATTGGGCTCTTAACACAATGTCTGAAGGCAACAAAACATAGTTGTAACAGAATTTACCTTTTGGCTTGTCTGTTCATTAGCCAAAGTTATTGCAATCATCTTCTGAACTAAAGACAGCTCTTGGTATCGGGTTTTCATCAACATTCCAAACACAGTTGATAAAACTGGTATAAGTCTATGAACACTGTTGGTATTCCCTATTTTTGATGTTGGTAGTGACACTGCCAAGAGAACATCAGCTAGCAATGGTTGTTGTTCAAAAAGTTCACCAATGAGTTCATGCCAGTTAAAATCAGCTAAGTCACAGAACTCCTTTCGGGCCAAAACACTTTTTTTGTTGCAGCATTCTATTGCTGCAAATTCAATTTCATTCAGAAGTTCCACAATAATACTTCCTCTCAAAGGTGAAGACAAAAGGTGGGCTGCAACTTCATGTGAGGAGCTGGAACCTGGAAAATGTTATTCAATACAGCAATGAAATGCACATCTGACACCTTAACTTAATAAATCTTTTATTTCAGTAATAACTCGGGGCTACAGATCAGCTGAGTATTTACGTAAATATCCAATTAATATAGCTAAAAAGCTGTTTTTGAAAAAAAAAAATTTCAAATAAACTAGACATGTTTCTTTGAAACAGATGTGTCGCCTGACATTGCATAGTAGTCAACAAAGTTATGCTCAAAGGAGGAATAATTTAAAACAGAACAAATTAGAGTTACAGTTCTTGTGCACTGTAAATGTCAATGAAAGCTAAGGATTTAACATTTTCTAACCAATAATGTCAATTTATTATCCCATTATTTACTCCTTAGCTTTAAAATAATTATGCTGTGATATTGACCAAAAAAGAATTGACTTTAGTCGATATAAATTATAACTAGAACTATCACTAAAGATGATAAATACCCCCACAACACACATTTGTCACAGTATACACAGCCAAGATTGAAGTTATAAGCAGTTTTACAAAATTTGGCTAAGTTCAAGAGCACATAACTATGCCAACCTGGATTGATTGCATATCTGCACATCAGTGTGATAACATATTCCAAATTTCAAATGAATCGCTCAAGAAATGTGGAAGTAGTTTGCGCCACAAGAATGTTAGTATATATGCGGACGGACCAACCGCCCGCCCGACCGACCAACAGACCGACGTGATGTCTCCAATATACCCCCCTCAAACTTTTGTTTGTGGGGTATAAATATATCATTGCATAATTTGTATTCGGCTTAGCATTATATTTTATTATTATTTTTTAAAAATTAAAATAATACTCACATAATTTTTTTATGATCTCATGTATGTCCTTTTCCTTTAGATCTGAATAGGTCCTTAGACGTTTCAGTGCTGCAGTATTTAAAGTCTCAGCACACTTGCTCTTTGTCTGAAATGACCATTATCAATATCAAATGATTGTTTAAAGCAACATGAAATTTTTGTTTTGTTTTTTTACAAAAAGCAATAAGAGTGGTCCTAAAAGTACCATGCTAATTCTGTTTTTCTCAGTTTGTCTCAAAAGCTTATAACATTCAAGGTTGCAAAACTTGTCAACATACATGTAGGTAATAATCGTTAATAAAATAAACTTTATATAGAACAAGATGAGTTTGAGGAACACAATGCCCCAAGCAGTAAGCCAGAGTCGATTTTGCTAATATTTTTCTATCAAGGTCAATGTCCTTTAAAGGTCAAGGACACATATATACAGCATTCAATGGAAAGGTTTTGTTAGAAGGATCAATGTGAGTGAACACACACACACAGACACATGCGGACGGGACAAAAACAATGTCTTCGACTAGGGGCATAAAAAATCATTATTTATGTACTGAACTTTGTCAAGTTAAAGTTCAATTAATTTATACAGCACAAGATTATTTGTGTGGTGGCTAAGTGCTAGACTTTTAATAACTTTTTCTAACTAGCATTACTGAATGGAATTTTTAAAGCGCATCTGTACATCAAATATTTTATAACTTACCCCCTGCAGATATTTTCGTGGCTCAAAGAAAATCCAATCTTGCTTGTTTGTCCTGGAAAAAATTTTTTATTTTAAATTCTGTGACAATTATTTTTTAAATTACAATACATTTTCACAAATATCCAAAGAAGATCTTTTAAACTTTATGCCTCTGTCAAACACAGAAAGTATAAATACAAATTTTCAAGATTTAAGTTATTAAACATAACCAAGTATGGAATCAACAATTTGTAAAACAAGGCAATAGAAGATCTCATACTGATGATTAGTTATTAGATAATGTGTGTAAATTTTTAATGTTGTATTAAGTTATGAACACAATAATGAATTTTGAGATAAAAATATTCTTGCCTATTCTTTTTATTGAAAGACCACTCAGTCTGTGTTCCCACATCACTTCCGTTTGTCTCCGGCAGCTGTTTAAAATCTCCAAAATCTTCAGCAGCTGAAGAGGTACATGCCGTGTTGCTAGATGTACTGGTAAGGCTCAACCGCCAAGCTGCCATCTTACAAGAAGTTCCTTTGAAGCAAATAACACAAGTACACAATCAGGAAAAACTTGCAATGGGAGTCTGGGAAAACCTTAAAAAGAACTCCTATGAATCTTGTGCATGAGAGGGGGCTATATATCACAAATAACTTGCAAAGCATAAAAAACAACACCTAGTAAAATACAATAGATTATATTATGGCCTTAAAAACACTTCAGTATTAACTGTACTTTATATGTTGACAATAGTCATGCCAAGCAAGTTCATGAGCATGGTCCATAATGTATTTATAATATAACTGAAGGAAAAAAAAGCTGTGTCATAGAAAAATCAATGAGCTGTCTTCAAACTAAATAGGACCAGACAAATGTTAGCAAAGCTTCAAATCATTGTTTACCTGTTCTGTTTTTTCCACCAAACTTCTTGTTCATGGCTGTCGCACAATTGTTCCAGAAACTATTTTCAGATTCTCCTTTTCTTGACGCCTGGCTGTATTCCCTCAAGAAAGACGTCTCATCAGCTGACCATCTATTATGCTTGATTCGTTCATCCTAGATTTATATAAGATACAACATGTACATTTAAGAAGTATTCAATGTAAATATTGAAATTATTTGTTTTTTTAGATTCTGTAAAACTTAAAGGAGCATGGTCTTGTCTTGAACAAATGAATAACTAAATGTTATAAAAACTATTTGATTTAAAATTATTAAGCAAATTCATATCAATATAATATATATATATATCTGTATTAAGTATATATTTAATAATTAATATTCTGTGTTTTCACAGAAATTAGAAGGTACCGTAGTAGTAAGTGAAAAATAATTTACCAGTTCAATCCGTTTATTTTCATGTTTAGGTGAATTTCCTGTTGGAGTCGATAAGTTTCGTTTACTTCCCCGTTTCTGAGGGGTACAGTCTTTGTGTCTTGCATAGGTGTGGTCCGGTCCACATCGCATTTCTATAACCTGGAAACCAGGCAGCCTGTTTTGTGCTCTAATGTAAGTGTGATCCATCTGAAATTAAATAAAATTATATATAATATATTTAATACTGATGTGTGTTGAAATTCTCTGATTCCAGCTCGATACCTTATGTAGTGACTAGTGTAGTGACTGTAGTGCATAAAGGCTCTTCCAACAGCCTCTGTTGGGTTAACCCTTTAGTGACGTGGTGAAGTGCCTGGACTAAGATCTGAGAGGAGAAAATAATCCTGGCCCTAACGAGGATTCGAACCCGGTCTGCCAGATCAGTAGTTCAGGCACTCAACCACGTCGCTAAAGGGTTAACCCAACAGCAAGGCTGTTGGAAATGCCTATATGCGCTACACTCCTCCCCCTTTACTTTTTCTGGGCCCAAGCCCATCTCAGGACAGCCACACCAGGCTTCCGTTTACTTCTGACACCATTAAAGTAAATCTGAGAGGAGAAAATAATCCTGGCTCTAACGGGCATTCGAACCCGGTCCGCCAGATCAGTAGTCCAGACACTCAACCACGTCACTAAAGGGTTAACCCAACAGCAAGGCTGTTGGAAGTGCCTTTATGCACTACAGTCACTACACTTATATGGAATTATAAAATTAATAACACAATCAAAAACTCAAAATAAGCGTTCTGTATCCATCAATATCTCTTGAATCCCTAGCCATCCGACCTTGGAAATTTGCATGTTGTTAATTAAAACCCTAGGTTTTCAGATTATTTTTTTTAAAGAACTTCAATGTATATTTGATATTTGTTAGGATTCACCTAAAATCATAAATGTATTTTATTCTTAAAGTAACAAGGTACAATAATTATCTACTTCAGTACAGTAAGAGGCTGTCACAAGCAACGATAAGGATTTATGACGATAAAATTTATCAATTAAATAAATATTGTCCGAAATTACACTATGTGTAAATTTGTCCGAAAAATATTCAACTTGTCAGGAATGTAAAATCTCATCATAAGTAATAGCTCCTTAACAACGCTTTACACGAATGAAAACTACAACATTGATATTGACCAGAAAATCGATAATATCACAATGATCTAGCTTTTTGCTATTAGCTCGTAAACTTACCGTTTTCATCGGCGCCGCCATTATTTGGTTTGTGCCTGACCTTTTGTGTTTAGACAAAGGGCAGGTAATCCAGACTATCTGTAAACCTGTTTTTACATATTCCCGATAGGGACTCGAACCCGTGCGGTGGAGTTACAAATCGGCGTCTCTAACAGCTCGGCCACGGGCATTCCAACACGACAAGTGGACGCCACCATTTCAACAATGAATGCCACTCTGCATAATTATGTCATACTTGATTGCGAGTTAGCTACCTTTATACGGCCACCTATGCATATAGACAATCCAGATTGGGTACCAGAAAGGCCGAAAACCAGAAAGGCCGTAGACCAAAAAGGCCGCAAACCTAAAAGGCCGCAAGTTTCGTGCAGTATAGGATTATGAATATGCGTTTGATGCTAGATAGTTTAATGATAAAATAACAAAGCCAGACAAATTGTTGAATTCATTTTATTTTTGAGCTAAGTTATTATTTTTTTCAAATCAAGTACTCTTTCAGCTATGACCTGCATAATTTTACATGTGAACAAACAAATAATTATCTATACTTAACATTAAAGGGACTGAGGTCTGTAATCAATTCTAATTAGTAATTATGGTACTGCAATAAAATCGTATTGGCTAATTAATTTACCTTTGAACTTTGGCTTCAATCAGTGCGAAAGAAATTTCATAAAAAAAAAAAAAAAAACACGAGAAAACTGTTAAAAACAAACTTTTCAATTTAAAAGAGACAATATGAAGTAGGAATGTAATAATTTAACAATAAACAGCTGAAAGTTAATGTTATAACACAATTATGTTATAAATTACTTCAATTTAAGCAGATCTATAAGTGTTCAAAGTTTAACTGCATAAATTAATATTATTTCAAAACAGGTCTCCTTTCTTGTGACTATTATAATCATATATAGTCATATAACATTTACTGTATTAAGATTTATAACATATTAGATTCACCATCTCCTTTTAAATATAAGGCCTTTAAGGCTTGCGGACTTTTAGGTTTGCGGCCTTTTTGGTACGGGCCTTTCTGCCTTTTTACTGCTTATTTGTTTGCATGAGATTTATACTTGTAAACATAAAGAGTGTTTTTTATCAATTAACGTATGTGTTTTCAAAGAAAGCCGCCGTCTATTAAACCGGCTACATGAAAAGAACTTAACCAATCGTTATTTAATCGCGCAAAAGGTGATAAAACCAATCAACGACAACAACCAATACTTCAACAATTGGGTTTTGTTTGATGACTTAAATTCCCATTTTTCAGTAACCAGTATAATTAACAGTGCAATCATTATTTGTTTCAAACTGTGTTAGCAACACTTTAATCATTCGACACTAGAAAATTACTTTAATTACTACTATTTTGTGTTAACCAATTATAAATCAATTAACCCATTCCGCAGTTGTTTAAATATTTTACCATAATTGCTATTATGTTCCACTGTAACTTTGTAACTAGTATATGAGTTCCCAAGAAAGAACAAAATACATGTAATTAGAAATCACTAAATAAGAAACATTTTTTTTCTCGACTTTATAATTATATCTATAATTGCTAATTTATGATGCAGTGTCATAAATTCCATAACGCTTTTACTCGAATCATTATTCCACCGGATCATGTACTATATTGTGTATCATATTATCAATAAAGATGGAAGAAACGAAAGAGAAACATTCAATCCTGACATATATATTTATTACTATCAAAACATAGTAAAATAACATATCATATCATATAAAACAGAAAAAAAAAACATCAAGGAACAGAACTGTTCTGTTCTGTTCTAAACAACATACAGCCATTAAACTATATTGGGGTCGAATAGTCGCCTTATTTTTTTCAGTTGGGGTCGACTAGTCGTGGGTTGAATTGTCGCCTGGGACCGGTAGGGGTCGAATAGTCGAGGGGTCGAATAGTCGCCCACCCTAATCCATGACGGTACTGAAGACTAGAACTACTGAAAACAAGATTAGGAAGTGCACACAAATTCTTCTACGATCGAAAATTACGGACACAATGAATAGTATTCGTAAGTATTTATGTATAATTGAGGATAAAATAGCATTGCTGAATTATATTTTAGTTATTAATTTGATCTGACTTCGTGAATTGCACTCTAAATCTCAGTTATATGTGACAACACGACCTTAAACTTAGGCTATGCATCGCTGATAAAATGGCGGCAAATGGCACTGTTTGGTTTCAAAAATTTTCCTTCGATAAACGAATAATTACATTAAAAAAAGGTTTGTTCAAGTTGATTTAACTGTGTATATTACTGAAACAACGTGTATTATTTGGATTATTTTGTTATATGAATGTTAAGATCCGGTTATCATTCGGGCCGGTCAGAAGTTAAAATTCATAACGATGTTTGTTTTTGTAATCAAATCAAATGTGGTCAGTTTGTTTAATATTACACATCAGTTGTTTACCAGTTTAATTAATCAAATGTTAAAATTACATTAGTTATTTATTAAGTATCACCTGTTTAACTTACTGTTAGTTTTAATGCTATTTTCAATGTTGTTTTTTCAGAATTACCACCAGATGATGCAAATTGGTCAAAGAACAACCCCAAGGGATGGCCAATGCTAGTCTATGAAGACCTTGTGGACTACCTGATACTAAAGAAAGCATATGATGGGAAAGAAATGAGGGCATTTCGATCTTTGTATGGGAAGAACTATGTGGAAAGCAAATGGCTTGGAGATGTGTATGACTGTAAGATTGGGGAGCTGCATTTTTTCAAGTCATCATTGTCCCCAAGTCAGCCTGGTGTTGGGAGAGTCGACTACAAGTCTTGGGCTGTAATGTCAGACGGCAACATTGTAACAGGACACTGTACTTGTCCAGCAGGTGCTGGTGGGTCATGCAGTCACATAGCTGCTGTTCTGTATGCAGTGATAATGGCATGGGAGTATGGCATTGCGGGTGAAACATGTACTGACAAGGCAAGAATGTGGGGTAGAGGTGCTTCAAAAGTTCTACAGTGTCATGGAGATTTTGAAGAGATTGTAAAAGAAAATAAAGTTAGGAAAACAAAAGTTAAGAAAACAACTTGTGATGATAAATGTCCAAGACCACACCAATTTCTTAATCATAATGACCTTGAGGAGTTTGTAAACAAATGTACTGTGAAGCCATTGTGGGAATGTAAGGGGACAATGCTCAACAAAATTTTAACAGCTCCTCAGAAATAAAATGCATGAATAAGAGCCTCTTTAACATAGATCTCATGACATCTCCAATCCCAAAAGTCCTGGTCTTCCCTCATGCACACCATGTAAAACGTTCTTTGATAAGTTTGTTCAGATTGGAGAAAGAAACATTTCTACGCTCAAAGAAAACACATCTGAACAGAGTACGCTCAAAGAAAACACATCTGAACAGACCTCTCTACTTTGGTTAGACAGTCGAAAGGTTAGAATTATTAATAGAATAACTGCAAGTAAGGTTAATAGTTTACCAAAGACTGCTCGTGCCAACCCAGACAAATATGTAACAAGTCACATCTATAACCGTTTCAAGGGATCTGTTGCGACAAAGCATGGAAATAAATTTGAACCAACTGCAGGGAAGTGGTTTGAGGATACATGTGGACTGTCGGTAAAGTGGTTTGAGGATACAAGTGGACTGTCGGTAAAGTGGTTTGAGGATACAAGTGGACTGTCGGTAAAGTGGTTTGAGGATACAAGTGGACTGTCAGTAAAGTGGTTTGAGGATACAAGTGGACTGTCGGTAAAGTGGTTTGAGGATACAAGTGGACTGTCGGTAAAGTGGTTTGAGGATACAAGTGGACTGTCGGTAATGAAATCTGGCATTGTTGTCAGATGTGATGAACAGTATCTGGCTGCAAGTCCTCATGGTATAATTGATGAGAACACCATACTTGAAATCAAATGTCCAACAAAATCTGTGCAAGAACTAGTGAACTCTGGCAAATATGATGTGTGTTTGGACAAGAAAGGAGAAGCCTATTTGAATCCTAAGGGAAAAAATGGATACTACTCACAGGTGCAAATGACCATGTACTGTACCAAAACATCCTTATGCAAATTTGTCGTATGGACTGCACACGATCAAATTGTGGTAGACGTGCCATTTGATAAAGACTTTATGGACAGTATTCTGCCACGTATCAGGTCTTTTTACTTTAAACATTTACTTGTTCGACTGGCAGATGAATATCATTTTAGCCGATTAGAGCTTGCACCAGCATACAGGGAACTTTGCATAACTGTGCCATAACAATTGAATATTCCAGTGTCACTTTGTTTAAAGATATTTTGAAAACAACTTTCCAAGTTACTAACTGAAATCATAGTAAATGCCACTTACTGGATGGTTAAAGCATTAAATTTCACCATGATTTTATTCCAAAATCACATGTTATTGTACTCGTTTTAATTTTGTTTCACCAGCAACAAAGTTTACATTTAGGGAACAATGTAAAGAACCTATGAAATACTTCAGATCTTTACAATGCCAATTAATTCAGCATACTAAGGATTAAAGTGGAATCATTTCATTTTTATTTTTCTGATTAGACCGGCTGCAATAGCTCAAGTGGTATAGCATAGGCGTGCGGATCGGGAGGTCGTGGGTTCGGTCCCCGGCCAGGTCTTACCAAAGACGTTAAATATTGGTACTGATTGTCGGTGTCACTATAATGGTCTGGCCGGGTTCAGTCCTTGGGCATCTTATAAGTGCCCTTTTGCCAAAATGATAGAAATGTCACTACACAGTATCAGCAAAATGCCAGCAAATCCTAAATGTATGAGTAAACCTGATAATGTATCACACATATTAATACCCCATAGACGAACAGTGGAGTGTGCCAGCTGATCTGGATCTATACTTGTCACACTTGTGATAAATGCTTCATAAAGAGATTTAAAATAAGCTAGAAAGTTTAATGATTCATCACAGAGATAATAAATAAGTCAAGAAAAGTTGGTTGTTTCAGATGTATATTTACTATTGTTGTATAGAAAATTAAATGATTCAACAAAAACACAGAGATAATAAATAAATCAAGAAAAGATGGTTGTTTCACATGTGTGTTTATTATTTTTGTAA
This sequence comes from Sinonovacula constricta, assembly GCA_007844125.1. Classification (NCBI taxonomy): domain Eukaryota; kingdom Metazoa; phylum Mollusca; class Bivalvia; order Cardiida; family Solecurtidae; genus Sinonovacula; species Sinonovacula constricta. The sequence goes on from CM017558.1 coordinate 18,137,920, forward strand.
ATTATTGTTACACTGGTGTAAAAGTGAAACAAAAATAACATATTCATCCGGACTCTTTATTACTTGTAACTTATTCTAACCAAAAAACAATTGCAAAACACGGCGCCGTGGCCGAGCTGTTACAGACTTGTTACTCCTCAGCCCTTCAATGTGTGGGTCGAGTCTTGGTCCGGGTGTAAACTTTTTTGTGGGGAGGTTTTCCAGCTAACATGTGGTGCGTCGGTGGTTCTATCCAGACATGTCTGGGGTCTTCCTCCACCAATAATTAGCTGGACATCGCTATATTGACCATAATTGTGTTGCTGCAATGTATTTCGAAAAACAATTGCAAAACATCTCACTTTTAAATTCAACCTTGTTTTAATTAATATTGATAACAATTTAGCAACTTTCACCCATGATATACAATCTTAAGAAAGATCAATTACAGTCAATCAATATCTTTAAAAGTGCATAATGTGCATACTATAAATGGAAAAAGTAAAGCAGCAAAATATGCATCAAATTTTCATTACGTAATTATTTTTAAACAAATGTCACAATGCTTTCATTTTATGTAAAAAGATGTTTTAAGTAATGGATTGTTGTGTTCCTTTTTTCCAATAGTACACTTCACTCATTTTTATCACAATCATCCTTAATCAGTGGGTCCCTAAGATTGCATAATGCTGACACCACCAGTAAAGTCTTGTTACCCTTTTTAAATGATTTGTTAGACATTTTCATATTTATTATTCGATAAGACTTCATTCGCATAATGGCTCGCTCTACATGAATTCTGTTTGATGCAATCCTTCTAGTGTCTATCACTTCCTGTCCGGACCGAACCTGATAGCGCAATCGGTAGAGCGTCGGCTCTAGGTACGGGAGGCCCCGGGTTCGATCCCGGGCCGCGACATACCAAAGTCGTTAAAATGGTAGTGGTATAGCTCCCTTGCTAACGCTCAAGCAAATATAAGGGTAGTTCCACGACTGGTTGACCCGGTGTCATGATAATGTGACTGGATGTGGTATCATGCCAGGTGTTCACGGCATGCTATACACAGTGAAGGCAGCACTATATCTGCTTCAAGTGGACACCGTCTCCAGATAACTGAAATACTGTTGGTGGGACGATAAACCCAATAAACAAACAAACAAACTTCCTGTCCTATCTTCGGTATCAGTACAATCCAAACTCCTCCGCTTTGATTGGCTACGGACTGAACACAATCCGGGTGAGTTGTCACGTGACCACAAAGCTTGGCAGGTGACTCACGTGATCGTAGACTCAGTAATGTTTACATGTGACCATCATAAATTCATGCTAGAGCTTCAGCTGGGCTATCGGAGGGTATCGTTGAAGAGATCTCAAGATTCGAATGATAGCGCGATATTGTTTCGAATGCGATTGAATTTGTTATGTAAACAAATCAAATAACATAGCTTACAGGCATATATTTTCTCACACTTTATCATTTAAATGAATGAATAATGATATTAACGCTTAAAACATAACATGTGCTCATTTAAATCTCGTTCAACTTCCCTTAAAATGCATTTACCTACACTCTGTAAGAGATAACAGTCATCTGTAAGGCACTGGCATGTGATGAAAGAGAACGATTTACTATCAGTCCGAACAAACCCGGTAGTTGCCAGTGGCTTCTGCTGAGTGAACCTGTCAACCCGATCTTGAAAAGGAAAATTTTATAAAAGAGATACAAATGCTTAAGTTGTGTTATGCATATAGAAAATGTGAGCCATTGTCTTAACTTCACATTTTTAACAAAATTATAGAAACTTTCTCCCCAGCCCTCATCGCGTGTATTGACTTTGTCCCGGTAGTTTTACTCCGACATTTAGTTGTGGTCGTCATCCAACAGCCATACGAGTATTCTGCTTCGCGAGTATGATTACAGTTATGTCAGTGAAGTTTATTTAAATTAAGGACCAAAGGAACTAATATAAAGACTGGGATCTTTTTCAGTTTATAATTTATAACATGATAATCACCTTCAAACAGGAGACCTTGTAATGAATAGTTGTCAACAAGTAAATATTAAGTATGGAAGATTGTATGTTTACCATTTGGCAAAGTGCCCATAATCGTACGCATACTTTTGTACATGACTTGTCACATCACGTGGGATATGAATGGTTGTGGTTTGCAGGCACATCTAGGCACGTTTTGGTCATGCCTTACATATCGCAATAAATATTTCAAGTATTGGTCCTTACAGGTTTATTTCCAAAATCTGTTCCATTTTTACAAGTGTGGCTTAAACCGTGTTGTAGCCTTCATCGTGTTGCAAATGTACACGTAGAAGTCAATTTCAGATTTTAAAATGTCTCGAATACGCTCCTGTACGCAGCAAGCGCAATCGACACACTTCGACAACCTGATATGTCTTGTTTGTTGTTGTTGTTTTTTGGACGGGGTGGGGGGGGGAGGTGGGGGGCTGAGAACAGCAGCAAATATAATATACCACACATACATACATAAATACCAGAACATTTACATAAAACAAGAGAATTACGAATTTGAAAATTTTAAATGACAAATTGAATAAAATCAGAAAGTAAAAACATTCATACAAAAATAGTTTACGAATAGTTTAGTTTGGCATGCTGCCCATACTATACAATACAATCAGGTTATTAGAACAGTGCACGATTACATTACGTGATATTTAGTTACAGTTCGAGAGTACGTCATCTCTTTGGCCTTGTATGATCACTACCCACACAAACTTAATTCAAAAGCCTGTATGGTTGTGGGAATGACATAACATAACATAACATAAATTTAAAATGGCGTTGAATGATAATAGACTTAATAGTAGTGTTATCGATCATGCTTCCTAAGCATGTTTTACCAATGTTTACAGCAGGAATGTGAATACAAATAAACTGTGCGTAACTTTTTTAAAGTTTAATGTGTGTTACATTACTCATTTGACCTTTTATAATTATTTCCTTATAACTATTAGGGTTATGGTCTGTTTGATATTGTTTCGATGAATTTGTATGAAAAGAAATGGCATAGATGTGACGACAATAGGTTATGAATCAAGTCTTGACAAACCAGGTTTAAGCACCCCAGTCGGTCATTTTGTCGACCGACCGTTCCAAAGCGGTAACTGCTGGGTTGTTTTTTTTCTTTTTGTGTTTTATGTCGCGTCTCTGAGTTTTTGTCACTTTTACATTTACCATGTTTGCCTTTGTCTAGAGGTAGTTTAGATTTAAATATATCTGTGCAATTCTTAAGGGTCTTTTCTTATTTACCTATTCGAAGTTCGAAACCCGAACCAGTCATATTTTCTATTTAGTTTTACTTGTAGAAGCATACAACTACTAATTTAGGCAGTTTTATGAGTTTGATTCACATAAATATCCCTCTGTCTCAACACAAAAATCAATAGAAATAAATGAGACCTGCATGAAAAAAGTAAAACATGACAGAAAAGAAAGCACAGATTTGTGTGTTCCAATGCAATGGCTCAGCTACCACGCTACCGTTCCTTAGGTGCTAATTGTGGTTATGTTAGTGGAAATGGTGTATCAAAAGCTTATAAAAAAAACATATTTAAGCAACATCAAATGACTATCGAAAATATATAAGAACATTTATATAAAAACGTAAAATGAAAAAAAAAAATATTTATTTATTTATTTACTTATTTACTTATTTCCTTTTTATTTATTTTATTTTATTTTATTTATATTATTTTATTTATTTATTTATTTATTTGGGTTTTACGGCACACCGACACTTAACAGGTAATACGGCGCCGAATACAAAGTTAAATGGGAATAGAGCATAATCAGGTTAAAACCAAATTAAGCAATAAAATATAGAAAAATATAAAAACTATCAGGTTAAAAAAATAAATTATAATTGAAAACGGTTTAAAAAGTATAACGGTTGGTAAATAAACAGTTTAAAAAATTATAACTTATTAAGAATACTAATCTCGTTCAAGAAGCAAACAAGTTTAGAATCCGACACTGTCCTATATAGTTCGTACATGTTATGATTTAGAATCTGTAATTCGTATCAAAATTGTTGTAACGTATACAAATTTGTAACAATCTGTCCTATTTTTCTTCTCTCTGAAGGTTTATTTTCCCTTTACAATGTTTTGTCCAACATTTGAACAGTGGCAGATGACAGCAGAATCAATTTCACCGTCTTTTAAAGCGTTTCACATAAGCTAACTGTAGGTTTGTATCATCAACAAATCCGACAGCAGTCAAAATGTTTTCGAATTTTACTTGGGGAAAAAATAAAAAAATAAATAAATCTATGACATCTGTGTTAGAAGTGTGAATATCGTTAAAATGGAAAAAGAATCATAAGAAAACTCACCCTCATTCGATCTTTCCTTGACCGGATTATCTTCAATGCTGCTGACGCGCGATCTTGACTTTAAACAGTTGTAGATCGTCCAACCCGTGATCTTACTCCTGCTCTCACCCGTCCTCCTCTTGGTCCCCTGGATCGTCCTCTCCCCCGAAATCTTTCTGGACTTGAAGCCGAACTTATCGTTGAAGACATTTTCGTTACGTTTGTGTTTACTACAGAAAGTGATGACGTCACACAAATGTGTGAAAAATACGATTTCTTTCGAACGGACCCGAATGTTTTGCGTTACACTTCGGAACCCCATTCGGCGATTGTTTATAAACAAAGATCGGTGAGATTCTCGATGGAGAAACGGTAGATTTCAACTTACCCATATTTTCGGAGAGTATCTAATATTGAAAAACCACGGATAAAATGTGTAATCTTTTCATGGTTCAATTTGCATTGCTGACAAAAATGGTAATATTTTAACACTTTTTGAACGGTTGTATGACTTTAAAATACTGCGACCGTATGTGGTCTGTGTCGATACACTGTAATAAAATATTGTTGACTGTCAGTTGTTCCTGGCGGGTAAGTGCTTCGTACTTCTCGTCGACTTTCTCTGCAGAACAGGACCCACGCCCACCCCCACCCCTTAGAGGGTTACCATTGATATCGTTGGGCTTATTGCCAATACCAATAATAATGGACTAGTTACTATATTTGGCTTCTTATGACAAACGTGATATAAATGATACAGTTCATGGTCGGAGACTTTGTATAAAATTACAATTATGTCTAGTTTTGTAACAACTTTATTCAAATCTGTTAACACTTGGACTATTTACTGTGAATAATACATAAAAACTTTAGCGTTCTAAAACTAGCATCATTATTTAAGAATTTGGTCTAACAAGTCCAACATTTGGTTCATACCTATACATAAATGTAGGCTAGTTTATCCCTAGGAATTGGGTTTGGAAAATCAGATAGAGTCAATCAGTGCATTCTACTGCAGCCGTAGTACAATAATGTTAGGTAGTATTCGAATGTTTGGGCAAATGAAATACAAAAATATAATATCATTCTAAACTAACTACTTCTGGCATGCCTGGTTGCGACATCCAGCTACTTCTGGTAGCTTAAATGAATTGCCATACTAACTCTGGGTAGAACCACAGATCAGCAAGATGGCTTTCCCACATCAAAAATGGTCTAGGTATATTTTAAATGGTCACGATGCCAAGATGCTCAATATTTTATACGACCATCCTCAGACGTATTATATTATTCCCGACCTAATTATAGTTACAAGCTGGAATTTCACTCTCTATAAATAGACTGCGTATCGACCAGCCTGTTGTGAACGTTAACAGAGAGCTACAGTATATGACAGGATACAATATATGACAGGACCTACTTTTAGTGTTTTGTCACTGACCCCCAAAATAAACCTCGGGCCCGAAACCAGAACTTTTCAGTTGGGGTGGGGGGATGGAAGTTGCAAGTAAACCTCGTCTTATAAAAAGAAATCCAAAATTTCGAGTTGAGCCTCCAATAAATGGTGTGACAAGCAAAACAGTGCTGATTCAACTCGAAGGCTTTATTAGATTTTGGACCCAACAAAATACAACTATCAGTATTTTTTGTAAAATAAAAAAAAAATAACAAAGAAGTTTGGAGTTTCGGCAAATCAAACAAGCCAAGCGTTTATTTAAACTTGGACCAAAATATAACAGATTGTGCACACATCGTCAAACCACCTTCGTGTTTCAATACACTTTTCATTTTGATTTTAGAAAAGCAATAACAAATTATCATTACAAGTGCCAAAACATATTAATTATAGCTGTGTTTGAATGTCTGAAACAGCAACATCTTTTAGCCAACGAAAACTTCACAACTTGCTAAAGGTTGTTTATCTTATCTCTGTTTGGGGTATTTGTACATGATTTCTGAAAATAATAATTTAATATGAACTTTGATAATTTTCAATAGTATCTCAAATTTTAGGACAGTAAAACTCGTTAATCAACAATTAAATGATCATTATTTTCAAATTTATAAATAAGAACAATTGAGACTCCTGCTAACAATAGACATCGACGCAACGGCGAATGACCTGGGTGAGGTCAAACATAAGTGATCGTGGTTTTAGTAGTTTAAAAAATAGCTGATTGTGAAATGTGGCTCAGATAGAACATACATGTTTGAAATGACGATTACAGCGCCATGGTTCACTTGTCAGACAGATGTAAGACATCAATAAACAGCAATTTGTTAGATCTGTTCTGATAACAATGGTTTATTATGATGTTTAACGAAAATATTTTTGGTCAAATGTCAGATTCCACCTTTTAGTACTATTGCTACCCATGGTGCCTCCTACAGCTACAGATCACTAAATTATAAAATTAATCTCAACTTAGCAATTTTGAACCGGAATTTTCACACATACGAATATGTCACATGTGTGAAGAGTTCGTTCGAATTCCTCACAACTTGTGTGACAAATACGTACGGATATGTCACACATTTGTAAACATACAGTTCAGAACTCATACCCCCATTGAAAAAATACGAATTCCTCACATGTCCAAAAAAGTGGAAAAAACATTTACTAAAATTTTGTTCATACAAAATTTTCACAAATTCTTAACATCAGTTTGTGACACTTACACGGATCAATGGGGGTTTATTCTTCTCTAAGAGAGGAGAAGATATAGTCGCCTATGCCGTCCGTCCGTGTCTCTCTCGGACGTCCGTCCGTCCGTCCGTCCGTCTGCAGTCATTTATCTCCATCTGTGGAAAATATCAAAGATACTGAGATGTAACTTTGCACAACGATAGAGAGTTTCGTGCAGTGACAAAATTCATAACTATGAACGGTTCCATTTTTAATTATTTCCCTTTTTGTGAAAGGGTGTTCGGAGCATAACTCAAAACGTCTTTGAAAATCATAGTTGTTATTTTAACAATGGATAAAGTTTATTTAAAGAAAATGCAGGGGGAGAACACTGGTTCTCGATTCTTTTAAAAATAATTTCACTTGTAAGTGCAAAAGTAAAAGAAATGTAGTATTATGCTGCAACTTAAAATGTGATCATTAACAGAAATTATGTTACAAGAACCATTAATCTGGATGGCCCCACTTTATTCATATCCCTTTATTAAATAAAAATGACAGGAGGTATTGAAATCTGTCTGATGGGTGATTGGCCCATTAACACTTGATCATGAGGCTTACCTCTTTGTTTGCACTTCGATGGCAAGGGTTTAAGAGTTTATGAATGTTTATAGGGAAATTTTGTAATAGAACCTGAAAGTTCGATCTTTTCTTTAACCCATGTCATCGTGTTCTTGCTGATGTGCCTTCAGGGGCTCTAGACTCGGTAAGGACATTGAGTATCCCCACCCGTTTGCTTGACAATGTTATTAGCTTCTTATGTTTTATATTTTTGCGTGCTTTTGCATGCACCATTTTCTACTTGATAGGAGGGTTGGAGTTATTTCACCAAGACAATTTGTACTTGTGTGTTCATACATGTATGGGAACCTGTTGAGTACAAGTGTGAGGTTGGGGCACCCTAGAACCTGGTTTAAACCCTAGTTGCATACTGTTTTGCCACTGACCGTTCCAAGGCGGTAACCCCTCGGTCTCCCATTTTCATTAATTGTTGTAGGCGTCTATTTTGAAATTGATCATTTTTTTTAAATCATGATCTCTTCTCTTCTCTACCTTTTGGCTGTGTGGGGAGTCTTTGTCTTCTGAATGTGGCAATACCCGATATGCATATTTCACTTTTTTAGTTGAAAAACTCTTGTACTGAGCATAGGGTGAATGGGAATGATTATTCTATATTTTAATTATCTCTCTTGTTGCAAAGAAAGCTTGACTGAGTAATTACTCTAAAGGTACCAGAGATATTGATTGGAAACTTCACTTAACACCAGAGCTTAATGAGAAGAGTACAGTGAACGAAAAATAAAAACATTTACCTCTGGTTGGTCGTCTTGTTGATTATGTAACTTATGACACTTTTAACAAGAAAATGCTGTACTACAGACTGTTTATCCGTAATATGGACCATTTTAATTTAAATTGTTTAATCTGTTGTGTGTTGTTTTTTTGTTGTTGTTTTTTTTGTGTGTGTTTTGTTGTTGTTGTTTTGGTTGTATTTGTGTTTGCTCTTCAGTAACAGTATATGAGTACATGACTGAAAACCGAACATTTCAAAATCACATATTAACCCCGGTTTACCGTTCATATCGTATTTCGGTCATGGGGCCGGGGGTGATAATGGTAAATGTGTGTAGAGCGTTTTGAGTTAAACTTGTTTTATGTTGGTCAACGATAAAAATAGAGAAAGCTGTCTAACATTTTGACTTTGATTAAATAATAAATTGTAACTTATCATAAAAATATATAATGACGAGACTCTAATGTATTTTTTAAATTCAAATCAGCAGCAATATTTTTTTATTGTTAAAACAGCGCGTCATAAAATGATAATAAAACATTCGTTAGGGTATTTGTTCCTTTTACTTGCTTAGAAATATACGTATGTTACATTTTGGCATATTTTGTAGCATATAATTGTGTGTTAATGATGAATTTTGTGTATACTAACTTGCTCATCAACATTTGATCATCACTAATAATCAAGAAAACTAATAAAGTAACATAAAAAGAAATTATTTTGGTTTCATTTACTATATTTCAACGTATGCAATAACTGACTTCTGAAAAGTTTGTTCATTTCCATAAACAAGTTTGAAAATACGATCAATTTTACGCATATCTGCTATGTCGTTTTACAAACGCTCACCCCACTGACCGATTGTACGGAATATGTGGCTTCCGTTGTTTAGACATGAATTTCGAACAGTTGCTCTACGCAAAATAATAATGTATTTATGAAGGAAGTGCTCAATTGCGCTTTCTCAGACAATTATGTATACAAATCAGTTTTCAACTTCTACTCTATAGGAGGTACCTGTATTTAAAGTCCCACCCAATTATTGCACTGGAAGTGAAAAATAGCAAGTATTTCCTATCTTTATCTATTTTTAGCCTAGATCTTGACCGTGCTCATTTATAGGTTTGGAAATGATGAACATTTAGTGTGATTTTGTCGTAATGCGAGGTAGTCGTATTTACTGACAATAAAGTATAAGTTTATGCAAAAATATGCCCAAATTTCTGGGTTGTTTTGTGACGTGTTTTGGTTATTCTTTAATATCTTAATATGTAGCGAGCTTTTGGACTTCTTTTTAAAATACTATAATATTTATATATATTCAACTATAACATTTCATTGGAATGTTAATACAAATATTTTTAAACAAATCTCTATTAATACATACCGTATGTAAATGTGAATTTTGTTTTAATAGACCGTCCATTCAAGAAGGCGTCACAAGCTACAATTAAATAAAACTACATTTTGGAATATTATTCTGATTTTTTATTGGAAGTGTTGAATGTGTTACAATACTGCAAAAAAGCCCACCAAGATCAAACACTCCAAGATATGCACTGATAAAACTTATCTTTATGTTAATGGATATTAATACATCTGAAACTTATTGTGTATTGTGATATTCATTTACTTTCTTCAAGTAAACAGATAGCTTGACCCTTGTACGTTGATTCATCGGAAACTTAACCAACTCAAACAACACAATACAAACAACAAGACTTTTTCAACAGGGCGTGGATTGTAAACAAGCTTAAATGATTTTTGCTTCATTTGATAAAAATATGCAACATAAGATACAATACAAATGCTGAAAAAGTGTAACTCTAAATACCGCTTACAAAAAGGTTACCCTTGTTATTAAATACAGTTAATACGATAACATAAAAATTTCAAAGTATTTAAGCATTTACGACATAAGTGCACGGGTGGATTTATACGCACTCAATCAATGACAGAGTCACAAACTTGAAAACAATATTAGTTTAATTCTTTAAGTTACTAAGCTCCTAAGTTATATGTCTATATTTATAGTGTTTGTAGTGAAATGACCTTTAATGTCGTACTGAGGACGGGAATTAACAAGGAAGTGTAGTTGGTACTTTTAAGTGCATGTAGATGTTTGTTGTTTACGCGAAACATCTCACATGGGTTGAATTGTTGGTTGAATTTTACTAAGAAAAGTCAGAGGAATAACATTTCTACAGGATACTGATTCGCCATCCTTGCATAGAAGAGGATCCAACTTTAACCAAGGCATTTTGACAGCTGGATGTTTCCTTGGTCGTCACAGGTTCTGATAATGTCTGGCCCATTCCTCATTTGTGTCTGAAGTAGACAATAAGACATTTTGTCAGTCATTAAAAGAAACACCACACTTCATCATTGTTCTTTTTTTGTTGTTGTTGGTTACTTCACGTCAAACTGTCTTAGATCTACCCACTACTATATTTAAACTAAAGAATTTAATTCCGGAAGACTCATTTAAAGCAAGCTCATAAAATATCGTTTCAACGATTTCAACTAGAACATGAACATAAATAATTTAAATGAGAAATAAAGGTTTTAGCATGAGAAAACTCTCAATTCAGGTTTAAGACCCTCAACTTAACATTAAAAATGATCTCTATTTATTTTTCCTGACCTTTTCCCAATTACATTTCTTGGTTCTTCCTTCAGAAATTTAAATTGTCGCGTTCTCCTCAAATATCAGCTGTCACAAAATCGACCTATCGACAGCTACACTCCTCTTAGCCCTATCGACAGCTCATTAATCCTAATCGACAGATCGATAGCTACACTCCTAATTGAAATATCGACAGCTACACTCTTAATTGACCAATCGACATCTACACTCCTAGTTGACCGATCGACAGCTACACTTCTAACTGAGCTATCGACATCTACACTCATAATTGCCCGATCGACAGCTACACTCCTAACTGACCTATCGACAGCTACACTCCAAACTGTCCTATCGACAGTTACACTCCTTACTAACCTATCGACGTGTACACTCCCCACTCCTAATTGACCACCGACAGCTTTAGTTCTAACTGACCGATCGACAACTAAACTCCTAATCGACCGATCGACAGCTACACTTCTAATTGACCGATCGATAGAAACTGTTTACCTACGATCACGAAAGGTCATGGGTCAACACCGACTGCGGTGACTGTCACGTGTACGAAAAATGATTAGAATATAATTATATATGATTCGATTGTGCATTGTTCTGCCATAGAAAGCTGATATATAGTTTCATTAGTTTGCTTAGATTTCAAGAAACCAACTTGGATCTTAATGGACTTTTCATTTAACCATACACACACTATTATAGTGACCGCAAGATGTATTTATCAAATACAGGTAAGGTAGGTTAATCATTCGGTATCATGATATAACACTATAAATAAAAACACATCATTTAAGTCAGTACCTTGGTTAAAAGGATGAAAGGACATGAATATCTATTTAATTTAAACATCCCTGTACTTCATATGTTTAACTCAATGTGATCAGCCACCATCCGCGATGATAAACTTGGCTGAGTGCCACTTTTACCGACAAGTCGCATATTACATCATTACCCATACAACAAGCCATCGAAACAAAGCTGGTTTAAAACTCGTTTAGACCGGCTGGTAACAGTCCTACACATGGTAGTTTGCCTTTCAATTGCATTCCCCAACCGTAACCCAGGATGTTTCCAACCATGCAGCTCGCGGCCGCCCCTGGCGTAGTTATAAAGGCGCCGACTTACACATCTTCTGACCGTTTGAATCAATAATTTACTTTTCAAGGGATAAGTTGTCTAAAAGTATAAGAACATAAAAATATTGATTTTTAAGTCGCTTGAAGTAAGACGTTTCAGCCGCTGGAATAGTTTATGGTCAACCTTTTTTACAAGTTGGCGAGGATAGTGCAGTTGCAAGTAATTCTTCTAACAGAATTGACCACTATTTATTAAAACATACAAGGAAACATGTTAATTACCCGTATGTGGACCCTCTGTCATTCAAAATAACCAATGCACGATGGGGTATATTAATGTTCGTTTTTGTTTTTGCTTTTTGAATTACATCGCAGCGACCAATTATGATCAGCTTTTTGGTGGAGGAAGACCACAGACAAATGTCTTGGTATAACCACTATCTTCACGTCAGAAACCACAAGAGATTTATCTTTGACATTTGATTCGTCAAAAACAAGGCTGCCAGGGATGTGGCCGTTTACATAGTTATAGCCGAATATATAGTTATCTGAAAACTTTGCAAATATTCTTGTCAGAAACCACATGAGTTAAATGTTGTATATTTGGTATGCATGTTTCTTGAGTGGCTCTTCATTAAGATTGTTTAAAGGTATTTTGATCCGTCAAAAACTATTTCTGCAAGGTCGTGACCATTTTCTGTAAATGGGTATATAGGACTATTTTGAACGCCAGCAGCACCTATAGCTTCGTTATTAAGTATTGGTGTTCCCCGGGTTGCCCTGTATCAAGATTGTTGAAAGAAATCTGAGCCGTTTAAATACATGGCAGCCAAGAGCGTGGTCACGTGGTAAGAAGTAAAAAAAAAAAAAAAAAAAAAAAAAAAAAACAAAAAAAAAACTGATTGTCCAAATGCTTCTGGTGTACATTACAACTATTCCGGTCATTTAAACCATTGCTGAAATTCGTTGCTAATTTGATCTTAATGACTATCAAACACTTCTGAGTTATATATCGCCAGAACTGCTCTCTTGTTTGATTTTTACTTTATCATATATGAGTTATCTATATCCATTTTGCTTATAAACAATATAATTTTTTGTCTGAAAAAAACACACAAAACAAAACAATATATAATATAATATAATATATAATATAATAATAAATGTTAGTATAATATAATATAATATAATAAATGTAAATATAATATAATATAATATAATATAATATAATATAATATAATATAATATAATATAATATAATATAATATAATATAATATAATATAATATAATATAATATAATATAATATATAAGACTAGCCACAATAAAAGCAATTGACCCATACTTAGATCCAAAGTATATAGCTATACTCTAAAGCAACTACATAGATCCGACATATATAGCTATACTCTTAAGCAACTACATAGATCCGACGTATATAGCTATACTTTTAAGCACCTCTTTAGATCCGACGTATATAGATATACTTTTAAGCAACTATTTAGATCCAACGTATATAGCTATACTTTTAAGCAACTATTTTGATCCGACGTATATAGATATACTCTTAAGCAACTACATAGATCCAACGTATATAGATATACCCTTAAGCAGCTACATAGATCCAACGTATATACATATACTTTAAGCAACTATTTAGATCCGACGTATATAGATATACTTTTAAGCAACTATTTAGATCCGACGTATATAGATATACTGTTAAGCAACTACATAGATCCGACGTATATAGATATACTCTTAAGCAACTATTTAGATCCGACATATATAGATATACTGTTAAGCAGCTACATAGATCCGACGTATATTACATATACTTTAAGCAACTATTTAGATCCGACATATATAGATATACTTATAAGCAACTATTTAGATCCGACGTATATAGATATACTCTTAAGCAACTACATAGATCCAACGTACATAGATATACTCTTAAGCAACTACATATATCCGACGTATATACATATACTTTAAGCAACTACATAGATCCGACGTATATAGATATTCTTTTAAACAACTACATATATCCGACGTATATAGATATACTCTTAAGCAACTACATAGATCCGACGTATATAGATATTCTTTTAAACAACTACATATATCCGACGTATATAGATATACTCTTAAGCAACTACATATATCCGACGTATATAGATATACTCTTAAGCAACTACATATATCCGACGTATATAGATATACTCTTAAGCAACTACATATATCCGACATATATAGATATACTCTTAAGCAACTACATAGATCCGACATATATAGATATACTCTTAAGCAACTACATAGATCCGACATTTATAGATACATATATCCGACATATATAGATACATATATCCGACATATATAGATATTCTCTTAAGCAACTACATATATCCGACATATATAGATACATATATCCGACATATATAGATATTCTCTTAAGCAACTACATATATCCGACATATATAGATATACTCTTAAGCAACTACATATATCCGACGTATATAGATATACTCTTAAGCAACTACATAGATCCGACATATATAGATACATATATCCGACATATATAGATATTCTCTTAAGCAACTACATATATCCGGCGTATATAGATATACTCTTAAGCAACTACATAGATCCGACGTATATAGATATACTCTTAAGCAACTACATAGATCCAACGTACATAGATATACTCTTAAGCAACTACATAGATCCGACACATATAGATACATATATCCGACATATATAGATATACTCTTAAGCAACTACATTTATCCGACATATATAGATATACTCTTAAGCAACTACATAGATCCGACATATATAGATATACTCTTAAGCAACTACATATATCCGACATATATAGATATACTCTTAAGCAACTACATATATCCGACATATATAGATATACTCTTAAGCAACTACATAGATCCGACATATATAGATATACTCTTAAGCAACTACATAGATCCGACATATATATATATATATACTCTTAAGCAACTACATAGATCCAACATAATATAGATATACTCTTAAGCAACTACATAGATCCAACATATATAGATATACTCTTAAGCAACTACATAGATTCAACATATATAGATATACTTTTAAGCAACTACATAGATCCAACATATATAGATATACTCTTAAGCAACTACATAGATCCAACGTACATAGATATACTCTTAAGAAACTACATAGATCCAACATATAAAGATATACTCTTAAGCAACTACATAGATCCAACATATATAGATATACTCTTAAGCAACTACATAGATCCAACATATATAGATATACTCTTAAGCAACTACATAGATCCGACATATATAGATATACTCTTAAGCAACTACATAGATCCCACATATATAGATATACTCTTAAGCACCTACATAGATCCAACATATATAGATATACTCTTAAGCAAGTACATAGATCCAACATATATAGATATACTGTTAAGCAACTACATAGATCCAACATATATAGATATACTCTTAAGCAACTACATAGATCCAACATATATAGATATACTCTTAAGCAACTACATAGATCCAACATATATAGATATACTCTTAAGCAACTACATAGATCCGACATATAAAGATATACTCTTAAGCAAAGGTCGAAGACCGTCAAAAACATAACTCTGTTGAAAACTGTATTTGAACATTGTTTCAGTTGCAAGATATACTAAAACTACATTAAACACGTGTATATTAAGCCGCCATGGCCAAGTCGTAAGAGGAAGCAGTACAAAAGTTCCCGGACTTGAATTCTCAGCTTTGTCTTTTCTTCCCTTTTAACAGGTACACCTGTTTACAGCTCTCGACAGTAACGACAAATACATTTTCTAGTATTTGTTTAAAATCACATACCACTCAAAACTGTTACAAAGAAGGTGTATCTGCACAGATACTGTGTTTAAACTCAAGCGATACTTTAATTGTGCTATTAATATTTTACCTCTTCTGTTGTTTATATGTAAAAGGTGGTATTCTCCAGTGTAGATCATTTATTTATCTTTCATATTACCGAATAAATAATTGTTTCCTTCGTGATGTTGTTTATAGATGTCCTGCAACTATGCGAAAACCGAAACATGACACTCCACTTGTCATTACAGACATGTATTTCCTATCTGAGCCACTCTGCACCGTTATCTATGTCAAAACTAACAGAATGAGGTAAACTCTTACTCTTACTTTTGAGATCACGTTATATCTTCTTTCCGCTTAACGGCTCTGATGTCGATATATTGTATTAACAGAAATCCTCGTTATTTTTGCTTATTTACATATTTGGAAAGATAACCATCTAGAGCGATTCATTTCACCAGCTGTATAATCTTACAATAGAGGTAGTGTTCAAAAGCATTTTGCTTAGATAAACATTTTGTAAACATATTGCCGCAATTCACTTTAACATTTTTCAATATCGGATGTCCCCTTTAACATAATTGTATCAAAGCCTCTGAGTCGATTATTTACTAAAAGAGCAACATCTAAAGGGGAAATTATCATCGTACTTCATTATTATTTATTATTAATTTATTGATATTTTTATTTAAAGGTGGTATCCGACTGTTTGGGCCAAATTTTGTTCTCTCAATGAACCAAATAAGTTATTGTTGCCTGAAAAGTTCACGCAAAATGCTGATTATTGATGACCTACATCTATCTGAAAAGTGAAGCATGACTCATCACTCATTATTACAAATAGGTATTTCCTATCTTAGCCACGCTGCACAGTTAGCTAATTTTAAACTAAAAAAAAAACTTCATCTGTAACTTTATATAATCATTGGGGTAATACGCCATTACGTCGATGTCTAGTTTTTGAAATTACGATCATGCTTATTTATAGTTTTAGAAAGAATGGACATGTAGAGTGATTTAGTTCACCATTCACTACATTCTTACAATTTAGACAATGTTCAAAATAGTCTTGTGTTCGACTTAGGTTTTGCTGTTTGGAGAAATTATGCCCCAATTCCCCCAATCCAGGTTTACGTGTATTTGATGAAGACAAACTGTCGGATACCACCTTTAACAGTGACTAAACGGTTAATAAGAGGACGTGTTTCCTCTGAGTACATTTCTGCAGTAATTGGAAGCACGGACTTAGAGTAGGATATCGACGGTTCAACTCCATGCTTTATTCTTATGTTTTTTATGATATTTTTTTATCTTTACATCGAAGCAAACCTAGACAGTATCCGCGCCAGGCCAACCGGGCTGACTATCATTTAGTCTGGGTTCCCATTCGGTTTTATATGTTCCTATATTATCAACACGTATGTGTTTTTCTTTCTGATGTGTCTCATGCGTTCATTATTTCTACACCCAGTACAGATCATAGCTAACACTATTTTTTCAACATCTTGTGGAGATCGTTTGACACTTCTTATGTTGTGAAAATAGCACATAGCTTGTTAGTTCCATAGTTTCTCATACGATACGACGCATAAATTTATATAAAGCATGTTTTAACTGAAAATTTAAATAAATAAATATATGTAAACTATGTTTAAACCTGGCGCGCTTACAAAACTGGTACGGTTTGTTATTGATTCAAAATAGGTGTATCTTCACTGTCTTGATCACTGCCATCAAGCATAGAATACTGCTTCCGGTATTAACCTGTTTACCACATTCCTGGTCGACTCTAGTCTTGACATATGTCAACAGAAAGTAAACGGGATAGAATAATCAAAACCAATTAGTTATTCTTATACAGGTAAGTCTCTACGCTTTTCTAACTGGCAGTCTTGTCCAGTGACATGTCTTCTCAACTCATTTTGTTTTCTTTTTGTAATTTTTGACAAGTTAAAATCGTTAACTTATATTATATTATCTATTCCTTAATAAATAAATAAATGAATAATATCTGTAGATATTATATTTTATTATATTATATTATAAAACAAACTTGCTATACGAAGACAACAGTCTGTCAACACTTTAGATCATACACATGTTTAACTTGAAACGTTTTACTAAATACATGTTAAGTAAATGCAGATGTTATAGTGACGTTTGGTTTAAGGGACACCCGTGGTCGAGCGATAAGAATCGCCGATTTTTTCGAGGCGTGAATTTTCATGTGGAGAGTTTTTCCTGCTCAAATGTAGTGCGCCGGTGGTTCTACCCAGACATAAGTCTAGAAGGGTCATTCCTTATCCAATAATTAGCTGGACCTCGCAAATACACTCATAATTGTGCAGGTGCAATGTATCGAAAGCAGTGTGATGTATTGCTTGTACACGGTTAACATTGAACTTAGATCCGAACAACTTAACTTTGCGAATTTATATCTATTGATATTGAATTAAATACCGTAATGTTGTTCTTAGTTCCTGTTACAACAGCGTTGAAAGCATGGTAATTAAAGCTATCATGATGATGATTATAAGCAGGAGGTGGTGGAGGAAGAGATACTCTATAAAGAGAAGGTTACGTGATGAATCATAACTGGGTGGGAATACGGGAAATGGGAAGGAAAGAGTGCAACTAACCGGCCCTTCCCTGGGAGTTGAACCCAGAACCTTATTTCTGACCAGCAGTGTAAGGTTGTGCTCAACAGAAGGGAGCTGGTGGACTTCTCATTATATTAATAAAGTTACTTTTTCTCCTGATAGTAAACATTGCCTTCAACATGTCATAATGCTATCTTCATAATGCAAGCTTTCGTTATACTGGAGAAACGAGCAAAGACATTGATAAAGGGAGAGATACTTGACGTCATAATACATTTGCAAATGATTAGTTTTACCGTCTCTATGACGATTTCATTTGGTCTGTGGTTTAAAAATGCAAGACAATATATTGGCAATAAATTTGGAAATCTGCTAGCTAGTAAACAAGGAAGAAGAAAATAATAAGAAACAAAGGCTTGGTTTTTTGTTCAAAATCGAACCCAGATCTGTTGTAGGACAGTCCACTACTCTATTGGCTGTGTTACGGATTCTTGAAATATTTGTCTTTTATGTTGTTTTGACGTTATATTGATGTCGTTCATAAAATTTGTTTAACATGGCTTAAAAGCGCCCATTTTTCTTGCAAGAACTGGCCTAGAAGTTACGTTTTCAATTTTTCTGCGTTACTAATCATAGTAGACATTATCTTAAAAGAAAGATATAACATCTTATTGAAGACCAGCGTTAAGGAAGTTAGAAAGTGCACTAACCTTTAAGTTAAATAAATTCTACTCAGGAATTACGCTTGTACAATGTTTACTTTCTTTTAGGCATAGAACCAGCTGGCAGAAGGAAATTTTATATCCAAACTCATCTTACATATGAATTAAATAAGCCATGCATGTTCATGCTCATTGAATATACAAAAGCAATTATCAGAAGAAGGAACATAGGAACCCAGACACTATCCACACCGTCTTTAAGGTCAAAGTAAATGTTACTTTTTACAGTCACAGTTCCGAGGTAGTTTATCAATGCATATTAATGCACGCGAGAATTTAAGGCGACAAGATAACAACAATCAAGAAACATTGCGTCCGTTTACAGTTAAACTGGTGTTAGCCTTTGAAAGTTGGTGCATGTTTTGATAAAGATAGATTCATTTTTATTGATGCAAGCCAATCGAAGAGGATAAACTATTACCTATATACATTACGCTTTCGGTCATAAGACTTAGGCAAGGTACGGACTGGAGGGAACATGACTGATGTATGAAAGAGTACCAGCCTAAAATTACGCCATTCATTTGCATGACCCGTTAACTGAATCTGGGAAAATTCCTTTAAGATGTAACATATCATTGCCCTATAAAGTATTGTTGTATAATATAATGTTGCTACGTTAATGAACATTAATAAAGGTTTGTGTAATTTTGAAAATGCGAAGTAAAACAGTGTAAAAAAAAAAACTTGCATTGACCAAATCTTGATCGTAGTTGTTTATGACTTGTGACCTCTTTGTTCATACACAGTCAGGATTCTCGTCTGCTCGTCCGTATAATATGAGTAAGTAGTACACAAGGGAAATCCCCTTCCATAAACCAGACTGTGTTTACATTGCTAGAAACGCCCTCAGCCAATCAAATCGGTCGTGAATATTACTACAGTCGTGAATATTACTACACTATTTACAAACTACTCTCAAAGCCGTTTCAAATCGCTACTCAATAGCGTTCGAAATTTATTTTGCTTAATTGTGTCCGCGACAAATCTATCGGTGTGTGTATGGCTTGTTGAAAAAGGATAACAGCAGCAGGAAGGTGGTAAGTTTTATTATTTGTTTTCATATGAGCGTTTTGTTGAAATTGATGTACATTCGGTAATGGTATGTTCGCTTTGCAGACACATGCTTATTGAATGATAATTATAATATATTTATGTATAAAAAACGTCGTTCTTTTTTTGAGAATAAGGATTGTTGAATTGTTGTTCTTATTATTGTTATTCTGAAATCCTGAATCCGCCCCTGTATATATATATATATATACAGGGGCGGATTCAGGATTTCAGAATAGGGGGGCCGAGGGAGTAACATTCGCCCGCAGGCCGGAGCTGATCGCGCCGCAGGCGCGAAGTCCGCGGCGGGGGGTCTGGAGGGGGCTCCCCCAGAAAATTTTGAATTCTAGATGCGCTGAGGTGCGATTTCCAAGCATCTGTGGGGCATAATTTCCTTATCTATTTGCTCACTTTTAAGGGCAAAATATCCACTGACTTGGACATCTTAAGGTTACTGAAAAGAAACCTATTATCGTAAGAACACTACCAAGACACTGTCAGTGTAAAGTAAAATGAACGTCCTGAATGTGAATAACTATCACTTTATCTGTAAAAAAAGATAAATGCAAGGATATTCATAGCATTTGCTATTTTTAGGCATATAGAGCATAGAAATGATATATTTACATTGCCAGTCATTCTAAAGCACGAGTTAAAGAATATGAGAGTATTATGAAGTATATATAAAGTGAAGAAACACCAGTCATCAACGTTCAATGGATAATAAAATCTGTCACATATCGAATTAATCCGACAATGGATGGGCAAAGAGCATCCGTCTTGGATGTTTCCGAGCATATATGTCATTTTTTTTTGTTGGTCGTCGAAAAATAGAGGGGGCCGCGGCCCCTTCGGCCCCCCTCTGGATCCGCCCCTGATATATATATATATATATATATATATTCTATCATTATTTATTATTTTTGTTATTATTCAATCATACTTTGATATTTTATGAATACGTTTGCAAGAAAACCCGTTTGCCTCATCTCGCAATGATAAGCTAAATCGTCTTGTGAAGCTCAGTTCTAGCACACTGTTTTGTTTTTTCATCCAATATACATTGAACTACTACTGAAAGTATCTCCGAAAGTTGTCTAGTTTAAAAGAAAAATTATCGAGAGTGATCCTTAGATCCCTGCTAGAGGTGAACGTTTAATTAAGTAACAGGTATTTCATTCATTCCTTATTTGGTTTATTCATGCGGCCTTGACCTTTTGTAATAGAGTCCCATGACTTTCACGCACACAAACATTTGCTCTTTCATTGGTAAACAATATAGTCTTTAATCGTCATGCTTGATTGCCTAAATGGGTGTGACAGAAAGCCGAATATGTGTTTTTGTATGACGAGCAACCAAACGCACGCGAATACAAGAAAACATCAGCCCAGAACAACACAAATATTGCATTTCAAATATACAAGTAGGTCACGACTGCCATTTTGACGCTATAGATAGACCAAGAAGCTGTTTACCTAAATTCTTCGATTAACAGTCATTGCATTATACATATTTAACATAACATATCCTCCTACGAGTTCTAGCTCATTATTTATTTAAGTATCAATATTTGTTTCAATTTAAAGCGAATAATTTAATGGTATCTTTGCCAATAACCAATTCATTGTTCATGTTGTGTACATGGAGGCAATAAAATGCTTTACTCTTTCTTCTTAACGAGGTTTTGCTAACAAAGTAATTGCTTTCACATCGGGTACCAGCGATAATACATATGATGGTAGCAATACATAATATATGTTTTTGTCCTTTAATGTGTGCGTAACTTTGAAGCAAATAATGTCCTGATTACGTCTGAAGGCTATTAATACCGTATATTTTAGAATGCTTCATTTGAAACTATGCTAGGTAGTTGAGCGTCGAATCGCCAACAGACAATTCCATATTTAAACGAATAATTCATCGTGGACTTATGATATTTTGAGTTTAGGAAAGCTTTCAAAAATAATTGTTTCACTAACTTTTAGTGTAGCTATTGTTTATTCTTTCGTATCTGTTATACATTATTAGCAAGTTTAGATATCATGAAAACAGTATTGGTTTAAATTGACTTTCTTTAAATAAAAGTATTCCATTAATTGATTAATGTAACACATTTTTCACTGTAGGTGAGGGAACAGCATGGGTTATAGACACTACCACACCACTTTAGAATCGATGCAAATGTGTATCGTGGTATTTGCATTTTGTACCTTAACGTTTGCTGCTGGGGATCTGGAGACAATAGAGGTGTGCAGATTCGGGTGGAAAGCAGACAACGGAACGTGCCAGAAGTGTCGTTGTAATGGCGGAGAGGAGTTCAATAAGTCAGTAAGTTTATGTATTTATCAAGGACTATTGTGTGAGTAACACAGTCGTATGACCTATCAAGTGTCGGTGAGCCGTAAAACCCAAAATACAAATAACACTGCTAACATGATATAAGCATAAGTCAACGTCTCCAACGCTAAACATTGCTTGAGAAACTGGGTGCAAACAATACAGAAGTAACATGCCATGTTCTAGATAGATCGCACCTCCCAGGACGGGGAATGCAAAATGATGCACTATGCTAGAATGACCTGTCTGTGTTGACACTTTGTGTCGGGATAAACCTTCAACTTGGTACTCTAAACATGTTTACAGTTTAGTAAACCCGGAGAGACTTCTTACCATTCTTTCAATCTCTGGTTGAACCAAGATTTTTCGGATTGCATTATTTGAGTAGATCTATGCCTTGGTTTTATCAAGAAGACAGAAGATCCATCTTGGTGGCAAAACGTCTTCATCGAACCATTAACCCATGCATTTAAGTGTAGTCAATTATGGATGGGATCTCCTCTTCGCGGGGGCGTTTTGTAGCACCTCAGTGTATACCCCACCTCCTTATCCATGAAGCGTAACTTCTGTAGCTCAAATGTCTTTCTCGCTAAGGCTGTCGCGGAATACTGGTATACCTGAATAGTGCGATACTGATTTACGTCAACACTGTACCGCCATACACAATGAACATGTCCGTTTTCTTGCTTACAAGAGTTTTTAACTAGGTTTGGACTCTATCAGCACAAATTAATTTCTCGATTTAAGAAAAACAAAATTTTAATGAAAGTATTATTCTTATCGGACATTCACTTTACTGTAATTACCATCTTGTTATGGGATAGTTCATTGCAGAATACTTAGAACATTATTATTACCCACAAACCGGCAGTTAAATCAAATGCAACCGTTGCAATTTGTCAACAACATGACCGAGGCAATTTATTCTTTCGAAAGAACTCTGAATTAAATGGCAAAAAAGCTGTAGGAGAACAACAAAATGTTAAAACAGTGGTAAAGGAGTCTCATTTTGTCGGCATTAAAAGGACCTGTAAGATACGGTTTAAATAAAAATATGCTTAACAAGTCGAATTAAGGTCACGCCTGGAAATATCGTCATCACTAAAATTCATTAGAATAATTACACTATACTAGTGTAAAGTTTTGCAGTTAATTTGCTGTTTGTTTGTACTAAGAGTTGTATTAAGGTCAAGCAAGTGTAAAATGATATATTTGATATATAAATGATAAATTAACACAATGGATGAGTTGTATACTTTTAAGTCAAAACTTCTTGTAGAACGTGTTGGAATGAAAATATATATTTTAAGTTTGCGTGATCTAACGCCCAATAGATCACAGTTTTAAGTTCAGATAAATCTATTTCCATTCTAACACGTTCTAAAATAAGTTTTGACCTAAAAGGGACACAAATGCGAACTACAATGCGAACTACAATTTACGCCATGTTGTTAGGTTGTTTCCCCTGTTTGGCTGTTCCATTCAGATTGTTTTGCTATTGACTTTAATTTGGAAACAAGATATAGCATCAGACAAACCAAGCAAACATGTTACTTGAATTATTTTACTCTATCCCAAATATGTAATTAATTGTTTACAAGCTCAATACATTTAATCATTATTTTCACATTTTTCTGCTTACTACACTTAAGCCTATTGCAAAAAGCATCGAGCTCGATTTATTTCAGAGTTGCCCAAAATTTTCTATAAGAAAGTTGGTTGATGCTGCAAAATGAATAAAATTAATTTCAGCACATGGTGTTTTTTTTAGAGCGATCACGAATTTGTAATCAGATTTAGCACAATCATACAATTAAAATTCATTTACAAAAAAAAATTTAAAAAAATACAATTACAGTAGAAAGGGAAAACGTTGACCATTCGTGCCCATACTGGGATTCGAACCCTCAGCCCCCAATGTTGAAGCATTTTAACGCTAACTTTGATCCTCCTCAATTGGAAGTGCAGCAATTGGGCAGTCCGATAACTCGGTTACTTCCCTTGAATTCAAAGGGAGGCTACTCGTCGCCGGGCCTCTGGGGACTAAGTAAACAAAAAAAGATGGCGGACACGGACAAAGAAATCAACGAAGCTTGTGTAAACAACTAAGAAATAGACCATTTCAAGCTAACAGATTTAAAGAAGGACCTGGCGAATCGTCGTTTGACTGGATCCTGAAGGGAATATCAGCTAATCGAGCGAATTATCGGCGTTTACAAGCTGGATATTACTGGCAATTATGAATTGAAAAGGAGAGACCAACTCGAGAAGAATTACTAAATCTTCACCCTCCCTTAACTGGTAACAGGTCGCCCTTGATCGGTAACAGTTCGCCCTTGATCAGTAACATGTCGCCGTCGTATATAAGTGTATACGTCAAGCAAAAATGTATACTTGTTAACTTATTTATAATTATTTCGACACAATTTACATCAATTTGTATTTGTTTCCATCGGCTTCATATGCATTATGAGTATTTCGGATATAAGTGTACCATTTCCAGGCGTTAAATGAAGGGTGAAAATGATGTCAAGTAAAGTTTATACTTGATTTAATATGTTATATAGTGTATAATATATATAATATTTTATAAGATATGCATACAAATAGTTGGTTGCCGTCTTAGTCGACTTCTTCATACTGTATTGTGATAAAGCTAGCGTACGTTGCGAGATTGAATCACTGACTAGTCTATTAATTGCAAGCACTTATATACGTCTATGACGGCAAGCATCAGTTAAGATCATGGTGACTAATTATCAATCAAGATTAGTGCTGACGCTATCATCACAATATTGACTAGGCAAAAATCAATTAACAATCACACACTGACCAATTTATTAATTTTAATTTTTTATATACGTCTATGTCGGTAAACATTAATCAAGATTACACTGACTAATTATCAATCAAGATTAGTGCGAATGGTATCATCACAATAATGTCTGTAGGCAAACACCAATTAACGTTCACGCTTTTATGTGCAATTATAAGATAACTGCATACTCCAGTCATCTTGAGTATGACAACCTTATTAAAGTATTTGCAACAAAATATGTATGCAACTAAGTAACATTAAAATCCTTGCAACAGCGGAATTTTATTTAAATGTAAAATATGAAATAAATAAACCACGTACACAGTATAATTATTATATTTTAGGTCGCAACATTGCATTTAAATCAAGGAACAGTGACAGTTCGTATATTGTACTGGGAGGATCAGATTTTTTTCTTTAATTAAAACAGTTTTAAAATATGAAAAATAAAAATATAATAATTTACGATGCTAATAATACAATGTTTATAATAATAAAGAATAAGGAGACAAAAGAAGCATAAATTTAATGTGAATGGTGTCAAAATAATAAAAAAATTAATAAGTTTACATTCTTTTTACTTAATTTCTTAAAGATTTTTAAGGGCGAAGGGTGGCGTATACACTTATATCAGAAGAGCTCATAATGTATATTAAGACGAAGAAAACAAATACAATGTGAATGGTTATAAATAAATTAACCAATTTACTTTTTTTTCTTGATGTATACACTTATATCCGAAGGCGACATGTTATAAAGCAAGGGCGAACTGTTACCTATCTATGGCGAGCTGTTACCAATCAAGGGCGAACTGTTACCAGTTAAGGGAGGGCGAAGTGTTATAATACCATCGAAATGCGTCACAGTCGCTTGTTTTGAGGAAATCGATGCAATGAAACAGTTCTGTTTTCTACCACCTTCCCGCTATAAACACCTTAACATATTCAGCAATATTTCGGCGATTTCCATTTTGGTTTTGTTTCTTTCTTTAATTAACCTTCCATGTCACTCGATGTGTGTGCTATACACGCTGATAAAATTTCTACTTATACCCCGGAAGTTTTAATGCGCATGCGCATTCGGAGAGTACTCAAGGGCAGACAACTTAGTTATCGGACTGCCCAATACATTTGCTCTGCCTTAAAGGGATCTCAAAAGCCTTATATAAGTGACCCCCCCCCCCCCATTTATTGCCCCACCCAGCATGTGAGGGCATCTGTTTTCTGATAAGCCAGGCTGCCACAGTCTGTAACGATGTGTCTGTCACACAGGTATTGTTCAAGATCCAAGTGTATGTATGCTATATCTGGGGGTTAAACATATTCATTCACAGTTTGTAAAGGAAACAGTTGTGAATATACCAATTACGCAATCCAATATATATATATATATATATATATATATATATATATATATATATATATATATATATATATATATATATATATATCTTTATTTGTTTTCTTTCTTACTTTGTTGGTTGATTTTGTTATTTCTTATACATTTTGTTATTTCTTTCATTCTTTTAGTTCTCATATATATTAAAAGTTATATTTTATTTTGATTTGTAAAATGTAACGAAACGTTTCTAACAAAAGCAATTTGAAAAGTCATTCATTGTCAGAATAATGTCCTTCAGAGTCATTTTGAATACTAAAACTTGTATCTCTCATGAATTTTCAAAATTAAATATTTAGCTATGAAATAAATACATAATCTTGCAGTTACAAAATTGACACCTAGTAATTAATGCAATAAAGAATTTGTAAGGGATCATATAGTAAACAACCCACATTATCACTAACAATAATGTTTGTGGCTTTGTGTAAAACTAGCCTACTGTCTCACATCCATACTAGCAGGTAATTTAGTTTTGCATTAACCCATCAGAGGTATTACTGTGACAGATTAGTACTATGTTGGCTAAAGACTCCCTGCAGTGATGACCAGCAATTAGCAGGTCTGGTCATAGCATGTGGGGGCCTGGCTCAGTGGGACACCACATTCCTTTCGAGATGCCTTTAAGTAATATACTTTCTTGATATTGCGTTTACCTGTTATGAAATTTAAAAAGAAAGCTAATGACATACTTTACTCAGGTATTTGTTTTTTATTCTTTTTATTACATGGAGTGCAAAAAGCTCCTTATAAAAGTCTGATCACATATGGCAAGATATTGTTTAAGGTATTGCACTACGCTCTTTTATGTCCCGCAAAATACCCTAGTACTCCTCAAGCATAGCGTGACAAGTCTAACCTCGCGCAAACAACCACCTTCTAAAGTACTTGTAGAAACTTGCAAGTTTTTATGTGCGGCGGATTTTGATAGTGAGTCTATCTAGCATGTGAGCTGGCTCATACATACCAAAATCAATCTTTATTTATTGGACATAGCAATGACGTGTGCCTCTTCAGTCAGCGTATTTTGGAAACTGTCGTTGCGTTCGGGAAGTCAAAACATAGTGTCCCTGTAAATCCTCGGAACAGAACTTATTTTTCTTACATGTATTCAGTATGCCAAAAGATTGGTTCTTGCAAATAGAACTCTATTACATCTTCTCAGGAAGATATCTTTCTATGTAATTGAACTTTTAATTCAAACCTGTCTGTATTCTTATAACTTATAGACAAACCCTCTAGGTATCCTTCATAAACCTTTTTTGTTCTGGTGTTTATTTATCGTTCAGACACTCTGAGGGTGTTTAGTTTGACCCTTTTACAGTCAAGAACTTGCACTGCTTTTAAATTACACGATGACCGGACAGGACGTTGAGACTACATGAAAACAGTGCCTTTAAGCCATAATTGGACAATCACTGATGGATTACCTGTCTCTTTATCTCTCCAGCCGTGCCCTATTTCGGTGAGACAACTTGAGCAGTCTCTATGCCCTTTACATGAGATTGCACAGTCGGTATTACATCGGGATTTTTTGTACCTTTATTATAAAATATGCCAACTGCGGATAAATCCTCGGCCTTTTATATGTTATATTAAAACATTTAAAACCTAACAATATTACATTTTATTTGGTTAATTTGCGTTGTTTTCTAAAATTCGATGATGTCTTTCGTATTTTCTACATTTCACTTTTGACACTTTTGCATATGACACCATGGCATTGTATAAAGACATCAAATTGTTCTTATTGTACGTCAGTGCTTGGGCTGTTTGATTTCAAACTACTCTCTCATTTGGAAATTTTAGGTTGCCGAGAATTTTAGGTTGCCGAGACATTTATCTGCTGTACATACCGTACATATGTTGCTAGTTTGTTTTATTACTAGCTATTTTGTCTGTATATAAGTTCACTGTTTTAACTCCCGATGCAGGTGCTTACTGTTAGTTGTTTCACTTTGACGGGATATTGTTATTAACACTGTTTGTTTAATAGCAAAACCTTCAGGAAGTGCGAGGTTAGAGCTCTCAACAAACCAGGTTTAAGCACCCCAGTCGGTCGGTCCTTTTGCCGACTGACCGTTCCAAGGCGGTAACTGATGGTTTTTCTGCTTGTGTGTTATGTCTCGTCCTTGTCACATTTACATTTACCCTGTCTGCCTTTGTCTAGAGGTAGATTAGATTTAAATATTTTTGGAAATTTTG
Organism: Sinonovacula constricta; assembly: GCA_007844125.1. Taxonomy (NCBI): domain Eukaryota; kingdom Metazoa; phylum Mollusca; class Bivalvia; order Cardiida; family Solecurtidae; genus Sinonovacula; species Sinonovacula constricta. The sequence goes on from CM017558.1 coordinate 18,166,979, forward strand.
ATAGGACATTTCCTTATTTACCTATTGAACTTAATTGAGTTTTTCTTTTCTGTTGAACTCCATTTTCCTTAGCAGTAGTTGCGCAGCTTGCACTATTATGTTGTTGTTTTTTCTTCAGCGTTTCGTGATATAATTACCACTCCTATTCCTCAGGTGGTAGAGCGTCGGCTTGCGGATCGGGAGGTCGTGGGTTCGAACCCCGGCCGGGTAAAACCAAAGACTTTAAAGTTGGTAGTAGTGGCTTCCCTCCTAACGCTCGGGGCTTAGGGGACAGCATTACGCCTGACTCGTCGGTGTCAGTAAAATGGATCGGCCGGGTTCAGTCCCTGGGCACCTCATAAGTGCCCCTGTGCTATAATGATACAAATGTCACTGCGCAGTATCGGCAAAAATGCCGGCTAATCCCATCCCATCCCCTATTCCTTGCATGTTGACACTGACTAACTTTTATGTCTAGGATACCCAAAACATAATTTTATTATGTCTTGCTTCCACGGAAGCTATGATGCAGATCCACCAACCGTTGCTTCCAAGATAGTGTACATATTCTCATACAGCATTTTTTTCTGATTTCGTCATGAAATCATGATCATTATAATCTCATCACATCATAGAAAGTCTGTCTTTTGACACTACTATGTAAATTAATTACACATAATCGTATTTGTATTTTGTCCTAACTAATACACATGATGAAGTCTTTGTATGATAACGTTAAAAAATCATTGTACGTATTTTATCATTTTACTATTATTTTATTACCATTTGATGTTAAGGTAAATGACTATAGGTGTACTTCACATTGGTTCTATTGTCCTTTTTATGCTGCATGCACTGCACGTGTACACCTTTGCCTGTTGCCACCAGATTAAGGCTCGTCTGCAGCAATCGGAGACGGCAGGATTCCACGAATGTCCGCCATGTGTCCCATGTCCATCAGGAAAGTTCAGGATCCCGGACAGCCCATCCATGAGGTGTACTCGATGTCGTTTAGACTGTGTCCTCGGGAACAAGCACTGGAAGGTCCCTTGCGGGAATATTTCCCGAGGAGAGTGCGGTAACTGCTACAATGGGTGAGTGGGAAAATGACAATTAAAATAACTGTAGATGAGCCATTCTTTCTTAAACTTTCATATCAATCGTAAAATTGTTGGTGCTGCATTGATTGCGACTACATGGATTCCTCATCTTAAATATATAGCAGGGCGTAATAGTTATTTCCGATATACTAATTATATATACAACAACGTTCAATATAGCAATATAGCTAGAAAAAAGTGTTGCTTTTCTGTTGACTAATGAATTAGGTCCTTAATACTAATGTGCCTGTTGTATATTTGTTAAGGTTTGAGCCATTGTCAGTCGACCCAAACAGTCCCTGTGTCGAGAAGAAACTGGATGAAAATCCATCAACAACAGTTACTCCAGGTAAGATGCAACTATAGACGGAACTGCGTCAGCTGACAAATCTGACGTCAAAACTTGTCTTGTTATCTCGAAAATTTATTAAAAGATGTTATTGACAATTTAAATTAAGTATTACTATTTATGGAAACTATTTTTGTTTATAAATAAGACAATAGTAAATAAACTGATAACTTTTGCAACACTTTAATATGCACAGCTAATCTACGATTTGCTTCTGTTGTTGTTGTTGATGATGGTAACGATGATGATCACAATCAACATTATCATCATCAACACCATCATCATTATCATCATCATACTGATGCCTGGTTAGTTTGTGTTTGTGTTGTTGTGTTGCAGCACCCACGCCAGTCACGTGTAAGGCTGACTTTTACCTCCTAGAAGGAGCGTGCCACCCATGCAGTCACTGTTCAGATTCTAACCGGAAGGTCATCAGATCGTGTCAGGGGCAGGACCCCGGGCAGTGCGGAAACTGTTTCAATGGGTATGTCGTTATCATTGAAAGATGTAGAAGTGCAAGAAAAAGAGGGTGGCGTCAAAGGCATTGAAAATTGCATTCTTTAGAGTCCCCGCGTACACACCCCAACAACCCCCACCCCCATACACAAAGAAGGCACCATGCTGTAAGATTACAGCCGGACACTTGATCAGTTTATTATAGAAACATGTATCATAGGGGAAGAGGTCCTAAAACAATAAGTCACACTTGATGCAAGATGGGCTTGCTGCACTGTCAGTAACACTAATCCCCAACCCTTTCCTGATACCACTGCAGCCTGTGGCTCTATACTCTGTCCAGACCGCCAGACCGATTCCCACTTACTATCTCCAACACATTAACCTCCTACTGTGATCACAGTGTGAAGGCATGATAAGGCCACATTCCATGTTTCAATGCCCGTGAGCGTAATCAATGTCCATAAACGATGTTCTCGCATGTCTATTCGATTCATGGCCCCTGTGGGAAAATCGGGAGCCAACAATTCCACGGACCCAATGAAAATTCGCAATACATTGGCGATACGTTTAGCTTAAGTAAAGCACACGAGGAATAAAATCGTTTCATTGGTTGGATAATTTGTTTGTTTTGGTTACCGATACTTTTATAAATATAAATACTTCATATTTGTTCACGAGGAGGTAGTAACCTACGGCATACGAGTATATGTATATTGGAATGCTTACTAATAAACGAAGCGTAATGTGCTTACAAATATAGTATAAAACAAATATAGTTGTGTGTAATAATATTTACTTTACTGATAACAATCGAACGTTAATAAAATATTTTCCATTTCGACCGACTTTAAGTGTTTCTAATACTATCTTATTCTTTATTTATATATTTTCCATTCACGGTCCTCTTCGAGTACCTCCAAACTTTATTCTCATTAATGTATTGTGAGTGCCTCGATACCTTGATGTCAAATGTATCATACTGTTTTAATTACTGTTAGCTCCATTACCAATTTAAAATAGGAAAAGAACAATTAAATGAATTTCAAAGTTGGATTGCTATATGATTTAAAGATTGTTGTTACAGATTCGTTGAGAGTACGAACGGAAGCTGCGTGGAGCAAACTTATGACTACTACACACCTGAAAATGTCCATAAAGGTATGTGTTAATACAGTTAGATAATCATCAGCATGCTTTGTAAGAAATGCACAAGTCAAATAATTATGTTCTAATGGAAAACCATCGTCGGATACCCCCGGTTGATTCTATTACGTTACTCTCCATTCATCACCCGTGGGCAAATTGCTACTCATTTCGTCGTTTTGTTTACTATGAAATGCCGCAATCCGATTGGTTCGCTAAGAAAATCCAGCGGATCTGCCAACCAATCAAGTTTACGCTTACCTACCACTTCGATGACCGATAATCGTGTAGCTAGGTCGTCCTGTAGTTTGCAACACCGGTTAAGTTTATTTACGCACAAATTACACGCAACGTCACTGTCTTCATGGGCAATGATACCGATTTCGTTTAAGACCGACGTGTATTTTGCAATACTTGCTGGAGTGCCCAAAGATCTGTAAGAACATCTGTCGCGGATCGCTGACAGACATACTTTACACTTGCGATGCGCTGTACTTGTCGCCATGTTTACGTTCTCAGGTCACCGTATTGATCTTCCGATTGAAGAGTATTTAATTTTGTAACCTATCATCTGATTGGATAATGTCTGTTCTGTTCTATTCAAACAAAACGACGAAACGAGTAGCAATTTGCCCACGGGTGATGAATGGAGAGTAACGTAATAGAATCAACCGGGGGTATCCGACGATGATGGAAAACTGGTTATTTTCTACCAGTTCAAATGTATTACGAATATAATTTCAAACTCTTCATCGTACGAGTTCGCTTTTTAGTCGAGGTTTAAACACGAGAAGGTCTTCTAGCTGCCCCAGTGCATTAGATATTTATTAAGGTTTCCTTTTTGCACTCTCATAGCTGTTCGTTTTCTCAATATGGCCATATTTTTGTATTGAATATTGTGATGTAATGATAAAAGAAAAAAACAGGCAAATAAACCACACTAATACAATTTCCACTATGTACTTACGCTGTCTCTATACATGCTTAAAGACTTTTTATTTATCATAGCATCAGATCAAAAAGAGAATAAGTCAGTTTTGAAGACAGCTTTCCAAGTTATTGGAGGCACATTGCTGGTTGTTTTAATGGCGCTTGTGGCCAAAGCCATTTTTATTGCCCGAAAGAAGAGACAGCAAGGTAACGGTTATTTTCTTTCATGATTAACCTACACCTATGTTTTACATACAAGATCTCTCACTTATATTAATAAGTTCTCTAGTAGACCCACTGATGGAAGTAATGACCTGTAGCAATGTGCAGCAATTAGTCTCAGTGACTTATATCACCTCATCGATTGGATGTTACAACAACCGGTAACCTCCAGGGTTCTTTCTTGAAATTACTACAGCACAGACGCTTTATTCATACTTTTATTAACTATGTTTGTATAGTTTTAATTATATTTGTTTTATTAAAGTTCAAGCCATGCGTTTGGCAAGGCAAGCATGGCATCCATTTAGTGTGCTTGTAATTTTTTTATATATCAAAATATGCACTAAATACTACTTTATTGCATGTAACTTTATTTAAACCACTCATCATCTACAGTATGCTGATTATTTTGTTATAAACATAGCTTGAATTTTTCATTTATACATCACGTGTAAACATAAATGATCGGTTGGTGGTATGATTTTGTTTTGACATAACGAATCCAGAGAATGACTTATTGATATTCAGTGAGAAATATATCCTATTAATATAAAAGTATTTGCATATTTTGTAAAGTTCTTTACTTGAAAATGTTTTCATTAAACAGACGGATATAACGTAAATGTAATGGTGTATGCCTCAAGCTTGTCTCACTCGCCATAGTTCTGCTGGATTAAGTATTCTTATAATGGTACCTTACCATCATCATCTTACCCTTTGTCAAAATGACTGTTGTGAATTTAATTTTGTCTCTTGAACTACACAAAGTAATATAAATCCATAATGTTAAATAGTTTTTATTACATATACGTTTAATATGCATTGTCTTCTAGAAACATCGGTACTGCCAACGAAGAGTTCGGATTCCATGAGATGTATTTTGTCAAGTAACACAACCTGCAACAATGACCTTAACGTTGATGGTCCACTGGATGAACTTGTAAGAGGGGAACTGCCTTCCATATTGACTTCTCGAGAATTAGGTATTTAACCACACTTTCTGTTATCTTTAATAATTTGTTCTTACATTTCAGAACCTTTATAAAAGAAATGCCATAAAGATAGGGAATAAAAGTGAATACATATTAATGTCTGGTCTTTTTGAAGTTGGGGATTTAAATTTGGAAATAGTGTATATTTTGTAAGGAATGCCTCAACTTGAATGAGATTTAACTTAAAGATATGGACATGTAGAATGCTTTTTATATTGCAATTAAATAGAATAACAAATAAGTTTAAATTTAATACTTCTAAGTATATAGTTATGTCTAAATGTAAGTAAACAGCACGAGCAGTGAATAAAGACAGATTTCAGAAACCGTTAACCTTTCATTTGAATTTCTCCTTATATGGAGAAAATAATGTCTCTAGTATAGAAGGGTGTGACGCTTGGTATGAATGTTTTGATATTATTTCATAATTATTCCCACTGATTGCGTGTGTAGCATTAATTTTGTTAAATTTCGGTTAAAATGGATTGTAAAGCAACCGATTCAGTCCCATCTTCACATGTGATTTAGTTCATTTATACTTTCTGCTTATGAATAATATAGAAATAATTTATATATTGTGGCCTTGGTTGTGTTTGCATTGCAGTTGCATGTATAGTCACATTTACTAAACATCACAAAGTTGTGAAATTGTCTTAAACTTTTATGTGTTTTGCTTGAGGCAAATCATAACATTGGGCCAATGAGGAAAACCTTATATGTTAAGCGGAGCATAGGCAATGTGACTAGAGATGCGAATTTTCAAACTTTGGTTAACCGCGGCTTCCATATAGAAACGAATCCTCAATAAACATATCATGGATCCTTCTATATGCTATCAGGTCGTTTTAAGAGTGTATATAGATATAAAATAAGCGTGCCATTTTTTTTCAGATGCGCTTCTACCTGTGGAAGACCCAAATTACCCGACTATGAAATTTACTGAAAGTCACTGCCATGAGCTCGGTAAACTCATCAGCGGAGACGAACTTGTGATGACATTTTACCGCGAGCTTGGGATGAATGAAACGTTTTACAACCCATACAGGGATAAATTCTACAAAGATAAAATTCTATTTCAAGACTGCGTCTTCGGATCTTTGAAAGATTGGAGTAGGGCAACTCCGAACGTCACTGTTGACTGTGTATGCAAAGCTTTAAAATCCACGTCCTTTGGCAGTATTATACCAGAGTTTTTGGATAAGATAACCACCTGTAAAGACATTACATGAAACCAAGTCTCTCTCTCTCTCTCCCAGAGGAAGGGGAGGGAGCGAGAGAGAGAGAGTGAGAGAGTAAGAGGGAGAGAGGGGATGGAGAAAGAGGGAGAAAGAGAGGTGAGAGAGAGGGAAAGATAGAGATGTATAAAGATAGTGATTTAAAATGATATGTTAAATATGATTGGTTGTACTGGCTACAATCAACAAGTGAGGACGACGATAAACGTGTGTAAATGCAGCAAATATTGCTTTGGTCAACCGACCAACGAAAATTCCTGTAAACTCTCAGGTAAAATGTTAGTTTACATCATCATTATTCTAACAGTGACTGAAGTTTATATGTATTTAAGATGCTGTTTGTCACTTTATAATTTATATTATTGTATATATTTTTATTTATAAGATAAGATAATGTAAGATAATCTTTTATTATAGTGACGTGATGAAATTATATACAGTAACGAACATAATAAAATCAAAGCAAAATATCACCTGGCCCAACGGGCCTATTAGTCACCTTGAAGTAAAAGAAAATTAACATCGTACAGTAGATAATCCATAGAATAAAATAAAGTAAATTGTTCATGCGCCAAAGAAAATTAGTTTCAAAATGGATATAAATTGGTAATCTGATAATATTAGAATCAATTTTGATTATCCTATACCTGGTTGTTACGTTTTGGTTTTATTTTGGTTTTGAAAATAGCTTAAACTTGTCATTTTTCAAGTATATTGTCTTTAAAAGTGGTTAGCACATACACATTTTCAACAAGTATGTTATTTGATGAGAAAATAAATCTTAGTCACATTTCCTGTGCAATGTTTGTGTAAATGAAAGCGTTGAAACAATGCTCTTGTATGATAACCAGCTATAGCTTCTGTCTTCCATTTTAGGACAATAATTATCATTGCATTTCTCAATGTTGAAACAATACATTGAGATGATCTGAAAATATGCTTGCATTTTAATTGCATTTTAATTGAGTGCTTATCACATTTTGTGGAGATTACTGTCTTTTTGTTTTTTTCTTGGCATATGTATTACCAAATATTGTTTACTTTATTGCAATATGTGATAGATCGGTTGAAATCCAAATGCAATTTAAATGAACGATTTTTCCTGTTGATGTTTGTGTATTTATTTGAGAACTACGAAAGCTTGCTTAGTGTTGTCTGTTTTAATATATTAAATGAAGAAAACTGTTAAAACAATTATTATATGTTTTTTTTATATATATTTTGTTATTTAAACAAGTGCATTCTTTATGTTTTCCAAAACACTGCATGTGCTCTTTCTATCTATTTTATAAAACTCCTTTTAAGTGCAATATGTTGATTCGAAATTCTTTTTATTGCTTGCATTAGGGAAACCTATCAGAAAGTGCAATGTTAAAGCTCTGTAAGACTGGTTTAAGCACTCTACTCGGTCCATATTGCCGATTGACCGTTCCAAGGTTGTTCTCTATTTTAGTTTATATATGTGTATACTGAATTTAGAATAAACAGTAAGTCTCTTCAAAATTGTCTCGTTAAAAAAGGTTTATTATCAAAATGCTGGATTGCTTCATGTTCATTTTCTTAAAGGCAATTTCAGTGTTTTCCGAATGTGTTATATTTGTCTCTGATATTGTAAAGAAAACTGCTACATTTGTAATATCCAAACATGTTTCTCGCGTGTTGTTTTTTTTATCATTGTTACTTAGTAGTATATGCGCGACTAAATTATTTATGGGAAAAGAAATTGCATTGTTTATCCTCATCATTTTGTTATGAAAACAGCATTATGCCGTAAAATTAATTAAAAAAAAATAAACTGTTAAGAAAAAATGTGTTCTTTTTTCTTCAACGTCAAACATTGGTACAGACTTGTGTTTCTGAAAATACTAAAATCCGTTGTGACGATAACGACGGCAATAACGACGATGACGATGCAGCAGCCTTAACGCTTACATACACTTGCGGACGTATAGGACATTTGAAGACACTTGGATGAACATGTAGATTCTATGGTACACTTGTAGACACTTGGGTACAATTGTAGACATGGTGGTACAGATGTAGACACTTTGGTACACTGTAAGACACTTTGGTATGTCTGTAAACTAGAAAGTACACGGGTAGACTTTTGCTACACTTTGTTAACTTGCACGATACATGTGCACACGTATAGACTCTTGTTTGGATATACTTATAGGGTGGTACAGTTGTAGAGTCTTGGGTACACTTGTAGACACTGTGGTACAGTTGTAGACACTTGGGTACAGTAACTGTTGTAGACTCTTGGATATACTTATAGACACGGTGGTACAGTTGTAGACACTAGGGTACAAGACAAGGTGGTACATTTGTAGACTCTTGGGTACACTTGAACACACGGCGTTACAGTTGTAGACACTTGGGTATACTTATAGACACGGTGGTACAGTTCTTATAAGCCAGTTTAATTACATGATTACGTTATTTTTAATTTACAACCTATCTTACTTCAAATGTGCAAGAGCTGCATGACGAATCACGAACCAAGAATCCCGGGTTATCCCAATCTGACTAAAGCGCCCGCTAGGATCTAATACCGACCCATTACCTATCATCTTTTGGTGACCTTTCATACGACCAATCAGAGTCTTGCTTAAAAGAATCTGAAAGTCCTCAGTAAACACAGAGAACACATTTGTCAGATATAGTAAATATCAATCGCCACAGAGTTTTTCAAAATGGCCGATGCACCTGTAAGAACACAAATCAATTTGTTTTGATCGCTGTTTTATTTGTGGATTTGCATTACAGCGAATAGAAATCATACCTCTACAGTGGAATAAAGCCTGGTATCTGATGAGAGAGAGAGAGAGAGAGAGAGAGACAGAGAGAGAGAGAGAGAGAGAGAGAGAGAGAGAGAGAGAGAGAGAGGGAGGGAGGAGGGAGAGAGAGAGAGAGAGAGAGAGAGAGAGCGCAGTTTATAAGGAGTGGGTTTCATATCGACATGTACCTGAAGGGAAGATCGTGTGCTTTAGTCAGATTGGATGTATCCATACTATTCCTTTCAAGGTTCTTTTCCGAACGTGTACGGAAAGTGCCGAAGATGATGCGAACGCTGTAGAGAACAGAATGTCTAACAACTCGAGTACACTTGTTGTCGACCCTCGGACAAAACTTGTAAAATCTTGGGCGCCCATATCAGCCCACGTGTAAAGCTAGGGTGCACTATGTATACACCCACTTTGTTGCAGATACTGTAATCCAGACTACAGTATTCATTGCTTGAATCATGATATTATTTAATTAAGTTTTAAGGGTTAAATAATGATATATATTTAAGGGTCAGACAATGATATGTATTATAACACACACCTCTTTCTACACACACATGCATTACAGGAATGGTGTAATATGCGGGTATATTGTTTAACCCAGTAAACATTGTTTTACAGCAAGATGTTCTACTTCATTTTATTAATATTTTGGTTGTGAGGTGAAACATTGATATGTATTTAAACACAATCATCTCTCTCTACAAACATATCTGTTTTATCTAATATATATGTAAGTGTATTGTTTAACTTAGCAAACATTGTTTTTTGATGTTGTGGAAACAGGAATGGTGTAATATACGGGTATATTTTAAAGTCGATAAACATTAATTAAATATGAGTTGAAATAATCTCTCTTTCTTCATGAGGGATAAAACTATGAAGTGTATCTCTACTATCAACTTATCCACATCCAGCAAACGATTTCAGATTTGAAACGATTTTGATATCCAGTCATCATGTCTCTAAATATTCGTAAACACGCCCTTTCCCATACTGACCAATAAATTTAGAATCTTTAGAAATTATTACCTATAAATTACAAAACATAGCTAACTCTCCCCCATAACATGTGGATAATTGTTTGAACACTATACTCAGGATGAATAGCTTTTTTTGAGAAAAAGGATGCCTATGGGAGGGTAACTAGGGCCACCACCAAATTCGGACGGCTAAAAGAGTTGTCATTAACCCCATTTCATGGAGTGAACTTATGTACATTTAAGCTACAATAGAAATTGTTTTAGTTCACCAAGTATCCGATTCGACGTTACCCACAGTCAGCGGGTTTCTTTCAGTTTCACAGAGGCCAAGGAACTGAAGGACTTGCTCAACCTCTATCTGGAGGAGTACGAACTTCTCTTTTTTTGGAAGGGTATGTATTTTTATATTTTATTATTCAAACCTAAGATAAATGAAGTCAGATATCAACAACAACACATGTAAATAATTATTTTGTATTGTCAACGTTTTGCCATTATCGCTTCCATCAGGAAATATAAACATATCTTGTTTCATTAGTTTTTCAATAACTAACGTGGTGGTGTATATATGCTTATTACTGTGAGGGAATTGAAGAGAGAAAGAGAAAACCTACATGTATGTACTGAGTATGAAACATAAAATATATTGGTGGGGCATGAAGTGTGTGGTCAATATTTTTACACAGTCTATCATAAGTAATCTGGGAGGTTTCCTCTTGAACAAGATTCGAACTCGTGATTATGTAAAACTTATGTTTATTTGTTTAATGTTATATAGATTGAAGATCAACCTCAGGTGGGCACCCCACCCCCACGAGCGATCCTTCCACCCCTACAACCAACCCTTCCGCCTCCGCAGCAAACCCCGACAGCGTCGGTACAGCAGGTTTTCGCGCCTCAGCCTCAGCCAACTCTGCAGCCAATCTCACCACAGCTAAACGTTCAGGGAGGGACGAGCTTCGAAACGACTGAAGTGGTAAGTTGTTGACGATAGATTGTGATAGGTTTCAACATAAAGTATAAAGTACTAGTCCAACCCAAGAACTTTTTTATAGGAACACATTTCCGGATGTTTTTCGTTTTTCTTGCATGAAAAAATAAAATCCTCTTGAACATGATTTGAACTTATGTTTATATGTTTAATGTTACATAGATTGAAGATCAACCTCAGGTGGGTGTCCTACCTCCGCAGCAAACCACACCACCACCATCGATACAGCAGGCTTCCCCGATCTCACCACCTGTAGCACGGCTAAACGTACAGGGAGGGGCGAGCTTCGAGACGGTTCAAGTGGTAAGTTGATGATGGATTGTGACAGGTTTCAACATAAAGTATAAAGTACTAATCCAACCCAAGATTTTTTTATAGGAAAACATTAATTATTAATTATTATTTTTTTACTTTTAATTTTAGCTGAATGTAGCTGAGCAACAAGAATTTATGATGGATGATGAAGTCTTTGTCGCCATCCCGGTAAGAACATTAACCATTTATAATTGTTTAGAGCATGTGTGAGGGGTTGTTGGTTCAGTACTCGGTTGTGACTTATCAAATTTATTATTTATTAGGGTTATTTCAAGAACTGTTTAACTTGATAATGTAACTCAGTAATATACCGCTCATCTATAGCATAATACTAAATTGTAACGACTATATATATATCTTATACCTTAAGTAAAGATTGGATCTTAAAACCACATCAACAACGTATATAATTTATAAAAGTTTATTTCATAACAATCATAAATCATAACTATAGTAAAAAAACTTAAAAGTATGAGTCAATTTTGATATATTAAAATAATACATTTATTATGTCTCATGTATAGGATCAATTAAGTCTTTTGATTTTTCTTTCAGATTGTTCAGCAGCAGAACTAAAATAATTCGGAATGAAATTTTGAATTTATAATGTTTCCCGAATTATAAGTAGATTTTAGAAAAAATTTATCTTTGTTTTATTTTGTAGTGACCATAAGCAAATGACTTAATTCCATCTTCTAAAATGTATCTTTTATCACAGAAACATGAGAGTCCGATTTTACTAATTTTTTCAAGAAAAATATGGTGGTTATGACTTCGAAATGAACTCATTTGTGAAACTAGTTGTGAGTTTTTAAATAAGACATTTTTATAGTTTTCCATTCTTAATTCCTTATTCACCACCATCTTTGCTATACCTTTTGCTCTCTTATCTTCTTTTCCATCACATGTAAATGCATACATTTTAGGTCTTAAACCACAAAACTCTGAAATACACTTTTCATTAGTTTCACTTTTCATTTTCCCCATCACTTTTTTGTTTACATTGCTATGAAGAAAGTGTGATTCGGGAAAATCTGAAGTGTCAAACAAATGTGAGTACTTGTACATATCCTGGAACACATCCTCTGTTTCACAACTAAACAAGAAAGAATCAGTGTCCGTCATTTGTAACTGTAATGAATCACCATACATTTTTTCATGTGGTTGTAATTAAAAATCATACATAACTACTTTTGAAAGATCTAAAACAGTCATACCAATGTAAATTGGTTTGTTCAATTTAACTTTAAATCGATTCAACTCCACACCTACAAGGTCCTCCGAAAAGATTCTATGCAGTTTGTATGTAGATTTAGCAGAAAGTTTCTTCAAGCGTCCCTCCGTATGACACAACTCTACAGATCGATGCTTGCGGAGATTCTCCTATCGTCTTGCCATGAGGTAAAATGAAAAAGAAATTGGTAGTATTAATAAGATTTCTACAAGTGAGGTAAGAACAAATTTAAAGAAAACATAATTTATTGAATATTACACTATTTGTTGAAAACAAAAAGGTATTGAAAATAGTTGATAAATGTAAAGTACTCTGTCAAAAAAATTACAATGTAAATTTAGTCAAATAGATTTAAATCTCCTCTGCCTTCAAATTCATTAACATAAATATTTCATTAGTATAGTTCGTTTATAAAAAAAAACACTTACCAAAAACTGAATTATTCATCAAGTTTGAAGAAGTTCTTCCCAAAGGTTGATCTGGCTTTTTTTCTCATCTCAGCATTGAATTCCACATAGGGTTTCATAAAAGCTTCTTGCTCAAACTCTAAGACACGATGTATTTTCTTTAATTTCATTCCAAGTTGTAGATAGAGTTTGAGGTTTCTGTAGTGAAGTACATAGTTTTTCTTTTCTTCCAATGTTGTCAGTAATTTTCCCACCTTTGCTCTAGATGGTAATTCGTTGTTTTTGTGTAGTTTTTTCAAAACCTTTTGTGCATAAGGTGATAATTTTTCATTTTCTATAAATTTTTTCTCAGGAGCTAATGGATAATCGTTATGAGTATCATGCAAAGTCTCTGGAATATTCTAGATCAACCTCTAAAATATACCCCTTTGATTCATCCTCAGATATTTTTTCAATATCAAAAAATTCTATTTCTTCATTATCAAGGAATCCGAAAAAGCCTGTTGGTAATTTATCTGATAAAGATAAACCATATAAATTGTTCACATCATAGTACAATAAATATTCTGTTTTCTGAGAGGGGTCATAACCTTCAATGTAGGGATTATTTGCTTTTTTATATCTGTTTGATATTTGACTTATACCTCCTCTAATACCCTTTTCAATAAACAAAATTTGATTTATATCTGTCATTAGTTGTAAAGTTACTCCTGTCATTTTTAACATGGCTTGCCAACTAAGACCTGGACTGGTATAAAAGTGGCACGGATCAAGACCATAACACTCTTGAGACATATCTCTAAATTGTTCAAATACATCAGCTAAAAGTAACACATCTGTTTTCAAATATAAATCATGATACTCTCCCAACGTTTTGAATTTACATACATCAAAAACATGTTTTGCATGCTCATATTCTTCATCTGAAATATTATCATTTGTTAGAGAGGAGTAGAACTGTTCTTGAGGAGGGAGTTTATTTTCCTCAAATTTTTCCCATTTGTCCATATATTCATATGGATAGACCCCCTTTCTTAATAAAAGTTATGTATGGTTTGTAATTTCACTTTGAAAATGTTTAAATGCTGACAATCCATCTTGAGCTAGATCACGAACAAGAGTATCTAAAGAAGAGGGTAAAAATGCAAACGAGTCAATGAATCTCAGTTTCCCAATACTAAAACTAATATATTTTTCCATGGTTTGGGGGATGCAATTTATTTTCCCATTTTTAAAAGATCCAATACTTTGACATAGCAAATGACTATCAAAATTTTTTAAGTTATGGAAGATGACAGGAATGAAATCAACCTGTTTGCATTGTAGATTACAATTCATATGACTTGCACCAATATACTTTCCAGATGTATGGTCATGATGTCTCGCTTTTTTATCTTTACTCAAAAATATTTGTTTACATAAACAACATGTACTAGCTGTTTGAAATGATTTTTCTTCATCAGAAGAAAGATTTAATGGCTTAACTGTTCTCATAAGTTCTTGTATCTCATCACTCTCTCTCAGAAGACATTCTATTAATTTTCGAGAGGCATTACAACCTCTATACACAACTGTGTCTTTAGTATGGTTTGAGTTTGTAGAAATAACCTTATAACCAAATGAGCATGGTTCTAATAACTGAGCACGTGTTATAGAATCAGATTGTTTTTCATTTAAAGGTATATTCAATGTTTCAAAGTCTGCATAGATAACATATGGAACACGTAATGTTTTACTATTATCTTTGAATTCAAGAAAGCAGTCTTTTTCTGTTGGTAATTCAATTTTTTGTTCACCATTAACTTGGCAGTTTGTAATGTGATCATTAAGTGAACTTTCATTGATAAACCCATGCAAGCAATAACGACAGTAAAAATAAGTCCTATTACTTTTTCTCCTAAAACTTAAAAAGCTATTGAAGTTACGAATCAAACAATAGTGTGATTTGTTTTCTGATTGTAGAAGTAATAGATTAATATGATGCAGTCTGACATTTTGTTTTGTAACACGTAATGGTATAATATCATTATCTTACCATGCAAAGATATTAACAGATATAGAAGGATTCTGTTTTTCAAATGTATTGAGTTGATTGACTGATACTGGGTATGATATACCTTCCATGTTTAATTCATTCTCATATGGTTTATAGTCACTTACCAGAGGTGAATCTGAGGGGTGTATGGAGGCGAGACAACTCCAGAGAAAACATTTTTGATCTAGATTTCTGATGTTCAGTAGACTACGAGATTTATTCAAAGCTTTAGGTAGTTCCATATAACTCGAACCTGTTAACGGAGAATATATCACCGTATGCACCACTAATTGCAACACCTTTTTTAATATCCATCCAGACGACTCTCTTATATATTTTTCAAAACTGTCAAACATTTTATGAAAACTTTCATTCACATCATGTTCATCGAATGTATCCAAATTTAGTACAGCATATGTTCTACCTCTAAAATGTGGCTTTGCAGTTTGCTCCTCAACAGTGTCTTTGCTCAACTCAACTTGTATGGATAAATACCAATTAAATCCATTGTTTTGTATGCGAGATCTTAAGAATTTCTCCACTTCAGTTCTAACATTAGCAAAAAATGTTAACATGTCATGTTGGTCACTATGATTGGGTTGAATGGTGTAATCAATCACAGATTGATTTAATGCCGTCTCCGGTTTACGATGATAAGCATGATCTTGGAAGTTGTTGCCCCCAGATGATGTTGACTTAGCATAATCAAGATCACTTGTTGATGATGAAGATGTATTTTCATGATCTAGTAAGTTGCTGGTACTGTTGCTCTCAGATGATGTTGACTTAGCATAAACATGATCACTTGATGATGTTGACGGTGTATTTTCATGATTTAGTAAGTTGTTGGTACTGTTGCTCTCAGATGATGTTGACTTAGCATAAACATGATCACTTGATGATGTTGAAGGTGTATTTTCATGATTTAGTAAGTTGTTGGTACTGTTGCTCTCAGATGATGTTGACTTAGCATAAACATGATCACTTGATGATGTTGACGGTGTATTTTCATGATTTAGTAAGTTGTTGGTACTGTTGCTCTCAGATGATGTTGACTTAGCATAAACATGATCACTTGATGATGTTGAAGGTGTATTTTCATGATTTAGTAAGTTGTTGGTACTGTTGCTCTCAGATGATGTTGACTTAGCATAAACATGATCACTTGATGATGTTGAAGGTGTATTTTCATGATTTAGTAAGTTGTTGGTACTGTTGCTCTCAGATGATGTTGACTTAGCATAAACATGATCACTTGATGATGTTGAAGGTGTATTTTCATGATTTGCATAAGTCCTGTAATAGGTATGGTCTTGAAGATTTGCTGTCTCCGAATTGTCCTTTGAATTTGATGGTTCTTCAGAGGTTCTAGGGTGGACATTATCTTGAAGATCCGATGTAGATAACCTCTTTGAAGTTTTGTAATGTGCATTCCCATCTTTCTGATTGTGTTTCTTTTTAAGATGTCTTTTTAAAACATCTTGCCTTCTATATTTACAATCGCATAGTGGACATTCAAAAAAAAGAGGTGTGAGTTAGAATATGTCTAACCAAATGTTGCTTCCTTATAAAACTTTTCGAACATTTATCACACTGAAATGTTCTCTCTGTTTTCAACACCTTGTTATCTTTTTCATGTTCAGTTTCCAATTTTCTCTTTAAAGATTGAATTTCCTTTTTAAGATCATCACAATCTTTAGGATATTTTTCAATAAGTTCATCAGTTAAGTCCGACATATTTTTGATGTTTTCACTATGAACGTAGAACACAAAATGATATTGATAACGTGACACTTCTGTAATAAGAGATTTCACATTATTGAAATTTACCGCCTTATCCTATTTAAATTTACCGCCATAATTCAAATATTGTATTCAATCCAGTTGCGTTTCCCTCGCTTTTTACCTGTCATAGGTGATCTATTTAACATAGCGTTGTATTTGCGATTTACATAGAATTGTTTTCGATGATTTTGATAGTTTAAATGTGACAGCAGATACTATATATATAGCTTCACAAACCAAATATAATCCCCCTAGATATCCACTATGGAACATTGTTGTTACAACAAACTCTCACTGGTAGGAAATTGCAATCTCTTTGTTTTCCTAATATGTTGGATGAAGCATTACCTTCCCGTCTAATCACTGGGAGATTTTTCACTAAAGTGGGTGAATGGTGTTGTATATTTACATGAGCAGCTTAATATGGTGACTTTATCGGTGGCAATGAGCTGACAACCCCATTCCAATAGCATAAGATATTAAATCTTAAGATAATCGGATGATATAGTAAGCTGACAGTTATCCTCCTTCATTCAATATGAAAATATTTTAAACATTGATAAAAGGGTCATTTACTAAATTCCAACATTACTTCATATTTGTTGGGGTGAAGCTGCTTCGACCAGGATTTGATTCAGGAGACCTAAATTCCAACATTACTTCAGTACAATCTGTCATGTTTATTGTCCTTCTAAAAATGAGACGAGTAAAGAAATACTTTCCCTTAAATCCCACAGGGATTCAAACTGATTTATATCCAAAGTGAGTTGTGTACCACCTTTTTGCATCACAATGAATGTCTTATTTCGTTTTCTCTTGATAGTAACAAAAAGTTTATCATCTAACTTAAGAGAATCTGCTTAGATAATGGTGACCAGTCTACACTCTGAAAACCATACTCTCTAAAGTAACGCAATGTATCCTCTGTAAAACGTAACTGTGCTTGTGCCATTATGAAAATTAAGACTATGGTTTATATTTGAATTAAGATATTCTGCAGTCTAATACAACCATTAAGTGTTATCAGAGAGTAAGGATTTCGGAGTTGGGTCGGCTATACACACAAACACAAACACTTTTACCCACCATATTAAAAATGGCGGTGGAAGTCTAGTGGGTTAACCTGATAACACAATGACGTTTGGTGGGTTGGTGGGTGAACCCACAAAAAAAAAAACTTTCAACGAAATGATTATGCCACTAATAATTACATGTGTCGTCTATAAGTTTCTGGATACACAAACGATAAGAGGTAATAATTCTAAATGGACTGAATAGTCAAGTTTTGGTCAATATTGATTTACATTTTTATGCAAAACTTGATGGTGTTCATCATATTATTTTGTAAGCAATGTGTCTTAACGTCAACATATTTTAAGGAAACCTGAAGACGATTCGTCACGAATGGAAATAGTTCGATTGATCTTCATTTGCGTGGGATGGCTACTCAGCCAGTACTTTAGTCTAGTTGATCTTCATTTACATGGAATGGCTACTATGCCGGTACTTTAGTCTAGTTGATCTTCATTTACATGGAGTAGCTACTATGCCGGTACTTTAGTCTAGTTGATCTTCATTTACGTGGAATGGCTACTCAGCCAGTACTTTAGTCTAGTTGATCTTCATTTACATGGGATGGCTACTCAGCCAGTACTTTAGTCTAGTTGATCTTCATTTACATGGGATGGTTACTCAGCCGGTACTTTAGTCTAGTTGATCTTCATTTACATGGGATGGTTACTCAGCCGGTACTTTAGTCTAGTTGATCTTCATTTACGTGGAATGGCTACTTTGCCGGTACTTTAGTCTAGTTGATCTTCCTTTACATGGAATGGCTACTCAGCCAGTACTTTAGTCTAGTTGATCTTCATTTGTATTGAATGGCTACTATGCCGGTACTTTAGTCTAGTTGATCTTCATTTGTATTGAATGGCTACTATGCCGGTACTTTAGTCTAGTTGATCTTCCTTTACATGAAGGGGCTACTCAGCCAGTACTTTAGTCTAGTTGATCTTCATTTACGTGGAATGGCTACTATGCCGGTACTTTAGTCTAGTTGATCTTCATTTACGTGGAACGGCTACTCAGCCAGTACTTTAGTCTAGTTGATCTTCCTTTACATGGAATGGCTACTCAGCCAGTACTTTAGTCTAGTTGATCTTCATTTGTATTGAATGGCTACTATGCCGGTACTTTAGTCTAGTTGATCTTCATTTACATGGAATGGCTACTCAGCAAGTACTTTAGTCTAGTTGATCTTCATTTACATGGAATGGCCACTCAGTCAGTACTTAAGTCTAATTGATCTTCATTTACATGGAATGGCTTATCAGTCAGTACTTTTGTTTAGTTGATCTTCATTTACATGGAATGGACGCTCGGTCAGTACTTTAGTCTAGTTGATTTTCCTTTACATGGAATGGCTTCTCAGTTAGTACTTTAGTCTAGTTGATCTTCATTTACATGGAATGGCCACTCAGTCAGTACTTTAGTCTAGTTGATCTTCATTTACATGGAATGGCTTCTCAGTCAGTACTTTAGTTTAGTTGATCTTCATTTATATGGAATGGCCACTCTGTCAGTACTTTAGTCTAGTAGATTTTCCTTTACATGGAATGGCTTCTCAGTCAGGACAATCAAAGAAGAGTTTTGTTTTGATTTTAACCCACAATATTGGGTACACTTTTAGACCCTCTGGTATGCTTGTAGACCCTCGGGTACACTTGAAGATACACTGTTACACTGAAAGACCGTCTGGTACACTTGATGATACTTTCATTATTGGAAACTGGGGTTATTTGTAGACACTCAAGTGCATTTGTAGACTTTAGGTACACATGTGCATGGTGATCACTCTGTTACTTTTTGTAGATAGTTGGATAGGCTACATGTCTTGACGCTCACATCCCCTTCTAAAACCCTAGCACAGGGCTTCGTGGTTAAATTTCACGTACGCGAACATGCGTTCTTCATGAACGTCCGCAAATTGCGATTCAGTCCTTACATTTACATTGATATTATCGTTTCAGACCTAATTTCTACTTATGATTGTAAGGCAAGTGCTCGACAAGTAAAGATAATAATGGCAAACACGTAAATTGTTTTGTATTCAACTGCCGTGCGCTTTCGAATGCCTCGCCAAACATCGTAAGTCATTGATTGTCGCCTGAAAGATTGCTGAACTTCTTTAGTGCGTTTGATCCATGGGTGTTGTTTTCGTCATTTATTCAAGGCGGTCACCATGGAAACAGGCGCGTATCTGGGTCGTTTTTGAAGTTACGCACAATTACAAGGGAAATAACCTTTGTAGTAATACTTTTGACTATATTCGGTTTTTTTCTAACGAATAACAGGTAAAATGCGGACATGCGAGGTAAAATACGAACGACTAAAGTCCTGACGTGTATAAGTTTAATCATTTTAAAACCTTTTCAACTTTAATGGTGTGGTAGAAAGATTTTATAACATAGAAATTACGGAAATAAGATATATCATTCCTAACCCGGTGTAGGCATCGACTTTCTTAGTGTTTTTGGTACTTTCAGATTTTCGATTTTTCAAACGGAAGTTACGCACGTGCGTAAAGTGCGTAATGGCAGAAACGCGCCTGCATGAAAATTCCAAAATACTTAAAAAGAGCACGTTAGCATATTATGTATTATTTGCGTTTACTGATTTCAACTTAGTTTTTATACATTATATGTGAAAATCATAATATTCTTTTAAAAGAAGAAACGGTAGTAAATGTCTGTTATAAATCTATATTTTCACATTTCATCTCATCCAAAAATGCTGGAATGCAATGTTTGGGATATTTGTCCTAGATACTAGTTATACGAGATTTATATAGTCGATCAGTAAACTCTATGTTCTTTACCTATGTAAATACACTGATAAAGGATGTGACAGAAGAATTACTGGTTTTGATAGTTAAATTGGTTATGGGCGGATCCAGAACATTTTGGTGGGGGTACGATTCAAGATCTATTCAACTATATCGCAGTAAATACTAGACACAAAAACACTATATACACAGTAAGGGACCCTAACTTCGACCAAAGTAGTCAACAGACAAAATTTACTTTACAAGCTTAGTATTTTAAGCTTGCATGTATGTGTTTTCACAGCTTTACTCTTTTATCTGATGAAAGCTTCAGGAAGTTTGAGGACGGTCCTTGCAGGGGCGTGCCTATGCGACTTTTGAGTTAACGCACTATTCCTAAGGGAGTCGGGGAGCATGCCCCTCTCCACCTCCTTCCCCTCATCTCCCACCCCCGAAATTTCTTTTTTCCATAGAACGCCGTAGATGCATTTTGTGGTGGGTGAAGGACTCTCATTGTCTCTGTACAAAGAATTGTCTAAGTGCAGGAAGAGGGATGGGATTAGCCGGCATTTTTGCCGATACTGTGCAGCGACATTTCTATCATTATAGCACAGGAGCACTTATGAGGTGCCCAGGGACTGAACCCGGTCGGTCCATTTTACTGACACCGACGAGTCAGGCGTAACGATGTCCCCTAAGCCCCGAACGTTAGAAAGGAAGCCACTACTACCAACTTCGAAGTCTTTGCTTTGACCCGGCCGGGGTTTGAACCCACGACCCCCCGATCCGCAAGCCGACGCTCTACCAACTGCGCTAAGTGCAGGACGAGACAGAAAAACGTCAAACAGGATTGCAGCAGAAATGTTTAGAATTTGTAAAAATGCTTAAATTACAATTTAAATAATGAACACAACTAACTGATAGTGCCTTACCCGGACCAGACGATTATTTTTATGAGCTTTAGGACGTTTTTATTGTTATAATTTTTGGAAGCAACAGTACGCACATGCGTAAGTGCGTAAGCCCAGGCACGCCCCTGCCTTGTAATTGTATACACTGGTTTTCACAAGAAGTTTGTAAGCTACATGGTTGAGGTGTAAATGCAGTCTGGTGATTGTTTAGGTCAATCTGGCTGCCCCATTGCACTAGTCCTATAAACAAGACCAGCCCATCATATTTTACAGTCTAAATTCATATTTCATTTTATTTTTCATTTTGCCCCATACGCTTCATATCTGATATAAAATTTAAAAAAAATATAAATCATTAAATGATGACAAACGTGATATTCGATGGCTTGTTTGTATGACTGCCCCTTGCATTCTACATATTAGTCGTTGGGAGTTCACAAATGGGGACTTGGGTGTTATCTAAATCATTACACATATAGATTTAAGTCCAGGGCAAAGGTTTATTTCATATGTCGCTAGCACATAATAAATGACATATTGGCGGCGTCAAGCCTTTATTCAAGGAGGAAGTCACTTGAAGTTTTGTATTAAGATTGCCGATGCATGCACCACACGTTAGCTGGAAGACCGTTTTGTTTTGTTTGCTTTTGTTGTTGTTTTGTGTTTGTTTGTTTTTGTGTGCGTTTGTTTTTTTTTCTTTTGTTGTTGTTGTTACTTTCTGTTTGTTGTTTTTGTTTTGTTTGTTGTTGTTTTGTTGTTGCATCGACTTTGAGTCTAACCCAAGAGGTTGTAGCTTTCAAATTCAATAAAAGACAGGCATGCAACGGTGTAATTTCTGGTGGTTTCATTTCATTGGACCGCATGCAATATATCCGTTGTATGCTTTATATCGGGATGGCAACAGGTAATCGTTTAACCTGTTCCCCACATCTGTTGGGTTAAAGGCATCTCAAAACCCTTATATAAGTGACCCCCCCCCCCCCCATTTATTGCATGTGAGGGCATCTGTTTTCTGATAAGTCAGGCTGCCACAGTCTGTAACGATGTGTCTGTCACAAAGGTATTGTTCAAGATCCAAGTGTATGTATGCTATATCTGGGGGTTGAACATAGTCATTCACAGTTTGTAAAGGAAACAGTTGTGAATATACCAATTACGCAATCTATATATATATATATATATATATATATATATATATATATATATATATATATATATATATATATATATATATATATATATATATATATATATATATATATATATATATATATATAAATCTTTATTTGTTTTCTTTCTTACTTTTTTGGTTGATTTTGTTATTTCTTATACATTTTTTTATTTCTTTCATTCTTTTAGTTCTCATATTTATTTTAAGTTATATTTTATTTTGATTTGTAAAATGTAACGAAACGTTTCTAACAAAAGCAATTTAAAAAGTCATTCATTGTCAGAATAATGTCCTTCAGACTCATCTTAAGTCATTTTGAATACTTAAACTTGTATCTCTCATGTATTTTCAAAATCAATTATTTAGCTATGAAATAAATACATAATCTTGCAGTTACAAAATTGACACCTAGTTATTAATGCAATAAAGAATTTGTAAGTGATCATATAGTAAACAACCCACATTATCACTAACAATAATGTTTGTGGCTTTGTGTAAAACTAGCCTACTGTCTCACATCCATACTAGAAGGTAATTTAGTTTAACATTAACCCATCAGAGGTTTTACTGTGACAGATTAATACTATGTTGGCTAAAGACTGCCTGCAGTGATGACCAGCAATTAGCAGGTCTGGTCATAGCATGTGGGGGCCTGGCTCAGTGGGATACCACATTCCTTTCGAGATGCCTTTAAGCGACATCAGGTAAAAATAAACTGGCACCTTAGCTACAGAGCCATCGAGGCAAATACGAAATGTTTGCTGTTTTTAACTAATATTCTTTTATACCCGTGTCATTTGAAATGCCTCCTCGCCATAACATAGTCTTCTTATCGAAACATTATGGAAACAATAATTTCAAATTTGTTTTTGCATAAAAATATATAATTTATATGTTTAATCAAATTGAAAAAGTTTCCAGCATTTTAATGATTATATTTCATTGTCAACAGGCACTAGAATGAAAATTGATATTTAGTTATTTAAACGACAGTTTGCGCGGGCTTAATTTCCCACTTTAGTAGCGCTGTCGTTGTACCTCTCTTAACATCTCGGCTTTTTTACGAAGGCAAAGGGGGCTTTGGTCGTTGTCTATCAAACTCATGTCAGGAGGGAAATTATCATTTTTTTGTATTTTTCTTAGTCCCTAAATTAAACACTGATAATATTTCAAGTTCTAGCAATTTGCGAAGCATTACAAAACAAATATGAATGCATTTTTCATCTGCCTTTATTTCTTATGTTCGTTCAATTAGCATGCATACATGCTTGAAGCTATGGTTCTATCTTTTTCGTTATATCGCACCGACAAAATGCTGGTCAAATTGGCAAAGTCCGACTAATTATTAGTGGAGGCAGACCTTAGACTTATGTCTGGGTATGACCACAGGGGCACCGCAAGTTAGCTGGAAAACCACGCCACATGAAAGTTCTCGTTCGACTGAGACTCGGTCCCACGCGGTCAGTTGTTGTGGTGTTACAAGTCGGCGCCTCTACTCGCTCGGCCGGGTGCGCCCCATTCATTGTTTTATACGGTTACCCTTGTCTGTTTATGATCAAATGTATTAAGACTTAGGTACGTGGATAATTACTATACATATCCGGTGTGATTTATGTGATCTTATTCAAGTTATGTGTCATAACACAAGATGTTTGATACAATAAAATCGGGACACGCTGACAGAAGATATAGTAACCAGTGTTACTGATTCTAATTTTTATTTCAAAAATGTTTTATAAGTAAATTACAATTTTCAAATGCTGTAAACTAATCTTGATCGACATAGTAAAACACCTCCCCACAAAAAAAAAAAAACTTTAACTGTACAGTTACTGTTTTAAGTCTATACATTTAGATAAACAATGCAATTTATACTATCAAACAAGTCAATATGTCAAATTAAGGAACTCGCTTTACATAAATGGAGTGTATTTTAATTTATATATCTTCACTTTTACACAAATATTGCACTGTGTACATACTGTCCAACATATATTATTTTCACACATGATATCAATAGAACTTATTTCCTGCTAAAGCAAAGAGAAACTTGGGTAATCTGATGAAGTCTGGGATAAACCATGCTAGATACGTGTGCCCAGACATGCGAAGGCTGTTGTTGATCTGGCGCATGTCTAAAGGCTTGTGTCCTGGCTCGTCCTGCAGACCGTACTCTCGAGCCAAATCTGCCGTCATCACAATTTTCCCAGTCTTCTTCATGATTTCTGGATCAGCCGCCATTGCGGCGATACATTTACCCGCAAATTCGGGTGTTTCTCCTTCTGCGAAAGCTGCGAGGCGTTTCTTGGTGTCACTGTATTCTTTCGGAACCCCGCTGACGTCCGATTGGTCTGGATTGGTGACGCGATCTTGCAGTAAACTTAACACGTTTTCTGTTCCTACTGGTCCAGGCCAAAGGCTAATGAAGGCGACATTTTCCTTCCGTAGTTCATGACCGCAATCAGCCGCCATTCTGTCGCAGGCCTCTTTCCCGACGCCATAGGGAACGTTGAATAGGTACCGCAGCCCTCCGGCGGACGATATGTTAACGATCAGTCCAGATTTCCTTGGCACCATCATTCGAGCCGCATACACGGAGCAGAAGTAATGGTTACGCAGTCCAACATTATTTACCACATCCCACGTATCAGGCGGCTGGTCCCAAAATTTTACGCCCATTTGCGTAAATATCGCACGTACAGCAGCATATGCATTGTTGACCAATACGTCTAGCTGTCCGTCGTTTTCACGTTTAACTTGATCAAACAGTTTCTCAATGTCCGACTCCTTAGAGTGGTCACATTGCACAGGAATGCACACACCACCCTTGCTGGCGATTTCTTTGGCCGTGTCTTTCAGTGACCCACCCACCGAGCCTTTTGGCGTATCTAACGTCCTTCCTGTTATATAGACCTTAGCCCCATTCAAAGCCAACTGCACAGCAATTCCTTTTCCTATACCCCGGGTAGCACCAGTCACTAAGCACACTTTCCCCGCAAGTCGACCGTCCGCCATTGCTGTAAAATACTGAATGTAGAATAATTTACCAGCTCGGACAATCTATCGGCTGGCCCTTCTTGCTTGTGTAAACATTCTGTTATCTCTGTTTCACAGTGGTTTAACTGTGTCGTGGCCAGAAATTGGAACATTGCATTATACAGATTCACTCGACACACATCTACAATTGATTAAGTGTGACTTTTTATGGTGTCCATAATCTCCACAGAACACACACAAGGTCCACTTGCCAACGCCAGATTAAAGACCTGCTATTTTGAAAGTGCACTTACACCGGTTAACGTGTCAACACCAGATTAAAGACATGCACGTAAACACCGGGTGAACGTGTCAACACCAGATTAAAGACATGCACGTAAACACCGGGTCAACGTGCCAACATCAGATTAAATACCTGCTATTGCATTCTATACATAGCGTATGACGTCACTACGTTAAAGTCATCTCTATACTCACTCGGAACTCCTCGGGTAATTCCGTCCTCTACGTAATCACCTCGGAAATAATGCGGTCGCCGCCATATTGACGAACTACTTCCAAAAGGGCAATCGTACCTACTCGGCGATCTCCGGCAAGCTTCGAATATAGACATCACCGAAGCGTGATCCGAGTGCATGCAGGGTAATAACTGGTATATTACACTTTTACCAAATCCTGTTGGTAATATACATACAGTATCAACTAAGTTAGAAATATTCTTCAACGAAGCAATCTGCTTTTCTTTTAAGGAGTATTGAATCTCCATTATATCTAAAGCGTACTGCATGCACTTTGAAAAGTCAGCCATCTTTGTTTACATAATGCAATGAGAAGTTATTCGCCGGGGCAAATCACCAACTGGTGTATTCATACAATTACATACGAGGCATTATCTCCGAAGCTTGCCGGAGATCGCCGAGTAGGTACGATTGCTCTATACTACGACTCATAACCCAAAATTTGAGATTTGTACCTACACAAAAAATAGTTCCGCGTAGGAAATACGTTCGATTATAATATTCATTGAATTAAGATAAATGACTAAACAACCATATTCTAAGGCCCTATTCTATGTCCAGAAACTTTTAAAGTCTTGATATTTATAGATAAATGGAAAAAAATACGATGAGCAAGTTTTGCTACTTTCGCTTTCGTTAATTAAACAGTAATATTTTCATTATACATAGCCAATCTGATCACCTCGGCCTTTATGCTATGCAAGAGACCTCTGACATAATAAGGCGCCATCTTGGATCTACTTTGTGTGTCTTAGTTTTAATACTGGGTATTTAATGTTGACTTTTCAATTTTCCGTAAATCATATAGATTGTATTGATAAAAAAAATCGTTGTTATTGCAAGATATACTCAACTAAATGATATATATATAATTTGTTACTTTCTCGCGAACGGACACTGTTTCATAACTCAGGCGACGCACTTTGGTGTATTCTAGAGCTATGTACGAGGTGTATTTTACGAACCATACGGAAATACCCGAAGTTTTACGATTGTATACATAGCGTGTGACGTCACTACGTTAGAGTGGACCGTTTACAAAATTTAGTTCAAAATGTTTGCATGAAACATATTTTAACTATTAGAATGTATAAAAAAATGCCAAAATAATATGTTGTATACCTCTTCGTACTTGTTTTGTTCATTTTAGCAATCACTTCCGTATTCATAACAGCCATGTTAAAGAACTACTTTACCCACAATACACCGAGCGCAATCACACAGGTCATTTTGACCGTGTGTTGACGCAGCGCCTGCTATTGTGAAAGCGCTCTTACACCGGGTCAACGTGCCATCACCAGATTAAAGACCAATCGTAACAACTCGGCCATTTCCGTAATTTTCGGTCTATTTTCGAAGAAATCGCCGAGGGGTCCCGATTGATTAAAGACCTGCTTTTGTGAAAACGCTCTTACACCGGGTCAACGTGCCATCACCAGATTAAAGACCTGCTATTGTGAAAGCGCTCCAAACGATTATAGGCCGAACAACTTTCATATTTTGTTGACAATAAAACATTCTTCACAAAGACGGCGATACATGGTTTGACCCGTTGCATTATTTTATTCACGTTTATTTGTAAAAGAAAATTGTTATTTTATCCCGGACCTAGTTTACTTTATTGTCGTATAGAAATCCCCAAATCGGCTAGTTGTGAAGGGACAAGGTATAAATTTGACTAGAATCAAGTGACGTATACTTATTATGTATAAAATGCACTCCAGGAACGTTTGTCTATGTTTATGACCACGGCTGTAGCGAAAGGCACATGGCCATAGTGAAGATCATGGTTGTGTTCGAGATATCGGTGTCAGTGTAAAAGTGGTTCGTACGATTTAAATGTAATAATATCAAAATATTGATTCTAAAATGTAATCATTCCTCAGATATAATCGCTACAATTAAACTATAATTGTAAAATATATCATAAAACCAAGATCAACATATTATAATCTAGTTCTAATCTCT
Organism: Sinonovacula constricta; assembly: GCA_007844125.1. Lineage (NCBI taxonomy): Eukaryota > Metazoa > Mollusca > Bivalvia > Cardiida > Solecurtidae > Sinonovacula > Sinonovacula constricta. The sequence continues at coordinate 18,195,315 of CM017558.1, forward strand.
TATTTCGTCAAACCATACGTTCTGGTTTTTTTCTATCATGGTGGCAGAGGTTTCTGTTGTCTGAAAGGCACGTGACCACTGACGTGGAGATTTATTAACTAAATCACCACAAGAGATGCATATAAAGCGCGTCATATTTATTAAGGTTCTGGACCTGTAACTAACTTCGTCAAACATCGGCACTCGGTATGATCCGGTTTTATTTGAATAGTATTCGTTGTAAAGTTTCGTATTTGCTATTTTTAGTAGTTTTTCACCACGTGATATGGGTTTTCCATGACGTCATTGGGTTACCCATTTCTCAAAAATAAGGGAACCGGGAGCTCGACAGCGTGATCGTCGAGGGTGATATTGTAAAAATAGTGGTTTACCGACAACAAAGTCATGTAAAGTTGAAGTGGATCATAACTATTGTGTGGGTTTCCTGTGTACAGGTGAAAAATGCACTGTTTCATCTTGTGATTGCGATTTAAATTTTCCTTCGCATGCTAACTGCAAGAGTTAGCGACATGGTTTGACGCTCGCTCACCTTCGTCTGATGTTTTCTCTGGATGGCCAGGATGGACTTTTAAATGTGTTCAGGGGTCAAACTTGTGAGGGACAACCAAGTGTCACTAATACCAAAAGAGTGCTTGACTCAGTTATTCCTTAAATGTCGGATTTTTTTTACGAAAACCGTGTAAAGTGGTTAATTTCAAATATTTTCCTCAAGCCAGGCAAAATCAGTAAAGAGAAGCTTTTAATGTAATAATGCAGAGGTTTACATACATTGAAATTGACCATTTTGACGTTATTTTTCGCTATAAATTTTATTGCTGTTTCATTAAAGTAACCTTTACAAATTCTTATAAATTTTATTAGGAACGGTAAAATGCCTTTAAAATCTCATATTATGGGCAGTTCATATTGCAGAAAATTTTAAAACTAATTGTATGTGTCTAACTAGCTTCAAACTTGAGATATTTGCTTTTATAGATAGAGTAAATTTTTAAACACACCCCAAAAATTCGGATATTTGCTCGTGGGTACATGTATGCAAAGTTCTGTAAATTTTATTAGGAACGGTAAAATGCCTTTAAAATCTCATATTATGGGCAGTTAATATTGCAGAAAATTTTAAATCTAGTTGTATGTGTTTAACTAGCTTCAAACTTGAGATATTTGCTTTTATAGATAGAGTAAATTTTTAAACACACCCAAAAAACTCGGATTTTTGCTCGGGGGTACATGTATGCAAAGTTCTGTATTTTTATAAGTATTTGTCCAAAGTGTGATCTTATTGTTCTGATTTATCATGACATGATTGTGTAACAGGAAAATTGGTTAAAATTTGAATACAGAACAGTAGAATTTGAAAAAATGGTACTTTTTCTTTTTTTGTATCAGCAAAATTTACGGTGTTTTTGAAAATCGAGGGTCGCTTTATAAAAATGTACATAACTTGAGTTACAAACGGTAAACTTCCTTCAAAATTCACCGTAAGATGTGTTTTATAGTACAGATTCAAGAAACAGTATCATTATAAGGATTGTGGAAGGTCACCATTACAGGTCCAGAACCTTAAATCTGTTCAGCTGATATCAGACTGTAAGTGCTGATAACGTTAAAACGTCATAACAATGATTATATGTTTCTCTGCCGACAGCTTCGATAAGTTACATGATTGCTAGAAAACGTGCACGGAAGAAGATCAAGCATCAGTTACTCCTACGGCGTCTGTAGCGCTTAGCTTTGTGTCTTGGTACTCTGTACATCCGGTTAACGTAACGGTTAAGACACAGTGGTGACTCTGAAAACCGCTACCTGTGTTTGTGTTTGTGCATTGCCTCTGTTATCTGTCTTAAAGGCATCTCGACAGGAATGTGGTATCCCACTGAGCCAGGCCCCGACCTGCTGTGACCAGACCTGCTAATTGCTGGTCATCACTGCAGGGAGTCTTTAGCCAACATAGTACTAATCTGTCACAGTAAAACCTCTGATGGGTTAATGCAAAACTAAATTACCTGCTGGTATGGAAGTGAGACAGTAGGCTAGTTTTACACAAAGCCATAAACACTAATGTTAGTGATAATGTGGGTTGTTTATTGTAGGATCACTTACATATTCTTCATTGCATTAATTACTAGGTGTCAATTTTGTAACTGCATGATTATGTATTTATTTCATAGTTAAATATTTGATTTTGAAAATACATGAGAGATACAAGTTTTAGTATTCAAAATGACTTAAAATGGGTCTGAAGGACATTATTCTGACAATGAATGACTTCTTAAATTGCTTTTGTTAGAAACGTTTCGTTACATTTTACAAATCAAAATAAAATATAACTTAAAATATACATGAGAACTAATAGAATGAAAGAAAGAAGAAATAACAAAATGTATAAGAAATAACAAAATCAACCAACAAAACAAAGTAAGAAAGAAAACAAATAAAGATTATATATATATATACACACACACACACATAGGATTGCGTAATTGGTATATTCACGACTGTTTCCTTTACAAACTGTGAATGACTATCTTTAACCCCCAGATTTAGCATACATACACTTGGATCTTGAACAATAACTGTGTGACAGACACATCGTTACAGACTGTGGCAGCCTGGCTTATCAGAAAACAGATGCCCTCACATGCTGGGTGGGGCAATAAATGGGGGGGGGTCACTTATATAAGGGTTTCGAGATGCCTTTAAGGGGTGGTTACACTAAATACCGACTGGAAGTAGAATGTGTGACATTTCTCTTAATAACAGTCTGTTGCTATGCTGAAAGCAAAAGTCTAGAACCCCCATGCACAATAATGGACCGATCCACTTTTACAGGAAGTACACATTTCATTGAAATTTGCACTCTCTACCATCGGCTCATACATTCATGTCATTCTCTCACCAGAGGGCGTGCTACAAAAGTTTAAACTTGTGTAGCACGCCCTCTGGTGAGAGAATGCATTCATGTCTGAGAGAGGAACGAACGACAACTCTGCATGGGAGATTGTGAAATTTGGGGGTTACCGACTGGCAATTTGGCGGTACGTGCATTCTATGAAGCCGAACCTTCTTACAAGTTGCAAATTTTAGCTTATTTCTGGGTCTTTCTGATAGACAATAAATAGCTCGTTTCACCTATGTATGGTTATGGGGATCCAGAGTAACTTGGTCATGGTGCAATTTGATTTCAACTTGTCTCGATTCACTATAGAATATAGGACAAACTTATTTAGTGGCGTTTAACCTTAAAGATGCAATTTGACAATACGTTATGGACATGTCCTAGGACACATCGGCACTGTTTTAACCATATTAACAGCCGTGTTGTTTGAGATTTTTTTTATTGAAAAGCTTTTCAGATAAGCGTTCCGTTTATTGGTCCCAATGCGTGAGATGGTTAGGCCTGCATATTATATGCAATCATACATTGTCAGCACTCGTTTACTTGAGTTGTAATTACAAAATGCAGCAGATATTAAAAAAAAACACACACTAAATAACGTTTTAATAACTCGTGTTAAAATCAGCTATTTTACATAGCAGATAGTTTGGGAATAGGAACTATGTGAAAAACATTGGCAACAAGGTTTTTCGTCACTTGTTTGGAACACATTTTTATTCTCGTTTGATAACTTCATACTCTAGAGTAAACAATATAGTAAGTATGATACCAATGGAAGCTTGCACTTGAAAAGTCTCGTGACTGCGAATCAAGGATACTCGCAAACTTCTCTTACGTAAAACAGCGGTATTAACTAGAACGTTTTATTTGAAACTTTTATCAAAGTTTACAAAGAGAGACAATCAGCCAATATTTACAGTTAGTCTGGTGGAGCTTAAAACATCCCAATATAACATTCTGCTCTTCAGTGACCAGACTTTAGTTTTTTATGTGTTTTTTTAAATAACTCACTGCAACGCAATTATGTTCAGGTATTATTAGTTGGCAAATTTCTGAAAAGAACCAGCTCACACTACAGGTCAGATGTAACAACTACCCACATGAGTTGTTTCCCTCAACCAGTCCAATGAGATTCAAACCCACGCTGTGCATGGATGAACAGCCAGTGCGGTAAATAACCACTTAGCTACAAAAGATGACGATGTTGCTGGTAAAAACATGGTCAACTCATTACACTTACAACTTTTGTTGACTAATGTTGAGCCATTTAAAATGATATTTGTTATTTTATTTTATTGCAGGGCCATGGTACGCTGAGATCCAAGTAAGGACAGCCCATTGTGTCTGAATAATAACCTCTTTACATCAAGTCTGCAAAAGCCAATGGTGCCAACTTCAAGAGGATGAAAACCCAAGCTGACTAATCATAAAGTGAGAAAAAAATGTAAATATGCCAGAACCTTTAAATGACAATATTCATGAATGCTAATTACTAATTTTTCTTTGTTTAACCAGAAAAGGTAGAAAAAAATATTAATATTTGTGATATATTTCTTCTTCTGACCTTTTTTTAAGCATTCATTTTGTGTTTTGTATGCGTGTGAAAATAATGATCAATCTGGAATTAATTTTGAATTCAGAAATTGGTCACAGAACTGAAATGCACATAGAGGCCATTGTTCAACCTTTAGTAAAGTGCATAATCAAACCTCTTCCAGAGGATTACTCAGTATCAAATACAGTGGTGGTGCATTTGGAAGCCATAAATCTCTGAGAAATTTATTAATAAACTTTTTTAAAGTTTTTAAACAATGTTTAGCTATATTTGTTTTCTTTTACTTAACAAAGTAATTTTTTTTTTTTCTGTTAAGATTACTGAACAAAGAGGAGAAAACCATTCAGCAAGTCAGGGGCTCAAACCCAGGACTACATGCAATAAAAGCATATACTGACTTCTCCGCCACCCAGCTACATTATCATAGCTGATGAAACTGAAAAAAACAATTGAAAAGTTTATAAATGCATTATTTTATTTATAATATACAAAATAAACAAATGTACACATAAATTATGTATCTTACTTTCTTTGAGTGAGGGGTCCAGCAGTAGGGTTGCAGAATTATAACACCTCTGACCACTCGGCCTATCAATGTTCGGCTTCAAGTGCCAGTCGGGGCAAAAGACTTAATGTAGGAAAGTCTTCCATCTGACCTGCAGTACGTTGGAGGTTCTACCTAGACATTTGTCTGAGGTCTTCCTCTACCAAAATAGTTAGACCTTGCTTCAATGATCATAATTGTGTTGCTTCGATTTATTTAAACAACAAACTTTTTATGCACATTAAGAATTTAAAACAATGATGGTTAAAACAGTGGGGAGGAGGAAATCATTTTTGGCAGTAGCAAGAATTGAACCCAAACCAGCATATTGAAAAACCAATATCCTAACCACTGACCTGAAGAGACAACTCCCTAATGCAGTTGTCAGGTTTCATGCACAGATCCTTGCATATTAGAGCTTAGTGATGCTGGAAACAAAAGTTAACTTGTTTTTAACTATAATAATACTTTTATGTACAGGTCTTTTATTTTTACTGGGTAGCCTGCTGTAAAAATTAGTGACCAAGCTGCATGAACTTATAAATGTACAATACTAGAGGATTTCAGTACCTGGCTAGAACAGTCATGAATCGACATTAGAGTTTTTCACAATGACAGAATTGCAGGCATATCAGCTATTTTCACAGAGACATTATTCAGGTGTACTGATTTACCTAATGTAAAATGCAAGATTTTCACTATGTTTCCACCTGTTTTATTAAGTGTCAATGAATAGCTGCTATTTGATGCAATGACCTTATTTCTACTAATTTATTTGGATCATCATTATTTTTCTCCAAGCCAATACTTTTTGCCTTCTTGAATGTTCTTTTGTTTCTTAGGCAAATGTTGATTTCATTTTGACAATAAAGCAACTGCAGTTGTGTGTTATCTTAATAAGATATATTTTGCTTATTCCAGATAATTCCACTCTATGCTTAAGGTCAATTTCATATGTATTTTACCCTTTTTACTCATTTACTGATTGGATGTAATTATATTTAACACTAGGTGAATATGTCAAAATTTCAGTGGGCCTGTGGAAAACAGCCAAGTTCTGTTGAAATTATTAGAAATAAACACCTTGCAACACTAATTTAAGTCATATCGATGTAGATCTTGTAAGTGCAAGTGCCAGTTAATTGTATTCTGTTAGTAGTGAAAACAATAGATGAAAACACTATTGGGGCGAATACTCTGGAGACTGTTCAGTTGTGTGTTTTTTTTATAACTTGAAAATAAGACCTATTTTGTGTTGGAATTATGTATTTGAAACATTATCCAACCAGGCGTAGACATTTCCTTGGAAAAAATAATTGTTTTCTAGAGAGTAGTTGAATCTATATTTTTGCCCATTTAGTGCTAGCCGAATCACTAAACTGACCTAATCGAGAAGTGCCACTACGCTTGCCTTCTAGTCTTTTTTCTCCAGAGAATGGACGAGGTGTTCCAAATGGCATTGTCAGATTGTTTGCAAGATAACCTGCATCATATAAGACCATGCCCCCAACCCAACCCCCAACTCTGGCCTATCAGCGGCAAGTATTCCTATATTGTAAAGGGGCATTCTATGTAGGTTCCAGCCTGGTAGCATAGGGAAGGAGAAAGAAAACGGAGGATAGAGGAAAGTAAAGGGAAGGAATACATAGACATGAAGGAGAAAAAAAGATGAGAAAAGGAAAGAAAGGAAAAATGGAATGACTGAGAGAACAAAAACAAATCATTTAGAAAGGAAGTGATAAAAAAGAAAGTTTCAAAGAAATGAATGGATGAAGAAAAATGTAAGAAATGGGAAAGAAAAGGAGAAAAGAAGCAATAAAGGAAAAAGAGGACTAATGTAAGAAAAGAATAGGAACATGGGAAATATAGGGATAAAGATAGATAGGAAATATAATAATGGGGAAAAGGGGAAATGAAGAAAGAAGAATAAAATGGGAGAAAAAAAAGAGTAAATAAAGGAACCAGAAAAGAGGAAAGAAATTAAAGGATGAAGGAAAGGGTTCAGAGGAAGGAAGGACAATGACAAGAAATATAAAAGGAAGAAGATAAATAGGAATAATGACAAACAATTTTGTGCCCGAAGGAAAGAATAAAAAGAGTGAGAAAGAGGATAGAAATACTAAAGAAAGAAAAGAAAATTGCTACATGTATTAGATATAGGTAAACTGTTCGATACCATCTTTAAATACTTAATGCTGGTCTGAAATAATGTCCACAGTTAACCACTCGGCACATACTCATACCAGCAATCTTTAAGTCATTAAAGATATTGTTTTCAGATTAAATATCTTCTGATGATTGGGACATTACGACACATAAAGACAGCAAGCCATAGTCAACATATGGTTTTTTAATGATCAACACAGGTGTCAGATAACATCGTTGAACAGCACACAGCAAATGACAATCCATATGGCAATCCACAACCATTGCAAAGTCACACCCACACATATAGTACAAAAATCAACTCTTTACATACAAAATTAACCAACAAAATCACCATCAATCCAATATTTAGTCAATAACTAGCTTATACATAGTGCATTAACAAGATGTAATAAGTTACAATAATAAATTAGTCAGGGATTTGTGACTTAACATTGTCTTTATTTCTATTTAGTTTGAAAGTGCTAAAAATGACAAGAAAAGAAATAAAATAAATAACATGCAATAAATATGAAAAAAAGTTATCATAAGCAATTTGCAATAAAATGTTTTAAATAAGTTTTGATTGTATATGTATATATAACAGTCATGAAAGTAATTTGTTGATTATGTGTTTTTATTCATACAAGTTAAATACAACTTCTAAAATAAAAGTCATAATACAAAGTCAGCATTTTAAATAAAGACTTTGAATAGCATGGCCTTTATTATAATGGATGATCAAAAATCTATAAAAAATATAACTAAATGCACCTACAGTTAACTATTCAAAAAATTAAATAAAAAAATCAAACAAAATTAATGTTAATAACCAATGCCCTTTACAAAGTATTAACATATAGTCATACAAGGTGGAAAGATGTCATGCCTACACTAATATTCCTTCCCATTCACATAAATGTAGTTTTATACACTCATGCTTTGTACTTGTACTTTAGAAACTTTCAGGTCAGGCATAGAGTCTATATAAACTGAGCTTTACAGAGATATCATTCTCAACCTTTTGGCTGGTTACAATGGGGTACATTGGTGAAATGAAAATTGTCTCCCCTGTAAAAAAAATATCCAAGGTATTCCAAACAGTAGGTAGGTCCTTATAGTTGAAATTCTTGGACATTATCGCCTGTTCTTTTGTAGATATTGCAATTAAAACAGTGATTTTTTTTTAATTTTGCATAAATAAAAGCTTAAAATCCATTTACATACTAATAGAAATTTGTTATTTAAAAAAAGAAATTGGAAGTTTTTGTTGTTGATGGTTAAGCTGGGTATCACAAGAAAGGCAGATAAGTCAATATACACTCCAAAGAGCACAAGCATAAAAACCAAGTAAAACAAATGAAAGGACCTACTTGCATTTAGGCATTATTCAGGGGAGACTATTCTTTAATGTCTCTCATTGAACTGCATTTGGAAACTGACCAATTTAAATAGTCGAAAATGGTCTCTCAACCTTTTTTTTCTCTCAAAAGTTTAATAACATTAGTCAAAGAATGAATTTTGAGAATGATGAGCCCGAGGCGCTCAGTAAGGTTAGCAATATCTGATTCATCTTTTCCTGTCAAAGCTGAATCTGTATATTAAATACATCACAGGACACAACAATGGCATCTGTTAATGCTCCTTCTAGAATAAATTTTGGTACTTTATACATCACAGTGAAAAGGCTATGGCAATAGTGAAATCATTCAACTTTAATTTAACATCCAGCTACTAATGTATGTGGACAAGTAACTGGATAGAACCAAAAGCACTCCATGGAGCAGCTGAAAAAATTTCTGACATGAAAGTTCCCGCCCTAGCCCGGACACAAAGGTACAATTCCACAAAGCTAGGGACTGACAAGTGGCCTTTTCTAAAAGAGTGTAACTCCTTTGTGTACATATAATGTACATGTATATATTGATTATGTAAAGAACATTGCAAAAATGAGATCTTGGTACAAATCAACAAAAAGAAAAGAAACATAAAAATATCAGTAAATATATAGTAATACTGAACAGTTAACTTTCTTGTTGGATATATAAAAAAGAAGTCATTAGTAACTACTTGTTTGAGCCGAGTAAATGAAAATCATTATAGTTTAAATGGATTTCAATAACAATTTATAATTTAGAACATAACTATATGAATAACAAAAAATTCAGGAAAAAAATAAAATTGATACTTCTATATCATCAAACAGATGTGAACCTTTGTCTGTAAATAAGTAATCACACAACAAACAACCATCTGAACCTTCTTACTTAGCACATTTCAGATAATTAAATACAATTCTTTATAAACTAATGAAGTCTCAGTTTGTGTTATAAATAAACCATGCTAAGAAAAAATGCCTTCTCATACACTAGCACTCTAGTCAATTATCTAATTGATGGTGGGACGATAAATCCAATAAACAAACAAACAATTATTTGATTGGACACATTTTATGTTGTGGACCAATCACAGACTAGCACTCAAATCCAGTCATCTGATTGGACACATTTTATAGTGTTGACCAATCAAAGACTAGCACTCAAATCGATCTGACTCACTGAATAATTTTTCCACTGAGGATCAATCACAGTACTTTCAAGTGCTGTTTAAGTCATGGATATGATTTCCCATGCCAACTGTCTCTGCTACTAGTAAAGGGATTGACAAATACATTAGAGGGAAGAACAGCAACGTTGGTAGAAAGAGTACTTGTTTGAAAGTTATATATTTCTATCTATATCCTATAACCTACATTCAGGGGCTCTTATGGTTGTATATTAAATGAATATACGTAATGATCACAGCAAACACTGGGCTATAGTATGACTTGACCATCACATTGTCCCTACATCTACCAAACAACAAACAAGTATACATTATTTTGTTTTTTACTACCTGACAATAAAAGATATATTTATACAACATGTTTGTAACTTTATGGTTGCTATCTTGAATGACTACTTTACAACAAAAAACAGGACTAGGATGTTTAAGAGACAGTAAATGATGATGAATACTGTAAATAATAAGCCTGGGTGTGTAAATTAAATACAAATTATCATCAATAGATGATGCTGAAGTAAGTAATGGGTAAATTGTAAATTTAGAGAGGGGGAAAAGTACTGTTTAAAAAATAAGTGTTTATTTTTAAGCATATAAAAAACCACCAAATGTCCTAAAATACTGAGTAAAAAATGGGTGTGGTAAATAGCTAATATACATGTGACGGTAAATTTCAATCCTTTATATAAATATGTTAACAAAGAAACTGTATTTACATATGAAATGTTGTTAATAAGGGATTTAGGTACAAACAGCTACTTAAAGATTCAATTAAGCTCTTTCCATAAAAAAACGTTTTGTAACACGTGTAAATCTACATGCCAACACTTCTGTTCTTTTATTACAATTAACAGCCCTATACTGAGAACGTGTGACCATTTGCCAGTATTAGCAATACAAATTTCCATTACAAAATCTGAAATACAATGAGCACTTTTAAAAACAGCTACTGAAGTCCATTTACCACAATAATGACTTTTGTTCTGTATAAAGCAAAAGCAACATTTCAAATGCGTGCAAAACATGTGCAAAACGTGATACTTTCTGAAATTTTTGTTGTGTGTCCTTGTAAATGTAGGATCATGATATAAAGATGATCTTTTATAAAAGTCAAGAGAAAACCAGATAACAAAAAAAGTCATTTGAAAGATAGGTTCATGGAAATTCTGTCACTCATTAAGTTCTTATTGTTTTTTAATATTATACCATTAAATTAGCAGTTTGTTGATCCAAGCAATGCCCAGGTCTTATTGGTAGAGGAATAGTCTTTAACCTATAAACTCTGCAGCTGAGAGGTAAGTATGCAACAAATTCTCAGCCAAAGGAAAAACTGAATAAAGCTTGGAAAAAAATAACAAGCCATACAACAATTATACCAGTTTTAGTTCAATGTGTTCGGACTTGGAAGTGTGTCATACAATTTACCATAACAAAAGCTTAAGTCTACAAACAAAACATGTTTCAACTACAAGGTAATATCTACACAATACCTAATAACAGCACAAAAGTTGAACATTAGTAATCTTATACAACATTGCCTTTATTATGATTATCTTTCCTGAAAACAATCAGTTTAGCACTTTTATCTCTATCACAAAATCTCCATTGCATGTGATGTAGTAAACATCTGTAAAATAGCTTAGATGATTGAAAAATATATATCATAGTTTCAACATTCAAAATAAAACTACAATTACCATAATATTGTTCACTGGCATGCAACACTAAGGTATTGAAATAGTATCTACACTTAACATAATCCTTTCTTATCATTACCCTTTAGCAAAAAGAATAAATAAAAAATTCATTGTCTAATATGAATACTGCAAGCAAGTCCCTGTGTAAGGAAAATCTTTCTGATTTAGATCAACGCTCTTGTCAAACGTTTGGGCAATTTAGACCAAGCAGGCTGGGAGGTAATAAAAAAGTACATCAAAAGTTATACACTCTTTTCAATAAAGACCTATTTATCTGACACTTGGTGCAGGTCAAATAAAAAATTTCTTTCATAATAATTTCTAGAGAAAATTAGCCTAAAATATTAAGAAGACACTTTTCACTAAACACATAAAATTTTGTTCTCAAATGCTAAAGACAATTAGCAAAATAAATTGTAATTCCCTGCAAAAGACTTAAAATGCTTACCATAAAATATAAATCTGCTGCTTTTAGAACAATATCTGAACTATATAAATCACAAAAAAAGCTAATTAAATACTACTGATAGAGAAAGTTTAACAAGAACCAACAAGTTTGTTTTCTCCTAGACAAGAACACAGGGACTTTACTAGAGTTACACACACATTTGCAATCAAGTATCTTATAATAAAGACAATACAATCTGAAAAGGTTACTATGATACATATGTACACAACATACTTTACAGGATCAACAATAACAGGTTAAGAGTACAGTCTCTCATAAAGAAACGTTGTAACAATAAATAAATATCAGCAAATCACTGAGTGAACAAATATACAATCCAGCAGTCTTCTATATACACAAATCCACCGGAAGTTATATCTCAAGTTAAACTTGTCAAACATAAAGGTGCATATAAACACAAGTTAAACAAAACCAGCAGGAAGCTGTTTCTTAACTCAATCTTAGAAAATAAGCTGTCTATATTTTCCACTTTTCTTGTTTGATGTGTTTAACCAGTATCTTAACACAAGTTAAACAAATCTAACCAGGTGTACCCTAACATAAGTTAAGAAAACAACACAGTTTGCTCTTACTGTCTGCATTTCTTGTTGGTTGGGTAAAACATCCCATTAACTGCTTTTGTCATCTTGTAAAACTGACTAATCAAATATCTCCCTGCAAGTCATTTCATAATCAGAGGTAAAAATCACCTGACATTCAGCAATATCTCTTAGTATACAATAAACTCAGGCTACGTCTATATTGCCACAGCCGTCACCCTTCTGTCAATGTATATTTAATGAAATCTGCCTCAGTTGCCCAATCCCTATGGCAACCATAAGGAAAACTGGTCATATATACAGTGTCTCCCGTGACAGGTAACAACAGAGGTAGTCGAAACCAGTGAATACTAGGCTTTAAGTTGGATTTCCTTGTGAGATAAGTTTCATCACGCAAATCAAATTGTTCTGTTAAATCAAAGGCAGTAAAAATATTTAAGATATTATCAACTGAAATTGTTGGACTTGATTGCAGACTTTTAGTGTGAAAATGTCACTGCACAAGACATTTTTTTATAGTTCATACTTTTAGTAGGACAGATAGATTTGAATGGAATAGAACAGTTTCCAGTGTTGAGACTTCCAGTTTAATCCAGAACTCAGATGTGTTGATGCTTGTTAGTCTAATAATCACAATTCAAACATAAAAATCTGGATAGACTCAAACCACAAAAGCTTAGAAATCCCACTAGACGGAGCTATTTGCATTTGGGGAGTATTGAGGGGAGACAATTCACTAAGACTCCTCATACATCAGTCATCAACATTCAGGACTCTGCCTCCAAACAGAAGTGATTTGTCAATGCAAGTCAAATGAAAAAAAAAAGAAATAAATTCAATATTGATTTAAACTCCCTCACTGTGTACATACATTGCCTTGCTTTCTCATTTTGAAAAGAAAATGAATGCAAGGCAAATATTCAACGAATAAAATGATCGTCAGCCTTAACAAATATCTATCACATTACAGTCCTGACTGGTCGACAAGAGTCGAATAAAATGTTTAACAAATAATATTAACAATCAACAAACAGTTATACAATATACTATAACCCTTACATGTAATATACCTATCTTCATAAACAGTCTGAAGGTTGTGATTAAAATTAGAAGATATTAACTTTTTAAGAATTTAGCTTCCTTTTTTAAAGCTTTTACCAATATAGTTACTATTACATGTATATTAATATTTTGGTTACAATAATCATATTTTCATTTCAATCATTCCAACATATGTGCACATTACCAAGTTATTATAACAAGATTGCCAATTTACTTCTAAATATTTTCCCATGGTCTTTCTTCACAAGACATCAATATTCAGTCTTATACATTCAAAAACAGTTATTTTTCTTAAACTATTTATAGTTTAAGAAACAGTTGTTTTTTCTTACTAAGAATATGAAATCTTAAAAATTCCTTAAGATAAAAGAAAATTTCTAAGCTTTCACTTTAAAAATTTCGTAAGGTTGTCCTTTTATACATTTCAGAAAATCTCTTTAGTTCAAGTGAGAACAAATGACAATGCTTCTTTGACCCCTGAACCCAAGGTTATACAAACGAAAACCAGAACTTAGAGACTGTTCATAAATCCCTCAACAATATCGAACCTTGACCAAGTGGCTACTTATTTTTTTTTGTTAGACTGTTGCTTAAATGTTATACCCTAGGTAACCCTTCAAATTTAATGATTTGATAGGTTAAACTTCAAACAATACCTCAATCTGACCAATCAGATTGTTTTTATTTATCCCAGGCCTAGATAATGTTTTGTGGCTTTCAATCTCAAATCACATCTTACATCTCCATGGTTGACGGGCTATTTCAGGTCCATATCGTGAGGGTTGAGGTGAGGTACTGGTCCTCCTATACTGGGCTGGGAACATCTACGGATGAGATCCTCATACGGTTTGCCATGCAGGAAACACACTAAGCATACAGTCATGTTATCACAGCCTAGGCCACCCATCTGGCAGTCAGGGGCCAGGCATCGGGTCATCAACTCCTCACAGATCTGGAAACACAAAACAAGCAAGACTAATCAGGTTCAACAGGCCTTCAACTCTTCATTGATTTGGAAAAACATATAAAATATGGGGAACAGCTTTTGTTTATTCATTTTTAGAGTTAACTGATCCAATGTTTCAAAGATCTGGAAATGCAGCTAAAACAAGATTAAAAGATTGTTTTTATTGATGCTGATATATAACAGGCCATCAACTGCACACAGATCTGGTCATAGAGATCAAACATGTGTAAAAGTGATTTTTTATTCATTTCAAAATATAAGAGGTAGTTACCTTTTACTGATCTTGAAAGCAGATCAATTAAGTTTGTTCTCATTCCGAGTTTGGTTTAATATCTCACAAGCAATTTTCATTTATTCTTAGACAATGTTCAATTGAAGCAGAAGCAGGAATGCCGTCTTTGAGATACATGATCATTTCACATTACTACAATTTATCTCATCAATCTTACACAGGGCAGACTAGTTAACACTAACATGTTTTTTCTACATGTTGAAATCATGTAGACTTTTCATTAAAGATATATATGAAAATATCTATTTCTCATATTGCTAAAAAAAATTGTGTATTCATTTGTTCACAAACAATACAGTCAAATTAAGATAAAAGTAATTTTGAAATCAGATGAGAATGTTGTATTGTTCACAGAAGATCCTAATAAAGCAAACAATACCTTGCATATCAGAAATAGCACTATAATTGGAAGACAAACTACCAAAGGTTACCTTCCCTACTATCTGTAATAGTCATGCAGTAATCATTTGTTTTGTTGTTGTTTTTTGTTTTGTTTTGTTTTAATGTGAATAAAGAATTTACACAAGTATACCAGAAGGGCATATCACTCGCTCCTTATTTCCACCCATCTGGAAAGGGAGAGTTAACTTTGGGATGGGATTGGGATGGGATTTGCCGGCATTTTTGCTGATACCGTGCAGCGACATTTCTATGATTAAAGCACAGGGGCACTAATGAGGTGCCCAGAGACTGAACCCGGCCGGTACTTTATAATGATAACGACAAGTCAGGCGTAATGCTGTGTTCCTTTAGCCCCGAGCATTAGGAGGGAAGCCACTACTACCAACTTTAAAGCCTCTGGTTTGACCCGGCCGGGATTTGAACCCCGCTGCCTCCCGATCCGCAAGCCAATGCTCTACCGCTACAGCTATTGCGCCTGGTGAGGAGTTAACTTTGCTTTTGATTATACAGAAATCCTAAATAATCAGCTTAAATTTATTCAACAGTCGATCTATTAGATACAGACAATTATTCCTGGAATGAACACAACCAAAATTTTTTGTTATATTTTGAATTCAAAACTTCTATCAGGTTCTTCCTGGAATATATCTATAATTTTATATTTCACTGTGCTAAAACTATTAACATGTTCTCTATTACATTGTACAATATGTTATTAACACCTGTGCTAAGCTTGAACTAGCTTATTCCACACTACATAATTAAAGTAAAGCAAATTAGTGATATTTCCAATTAACAACAGTTGGGGGCATTAAAAAGATGAATTATTTTGTAAAGTCTGACATAATTAAATAACTGCATAAGAAGATGCCCTTTCTTGGGATCAGCTCCTTACCCTATTTTTCATTCAAGATGGAGAACTGTATGGTCATTACGACTAGTTCAGCTATAACTGAATTTAATGAAGGAAGACACCAGGGTTGTTTTTTTAGGAACACTGGAAGATGCTGGATGCTGGTTACAAGGGGAAAAATCGTGCAAAAAATACAAAATTGGAAAAAGTTCTGTTTATTATATATTTCATTATATTACTTTATCTTTCATTAACAAGTCTTGAAGAAGTCTATTGGGGTTAGGGTAAGCCTAAAGAGGCATGTCTCTATTTCTTGTAGCTGTTGCCAGCGTTTGGATAATGTTTCCTGCAGCTGTTTCCAGC
Organism: Sinonovacula constricta; assembly: GCA_007844125.1. Classification (NCBI taxonomy): domain Eukaryota; kingdom Metazoa; phylum Mollusca; class Bivalvia; order Cardiida; family Solecurtidae; genus Sinonovacula; species Sinonovacula constricta. The sequence goes on from CM017558.1 coordinate 18,211,661, forward strand.
GTTTGGATAACATGACATGACACCTGACATTGGTGTATTTTTCAGCAGATGGCTTATGCCTTTCACTGTTATTATGTTTCATTTCTCCTTGAAGTATTATCACCAAACACTTCACCACATGAAACATAGGACACATTTACATCATTTCTTGATGCCAACACAATATTTACACATGTAGCCTTTTTTTGACAAACTATAATACAGCCAAGTATACCATCATTCATAAATTTGTTCATTGAAATGCCAACTGTCTGTTGTTGTTTTTTTTTATTTGGAACTTTCAGTTACTATTGGGGAGTCAGTAACTGATGCAGTATTGCATGCTGATCGTTCCTGTTCAGAAGATGTGGCAGCGGCAGTAACTGTACTACTAGTACATGTTGATTTGGGCAGAGATCCTTCGCACGATACAGATTGCCTACTTTCGCTAGATTTGGTTTCATTGTTATCAGCATTTTTCAATCACATCTGATTAATTGTCAAGATCTTTCTTACCCCGCTCACTAGAAGATGGTGTCTTAAAAAACATATCAATTTGTTTTTGTGTTTTTGGCATCAAATAGTGGGGTTTTTTTGTTGTTGTAATTTTCTCCAATTGTGAGACATCGAGGAATATGAGGATGGCTGGAAATAAACAAGCACTCCTCTTGTTTCCATTATGAAAAGTGGTTCCCATTATAAGCATCGACAGCTAGGATGCAATCGGTACTCCTCGGGTAATTCCGTCCTCAGGACAATCATCTACACGAATAACAATGATTGTCCCAAGGACAGAATTACCCAAGGAGTTCCAATTCCTAGGATGCAATGTCCGTGACGTAGCGAATCTATATTTAGTAACACTTTTCAAATATCATACTAGGTATCATGTGTACATAGTTTCTAAACAGAAGTTCATTACAATGTGCAGATTTTATATGAAACAGATTAAACTAAACGAACAATTAAGCATTTTATTTACTTTTTGATAAAAAATTTGCACTTTACAAGGGAAAAATTATTTTCGATGGGAAAAATTTTTCTAGGGGAAGATGCTGACTATTGGCATCAGTTTGTTATGGAAAAAAATGAACACACAGAGAAAATATGTGAAAATAAGCACAAAACAATCAATGCATCATTAGTCCCCTTACATGAAACTAGGACTGGAATCCATGCAGTGAGGAGGACTGAGAATCTGTGTGTCTCTACTACACAACATAAAACAGACTTACAATATCTGGTTCCATCCGTTGAGCAATTCTGACGCGGACAAAGTCTATGACTTCTCTATTGGTGAGGACGTCCCAGATACCATCACAGGCAAGGACAAGAAACTCGTAGTCCGATGTGATCGTTCTCTCCTGAATGTCTGGAAAGGCTGAAATAAGCAAAAAAATCATCAGATTATGCAGTTTTATAAATTGTTATTCCTTATTTAAGGTGGTGTTTAGCTGATGGTAAAGATTTAGGTTCATGGCCATTCTTTTGACCTCTATTTGTTGATGTATCAAACATGCTTTTCACCTCTATTTGTTGATGTATCAAACTCATTCTCTGTTATTTGTTACCACTTGGTGCAATAGTAACTAGACAAAATATTGCTCAAGACTTGGCAAAAATAATGCTAAGCCTTATCAGAAAACTCCCAGTGAAGCTGTCAATCTGGATCTGCCCAATCTGCTTTTACCTATCAAACCTGACTGGGTAGCACAATCAGTATAATGTCAGCTTTAGGTAAAAGAGGTCTGGTCCAAAACCAGACTGCAACATTCCAAAATCATTAAAAAAAAAGTAGTGGTAATGCTCCCTTGCTAAGTTCCATGACTGGTCGGCCTGATGTCAGGATCACATGACTGGGTGTGGTATAATGCTAGGTGTTCACAGAAAAATATACACAATAAATGCAGAATTATATCAGCTTCAAGTAGACATTGTCTCCACTGGAATACTGTTTGTGGGACTCTTAAGCCAGCCAACAAAATCTTGAACAATTTGCTCTGAGTAGACGAAGAATTTAATTAGGTTCAATTATATATCCATTAAATTGTGCAAACTCAAAACCTGAAAATATGTAAGTAATCATCTCCTTTCTACTTGTATTGTGCTCAAAAGTCCAATTGTAAAAATTAATTATACCAGACATTTCAAATTTTTCATAGAAACTATGTCACTATATTTGTGTTGACCATGATACAGAAATGATCCAACTACTTTCTTACCTCTGACAGGGAGAAAAAAAAATAACAAAAGGTACAATAACAATTAAAGGAACTAGCAAAGATGTTACCTTCATGCTTTAATGTCCACTTTGACAGCAAAACAGTAATTAATGTTTGTAGTTGTGATTAAAAGTTGCTTACATTTGCAAAAGCCTTTTAAAAACATGTAATCTAAAGGACTTAAATTTCAAATTTATTCTTCAGAAGGGAGATGCCTTTTTTTCACTCATATGGTTTAGTGTGAAGGTTTAAAAAAAATCGGATACCTGTTACAATTTGTTCCTCAGGTCTTTTCTTGTCATTTTTCTTGAAGATGAAATCCCCAAGAGCTCTTGACAGAGCAAGATTACCTGAAAATGAAGGGTAAATGAAGTGGAAAAACAAGAAATATAACACCCTATACTTTGGGCAGGAAGCAGAAGGTCCTGTCTCCTGGGTTCAATTCCAGGCTGAACTATCAAAGCCTGAGAAAAATTGTTGTTCAGCTCTCCTGGATGTGCTTAGTTAATAATGGTAGTTGCATTACTAGTTGGCACTGTATCGAAGTATTTCATTGAAGATTCATCTGCTTGGTCAAAAACATTCCTAGTTTTCTATTTTAAAAACAAATAGAACATACAATTAAATAATTCAGATTAATTACATAAGCGTAGTTAAGGGTATTATAAAACTATGTTGTTGTCTCTTACTTCTTAAACTTACTCGACATGAGTTGATAAATTTCTATTACTGTTAATTATTCTCTTAATATTCATGTACCATTGACCCTGTTAAACTCAACCCAGCCTCCTGCAGCTATGATACGCCTGGTTTCGGCCTCATTGGAGGGTTTATGGTCGATGGAGAGGATATCTGGTTTTCCGCGAACACTTGCGACGGCCCTCGAGTCTCCAACATTAGCCTGCAGAAGCAATATGTGTTTTGTGGTTAAGGGCAGTGTCCAAACAAGTTGATTTTGTAAAATACAATAAACAACAGCATGTAAGCTAAACTGTTACTAAGTAAAAACAGGGCCACATTTTTCCTAAATTAAACCTGAAACTATCAAACTTGATTATATATCAGTGGGTATGATCATGAAAAAGACATGTAAAATTTCATTCAAATATACTGAAGGGACTGGTTATTGGGATATATGGTGAATTGTTCTTGCACTCAACACTTTAAACTGATCATAATTGCACCAATGCCAACATGTTTGGGAGTGGAACACCTGAACTCATTTAGAGAATAGTCAAGCCTAAAAAAAGGAAATGTGGCAATGAACATCCAACATTGGTAAGGTTCTGCACCACTACATTATGTAATGTTTCTGACCTAAATGGGTTTTCATATTAAGATGATATGAGTCATTTACTCATTATAACCAATTGCTGTAAAACTGACTATTGTGCCATTGACATGAAAATCAATAAAGGTCATCTACTCATCATGACCAATCTCCCTCTAACAAATGCTTTAATAATTAATCAAAATCAAGGTGGTCTATAGTCAAGACTGTAAACAAAAGGTGACTTCTTCTTTGAAGGGGGCATAATAAAACAAGTGTGTGTGCAAGATAGATGGGTATTTGTATATAATTCATGTTTCATATGGAATATGCATAATTTAATGTATGTGTGTGGGATGTGTGTTGCTTTTCTGAGTGTGCATGTAAGTACATGATGTGAATTATGTAAGATGTTTGTTTTGTGCACAAGAGGTTTATTTAGGATGTAAAGGTTTAAGGAAAATATTGAATTATATCAGTCTTCCTTGTTCTTCCTACCTCTGTTTAATTAATAGTATTGTGATAAATGCTTTCACTGACATACATTTATCACTGTACATTGTCTCTAAATGTAAACCAGTATATCTTTTATCTAAATCTCAGTCAGTGTGTTAAATCCATAACCTGCTGTATCTGTTAATGACCTATACTAAAATAATACTGAATAACAATTACATGTAAGGTCACAAGCTTTATTACTAGAAGCATCCAATAGTGCTAATTGTTTGTTTGTATATTGGGTTTATCATCCCGCCAACAGTATTTCAGTTATATGGAGACGGTGTCCACTTGAAGCAGTTATAGTGTTGTCTTCACTGTGTACAGCATGCTGTGGACACCTGGCATGATACCACACCCAGTTTCTTTATCCTGACACTGGGCCAACCAGTCGTGGAACTACCCTTATATTTACTTGAGAGTTAGCATGGGAGCTATACCACTACCATTTTTTACGACTTTAGTATGTTGTGGCCCGGGATCGAACCAAGGACCTCCAGTACATGGAGCCGACACTCTACCGATTGTGCTACCAGGTCCGATGTGGGCTGATTGTTATCAAGAAACTCTCTGCAGGAGCTAGCAAATCTGAATCTACACTATTTGCTTCGGCTTGCTTAATTCTGCTTAGGTTTCAAGTGATAAAGAGAAGTCAAAGCTCAAAAATTAGTTTAGACATTTCAGTAAGTATCTAAAAGATTACCATAATTGACAAGTACAGTGTTTCCTATGGGAGTATGTGAAAGTAATGTTGGAGTATTTAACAATAAGACTGATGGCTGTAGATACAAAAAACGTCAAGTACATAATTTTGTTAACTTCCTGTCATTCAGGCTTTATTATACACTATAAATTGTGTGGGGTTTTTAAGTATTCATCTTAATTGGTGGTTCTCCTAGTCCATTTGAGAAAACATTTCATATTCGAGATATTTCTTAACTTAAAATTGCACTCCTAGATTATTACTTCAGACAGTGACATTATGTTATAGTTTTTAACGGTTTAATCCCATTACCGGGAAGGTTAAGATAAGGTAAATATTATAGTGAAACATGTTAACAGCGTTATATGTTTTGCTTTTGAAATATATTGCAGTGACAAATTATGGTCAATATAGTGACATCTAGCTATTTTGAATAGGAAACACCCCAAGACTGATGTCCATGTAGAACCACAAGCACAAAGCAGGTTGATTCAAGACTTTCTGACATTAAGTCTTCAGCCTAAGCCTAAGTCTTTTGAACCTGAGCAGTGTGCAGCTTAGCAGTCAGAGGAGTAATCAGTCTACAACTATACCACTATGTCACGGGCACCCACAATTTAAAAAAAAATAAAATCTGTGCAGTTTCAACATGAGACTGAGAAAAATCGCAACTGAGAAAAGATTCTGCATGTGGGATCTAGTCAAATTAAATTTGTCTACTAACACAAAAGAATATTTCTATGGCTATAATTCTTTCCCCTCATATTAAGTTTAACAGCAACTTTAACAAAGACAAATAGGCTTATATGTTCACTTAAAACCTTCAGATAAGACAGCTTATTCTACACATGGGTAATGGTTGACAGCAAGAGCAATGGCAGTAAACAGCTTGTTTTTCATTCACATTTAAGAGTACAAGTTAAAAAAAAATGTTTTTTTTTAGAACCTTAAAGGTTGTAATCAACATATTGCCTATATCTAATTAATGTAACAAATATCTGACCTCTTTTTGGGGTATTGTGCATAATTTCTGTAGAAAAACATCATACTTTAGTCCAAGCTCTGACGACTTTTAACAGCATCTCAATTTTGGGCCAGTAAAACTCATTTATCAAAACTTAAAATGTTCATTCTTTTCATATCTTTAAATAAGAACGATTGGGAATTCCAATGACAATAGACAACGATGTCACAACGGATAACATGGACACGCTAAAACATAAGTGGTCATATGGTTTTCTTAGCTTAAAAATAGCTAACTGTGCAGCGTGGCTCAGATAGGAAATACATGTTTATAATGATGATTGTGGCGTTACCCATTTGAGACAGGTGTAGGACATCAATAAACAGCATTTTGCAAGATCTGTTTATATAACAATACTTTAATAAGATGTTTAATGAAAATATTTTTGGTCCAAACTCAGGATAACGCCTTTAAGAACTTGTTTAAGGTAAAACTTCTTTGTAGGTGATTTTTGTAGTGTCACAGAAAGAATTGAAAACCCCTCAACCACTGATATCATTTAGTTTATGCACTGATAAGCAATGTATCTCATCTGATTTTATTATTTTGTTACTCTATGCTTTGTTTCACATATTAAATTATCCTTAAACTTTCAATAAATATATCATATTGACAGAAATTAGTCTCATAGTCAAGTAAGCTGATAATAGTAAGAGAGTTTACAGGGCAGGGTTGGGATAGTTCAATGTCGCAAAATATGTGACAGAATATACATATCATAGCAATTTTTTTTTTATATTGTAAGGTTATTATGGGGAAGTTTGAATACTTTTGGTGGTAAGAAGACCCTCAGAAAAACTGCACAATCTCTGTAGACCCACCTTTGCATTGCAAATCTCCTGAAAGACCTTGAAACATGAAAAATATTTCCACAACTTGGACACAAACCCAGACAGCAAAGGTCAAAAGATCCAAAAGTTGTTGACTCTTAATTTCTGAATCTCAGGTTTAGAATGAGCTGAGTGTTGCCTAGCAACATATTTTACAGAGGATTCACATTATAATCATAATGGTGCATTTTAACCAAAATGCAGAGACATTACTATAGTGAAAACCATGGTAACCTTGAGAAAAAACAGAGAGTAACTTAGCAAAATATTTTTACAAAAGTTGCCTATGATAATCATTATAAGGCACTATCACACGGCATGCAGAAAACAATACCATGTAAAAACAATGGCTAAGCTTGTTGAATTATAAGCTGAGTGTAGCCCGCAAAGTCTACTACAAACATGGCATCACTTTTTGGCAATTTACAAAAAAATACAATAGATGTTAAAAATTTCCATTTAAAATGAACTTACACAAAAGAGGCGGCCATTTTTCACCAGCACTGTAATGGCAGTGGTACCTGCTAGCTCATCCTTCATCGTCTCATCTGCCATCAGACAAGATTTTTTTTTAATTTTCTTTGAATTGTGAGGGGCTGAGGACTTACAAGTCGGTGACTCTAACAGCTCGACCACGGCACCCCACAGACAACGATTTAAAATATATATGGACATAAATACATATAAAGTAAATAGCTAGAAAAGATTTAATATTATACCTATATCTGTAGTTAATCATGATTGCCTTTCAAAATGGTATATATGTCAACTATTGATGTGAAACGATGACTTAAAACTAGTTTCGGTTACAACAATATGTAGCAGGATAAGTAACAGGAAGAATTGTGGATTTTGTGATTATGCAAGCAATATGATAATGAGCATGACATGTCAGTCATTATCAAATGTTTTAAGATGATGTGCAATATACATGTTACATATTTTTCCATATAGCCATGAAATGAACATGGGTTGTACACATGAAATTTACAGTCAGAAGAATTAACACTAAAAAAAACTTTTTTTTTAATATTTTGCTTCATCCTTGATGCCCTGGGGCAATATGTAAAGCTCGGTTTTACTTTTTACTTGTATGTGTGTCCATGGCCTTTGAGGTTCTTGTTTGTTTGTTTGTTAATTGGGTTTATTGTCCCACCAACAGTATTTCAATTATATGGAGAAGGTCTATACTTGAAAGAGATGTAGTGCTGCCTTCACTGTTTATAGGATGCCATGAACACCTGGCATGATACCACACCCAGTCACATTATCTTGACATTGGAACGACCAGTCATGGAACTTCCCTTATATTTGCTTGAGCGTTAGCAAGGGAGCTAGCTATACCACTACCATTTTTATGACTTGTATGTTGAGGCCTGGGATCAAACCCAGGGCCTTCCATACCTGGAGCTGATGCTCTACTGATTGCGCTACCAGGTCCGGTTGGTGTTGTTGCATGTAGCACATTGCATCAATGTGACAAATTCTTGTTCCAAGTAATTACAACTCTCCTAACTCATGCCTAAGTTGCAGTTTGGTCATGTGTAGAAGAATGTACATTATACATTTGACCTTAAAAAATAGATTTTGACCTTTGGGTTTTCTTGCTACAACACAGATCTTATCATAGCAAATGATTGTTCTGAGTTATTCAAAAATACATAGAGTCCTTGATCCACATTAAGGTTAGAGTGTGGACATGCAAATCTTGATGCCTGCTCTAACCCAGTATTGCACACACACACACATACAGACACACATTATTACAAACTGCCATTGAGACAATATACCATTGCGCAACAGGGTTTGACATAAAATGAATTTTGTGTTTGTATGTGTGTTTTTGTGTGTGGGTAAAATTCTCTTACCTTTGGTCATGTCTTCATCCAGCTGCAGAAATCCTTGCCTCATAGCATCAGCTACCCTGTTCTGTGCTGTAAAATACATTTACACACAATATTCATCTTAATGGTTGTTTTGCTTTAAACATACAATCCAGCAACACAATGGTCATTATACCCTGGTTCTATGAACAGAGTAGGTAATGCATTAGCTCAATGTACTAAGTAACTGAGAGGGATTTGCCGGCATTTTTGCCAATACTGTGCAGCGACATTTCTATCATTATAGCACAGGGGCACTTATGAGATGCCCAAGGACGGAACCCGGTCGGTCCATTAAACTGACACCGACGAGTCAGGCGTAATGCTGTCCCTGTAGCCCCGAGCATTAGGAGGGAAGCCACTACTGCCAACTTTTAAGTCTTTGGTTTGACCCTGCCGGAGTTTTAACCGGCAACCTCCAGATCCGCAAGCCGATGCTCTACCAATTGAGCTATTACGACCGGTCCTAAGTAACTGACTTTCAATCCAAGACAGAAACATAAAAGTTAGTTAGTGACTGAGTGAACCCAGTCAATGGATAAGATGAAAACTTTAGGAGGACATAATTCAATGTGCAGGCCATGCATGGAAATATCTGCACAGAAGTAGATTGGAAATTGAATTAGTGAGGGTTTCAAATAGATCATAAGTGCCCTGGGGAATGAGAACAAGGATGTAAGTTATGTTTGTGTTGATGTGGACTTACTGTAGGCAGGTTGCATAATGATCTTCTTGTGAAGATGTGCCTGTGCATACTGGGCCACCTTGGCACCTGGAACAAACAAGACAAATAATGAGGCACATTGCTTACAAAAATATTAAGTTGTTGGTAGGAACAAGGAATGTAATCAGAAGTGACATATGCTCCAAAGATGCATTTATCTTACATATGACCTTAAAGGTAAACACTTGTACATCTGTAAGATTGTAACACTTAAAAACCTGTAAAAATGGCCTAGTTAAGGCAGTCAAACTATATATGTATGTAATATATATGATATATATGTGTGTGTGTAGCCAATAAAAAGAAATGAAGAAATAAATAGTCTATATTATATAACCTTGCCCTAGATGGTTGCTCTTAGAAATACTAAGTGTTACACACTCTTCAAGTAGGTCAGTAAGATGCTGAAGTATAAATGAAGTTCTGCAAACAAGAGGGAAGTTAAGGCTAAGACACATAGGAGTGAAAAAAATGTAAAGTGTTAAAAAAATACATAAGTTGCACACAGACTAATGTGTGTTTTTGTGCTTTAAAAATTCACTGCACTTTTTGCCTTAAGTGTGGTTGTTTCATTTTTTAATAATGTTCTTTTTTATACAAATAAACTATCTGTTTGATACTGCCATTAAAGATAAACAGCCTTAAGTAGCACAGAATAAAAATGCTTAATTAATAAAGATCAGAGTATTTTCTTCCTGCAGGAAAATATTTTAAGTGTATAGGTTCATTATTTAACATCCTTCTATCTCATTAAACAAGAGGGCCATGATGGCCCTTAATCGCTCACCTGATGAAACAGGCTTTATGTAGGCTTAAATCTGGCATCAAGTAATTAAGAGTTATTTACTTTAGAAATCTTTGGTGAAGATTGGACCATTAGTGTGGCCACTGGGTTGATAACATTTTCTAGAATTTTACCAGGTAACCTACTGAATCCACATGACTCACTTCAAAACATATGTAAGATTTCATACTGGCAAACATGATGGCCAAGTTTGGTGAAGACTGGGCCATCAATGTAGCCTCTTAAGTGTTTTCACAAGCTTTTTCTAAAATTTAACCTAGTGACCTACTTTATGACCCCACAAGACCCAATAACGAACTCATCCAAGATTTCATGTTGACAAACATTCTGACCAAGTTTGATGAAGATTGGCCTATAAATGTGGCCTCTAGTGTGTTCACAAGCTTTGTCTAAGATTTGACCTAGTGACCTACTTTTTGACCCCACGTGACCCAGTTACGAACTCATCCAAGATTTCATGCAGACAAACATTCTGACCAAGTTTGGTGAAGATTGGGCTATAAATGTGGCCTCTAGTGTGTTCACAAGCTTTTTCTAAGATTTGACCTAGTGACCTACTTTTTGACCCCACGTGACCCAGTTACGAACTCATCCAAGATTTCATGCAGACAAACATTCTGACCAAGTTTGGTGAAGATTGGGCTATAAATGTGGCCTCTAGTGTGTTCACAAGCTTTTTCTAAGATTTGACCTAGTGACCTACTTTTTGACCCCACGTGACCCAGTTACGAACTCATCCAAGATTTCATGCAGACAAACATTCTGACAAAGTTTGCTGAAGATTGGGCTATAAATGTGGCCTCTAGTGTGTTCACAAGCTTTTTCTAAGATTTAACCTAATGACCTACTTTTTGACCCCACGTGACCCAGTTACGAACTCATCCAAGATTTCATGCAGACAAACATTCTGACCAAGTTTGGTGAAGATTGGGCTATAAATGTGGCCTCTAGTGTGTTCACAAGCTTTTTCTAAGATTTGACCTCGTGACCTACTTTTTGACCCCACGTGACCCAGTTACGAACTCATCCAAGATTTTATGCAGACAAACATTCTGACCAAGTTTGGTGAAGATTGGGCTATAAATGTGGCCTCTAGTGTGTTCACAAGCTTTTTCTAAAATTTGACCTCGTGACCTACTTTTTGACCCCACGTGACCCAGTTACGTCCTCATCCAAGATTTCATGCAGACAAACATTCTGACCAAGTTTGGTGAAGATTGGGCTATAAATGTGGCCTCTAGTGTGTTCACAAGCTTTTTCTAAGATTTGACCTCGTGACCTACTTTTTGACCCCACATGACCCAGTTACGAACTCATCCAAGATTTCATGCAGACAAACATTCTGACCAAGTTTGGTGAAGATTGGGCTATAAATGTGGCCTCTAGTGTGTTCACAAGCTTTTCCTAAGATTTGACCTCGTGACCAACTTTTTGACCCCAGGTGACCCAATAATGAACTCATCCAAGATTTCATGCAGACAAACATTCTGACCAAGTTTGATGAAGATTGGATAAAAATTGTGACCTGTAGTGTGTTCACAAGGTAAATGTTGACGACGGACGACGGACGACGGACGAAGCGGTATCACAAAAGCTCCCCTTGAGCACATTGTGCTCAGGTGAGCTAAAAAGTGTAAACACTGGTTTTATAGGGTTTTTATGTTCAACGCTATGGTCAAGTGGTGAAGGTAATGAATGTGCAACAGAGGATTTCAGGTTCAAAACCTGGATCTCATATGAGGTGTTGATCCTTGGGGCCTTGGGCTTCCCTACCAACTTTATATACCCCTCTGTACTAACTACCTGAACTATATGGCTCTAGCTAGGAAATGGACAGTCATGAAGAGAACTGATATAGGCCTACATTAAAGTAAAATATTTCTCTATTTATTATAAAGGGAAAAAAGTGTAAGGTAATATCTGTTTTATTAAAATCATATACCAGTAGGTGCGGCTCTCTACTTTTATCTTGCTCATTCTTAGCCTGCTTAGATCATGCATTGATCAGGGTTAGACAAATAATGCAGATCTGGATCATACAGCACCCACTGTGAGCTATCCGATCATACAGCACCTGCTGTGAGCTATCCAATCATACAGCACATACTGTGAGCTCTCCAATCACACAGCATCCACCGTGAGCTATCTGATCATACAGTACCCACTGTGAGCTATCCAATCATACAGCACCTACTGTGAGCTATCCCATCATACACCACCCACTATGAGCTATCTGATCATACAGCACCCATCGTGAGCTATCCCATCATACAGCACCCATCGTGAGCTATCCCATCATACAGCATCCAACATGAGCTATCCCATCACACAGCACCCACTGTGACCTATCCCATCATACAGCACCAAACAGGAGCTATGAGATCAAACAGCACCCATTGTGAGCTATCCCATCATACAGCACCCACTGTGAGCAAACGGACCACACAGCACCCACTGTAAGCTATCCCATCATACAGCACCCACTGTGAGCTATCCCATCACACAGCACCCACTGTGAGCCAACTGATCACACAGCACCCAGTGTGAGCTATCCCATCATACAGCACCCATTGCGAGCTATCCCATCATACAGCACCCATTGTGAGCTATCCCATCATACAGCACTCATTGTGACCTATCCCATCAAACAGCACCCATTATGACATATTTCAACATACAGCCCTCACTGTGAGCTATCCCATCATACAGCACCCAACATGCTATCCCATCATACAGCACCCACTGTGAGCTATCCGATTATACAGCACCCAATGTGAGCTATCCCATCATACAGCACCTATTGTGAGCTTTCAGATAATACAGCACCCAATGTGAGCTATCCCATCATAAAGCAACCAGCATGTGCTATCCGATCATTACAGCACCCACTGTAAGCTATTCGATCATACAGCACCCACAGTAAGCTATCTGAACATACAGCACCCACAGTGAGCTATCCAATCATACAGCACCTACTGTGAGCTATCCCATCATACACCACCCACTATGAGCTATCCCATCATACAGCACCCATCGTGAGCTATCCCATCATACAGCACCCATCGTGAGCTATCCCATCATACAGCATCCAACATGAGCTATCCCATCACACAGCACCCACTGTGACCTATCCCATCATACAGCACCAAACAGGAGCTATGAGATCAAACAGCACCCATTGTGAGCTATCCCATCATACAGCACCCACTGTGAGCAAACGGACCACACAGCACCCACTGTAAGCTATCCCATCATACAGCACCCACTGTGAGCTATCCCATCACACAGCACCCACTGTGAGCCAACTGATCACACAGCACCCAGTGTGAGCTATCCCATCATACAGCACCCATTGCGAGCTATCCCATCATACAGCACCCATTGTGAGCTATCCCATCATACAGCACCCATTGTGACCTATCCCATCATACAGCACCCATTATGACATATTTCAACATACAGCCCTCACTGTGAGCTATCCCATCATACAGCACCCAACATGCTATCCCATCATACAGCACCCACTGTGAGCTATCCGATTATACAGCACCCAATGTGAGCTATCCCATCATACAGCACCCATTGTGACCTATCCCATCATACAGCACCCATTATGACCTATTTCAACAAACAGCACCCATTGTGACCTATCCCATCATACAGCACCCATTATGACATATTTCAACATACAGCACCCACTGTGACCTATCCCATAATACAGCACCCATTGTGAGCTATTCCATCATACAGCACCTATTGTGACCTATCCCATCATACAGCACCCATTGTGACCTATCCCATCATACAGCACTCATTATGACCTATTTTAACATACAGCACCCATTGTGACCTATCCCATCATACTGCACCCATTGTGAGCTATCCCATCATACAGCAACCACTGTGAGCTATCCAATCATATAGCACCCACTGCGAGCTATCCCATCATACAGCACTCACTGTGAGCTATCCCATCATACAGCACCCACTGTGAGCTATCCCATCATACAGCACCTACTGTGAGCTATCCAATCATACAGCACCCACTGTGAGCTATCCCTTCATACAGAACCCATTGTGACCTATTTCAACATACAGCACCCACTGTGAGCTATCCCATCATACAGCACCTACTGTGAGCTATCCAATCATACAGCACTCACTGTGAGCTATCCCATCATACAGCACCCACTATGAGCTATCCCATCATACAGCACCTACTGTGAGCTATCCAATCATACAGCACCCACTGTGAGCTATCCCATCATACAGAACCCATTGTGACCTATTTCAACATACAGCACCCACTGTGAGCTATCCCATCATACAGCACCTACTGTGAGCTATCCAATCATACAGCACTCACTGTGAGCTATCCCATCATACAGCACCCAACATGCTATCCCATCATACAGCACCCACTGTGAGCTATCCGATTATACAGCACCCAATGTGAGCTATCCCATCATACAGCACCCAACATGCTATCCCATCATACAGCACCCACTGTGAGCTATCTGATTATACAGCACCCAATGTGAGTTATCCCATCATAAAGCACCCAACATGTGCTATCTGATCATGCAGCACCCACTGTGACCTATCCCATCATACAGCACTCAACATGCTATACCATCATACAGCACCTACTGTGAACGATCCCGTCATACAGCACCCACAGTGAGCTATCCTATCATACAGCACCCACTGTGATCTATCCCATCAAACAGCACCCACTGTGACCTGTCCTATCATACAGCACCCAACCTGACCTATCCCATCATACAGTACCCAATGTGAGCTATCCAATCATACAGCACCCAATGTGAGCTATCCCATCATACAGCACCCAATATGAGCTATCACATCATACAGCACCCAACCTGAGCTATCCGATCATACAGCACCCAATCGGAGCTATCCCATCATACAGCACCTACTGTGAGCTTTCAGATAATACAGCACCCAATGTGAGCTATCCCATCATAAAGCAACCAGCATGTGCTATCCGATCATTACAGCACCCACTGTAAGCTATTCGATCATACAGCACCCACAGTAAGCTATCTGAACATACAGCACCCACAGTGAGCTATCCCATCATACAGCACCCACTGTGAGCTATCCCATCATACAGCACCCAACATGAGCTATCTGATCATACCGCACCAATTGTGAGCTATTCGATCATTCAGTACCCACTGTGAGCTATCCCATTATATAGCACCCACTGTGAGCTATCCCATCATATAGCACCCACTGTGAGCTATCCCATCATACAGCACCCACTGTGAGCTATCCCATCATACAGCACCCACTGTGAGCTATCCCATCATATAGCACCCACTGTGAGCTATCTGATCATACAGCACCCACTGTGAGCTATCCCATCATATAGCACCCACTGTGAGCTATCTGATCATACAGCACCCACTGTGAGCTATCCCATCATACAGCACCTACTGTGAGCTATCCCATCATTCAGTACCCACTGTGAGCTATCCCATCATATAGCACCCACTGTGAGCTATCCCATCATACAGCACCCACTGTGAGCTATCCCATCATATAGCACCCACTGTGAGCTATCCCATCATACAGCACCTACTGTGAGCTATCTGATCATACAGCACCCAAAACAAGCTATCTAACCATACAGCACCCACTGTGAGCTAGCCGATTATACAGCACCCAATGTGAGCTATCCGATCATACAGCACCCAACCTGAGATGTCCAATCATACAGCACCCACTGTGAGATATCTGATCATACAGCACCCAAAACGAGCTATCCAATCATACAGCACCCACTGAGAGCTATCCGATTATACAGCACCCAATGTGAGCTATCCGATCATACAGCACCCAACCTGAGCTGTCCAATCATACAGCACCCACTGTGAGCTATCCGATCATACAGCACCCAATGTGAGCTATCCGATCATACAGCACCCACTGTGAGCTTTCCAATCATACAGCACCCACTGTGAGCTATCCGATAATACAGTACCCACTGTGAGCTATCCGATCATACAGCACCCAATGTGAGCTATCCCATCATACAGCACCCACTGTGAGCTATCTGATCATACAGCACAAACTGTGAGCTATTTAATCATACAGCACCCAATGTGAGCTATCCTATCATACAGCACCCAACCTGAGCTATCCGATTATACAGCTCCCAACGTGAGCTATCTGATCAGAATCTGCACTATTTGCTGCTTAGTCTACAGCCCTATGTCCAGGCATCATTGCATGTAGATGTAAAAAGATGTCCAAGAATTCAGTAATGATATTTAACAAACTATAACATGATAGGGGTTCTACCACCAATCACCTGCCCCTTTATCCAGTACAAACAATCCAGCCATTATCTGATTAGTTTAATCGTGACTTTTCCACACCTTAATCTTTAGCTTGCTACATTTTGTTAAAAACCCATGCTGAATTCTGGAGTTTTTTGCTTTAATACTATATATGCTACGTGTGAGGGTTGATATACTTACAGACTGAGACTGAGCAGCAAATAGTGTAGATCCTGATCAGACAACTCACAGACCTACACTATTTACCTAAGCCTTATGGATATGCCAATAGCAGGCTAAGAGTTAACTGATATCATGCTTGTATATTTGTTATTAATAAACACAAAATTTTATTTTTTCGGTGAACAATTTCATGTCTGGTTTACAAAATATATTCACAATTAGTGCACAGCTGAAGCTGACTGATTTGGATAAATGATATTTGCCTATGCCTTATCAAATTATGTTGAGTAATAGCCACGAATACTAATAAAAGCTACCACATTTTCTTTTTAAGAAATGTATAAAATATCTACAAGAAATCTATACATAGAAGCAGTCCAAAAAGTTAATGAACAAGAGAATGTGTTTATAATCTACTACAAGACAACTAATGGTAAAACTGGAAGCTTGTCTGAATAATAAAAGCAATTTATCTTGTAGAGACAAATGCGCTATTTATAGATATATAAATCAATGTTAATGTCATGAGTAGTTCTCAATAGTTTTTGTCATGAATAATAAACAGGTTGAATAAAAAAAAAAACATTGCTTATGCCCTGTATGTGCATGAAGTACAGTAGAATGAGTAAAGAATACACAAAATATTCAAAGCATTTATTGATTAACAAAGGACTATTATAATGTAATATAAGACAAAACTATTATTTCTACAAACTATTAAAAAAGAAAATTTGAACAAAGATTTAATAATTCTATAAAATGCAAGAAAAACAGTATTGTATTATAATTCAAGGTTAAAAAAGAACAGTTCATTACTGGAAAAAGAGTAATACTTTTTACCTTCTACAAAATACTTTTTACCTTCTACAAAGTATGAAACACCTAGTAAGAATAGACTATCATTATGTGATTATAACAAATCATTGAAATTTGCATATAGGAAAGTCTGAACGAGAACATGACGATGTGAGCAAAAGACTGTCAATATAAACGTACACTTATTACACAACAACCCTTTCGTAAAACAAAATTTAGATTTTTTAAAGGTGCATTAGCTTTATTTATCAAAGAAGTGCTTTAAGTACAATGAAAGGTAACAAAACAGTATTGAAATACTAAGAATACTTGAGACTTTAAACTGTATAAATCAGAAACACAAAAGAAGTATTATCTAGATCCATTTTGTCTAAGTGTCAGCGACTACATTTAGAAATCGCCACATCTTAGTAACAACAACTGTTTGTGCCTACAACAAATGTGGCAGGAGTAAAATTTGCATAAAAGATACAAATACTTAGAAGACCAAACACTGATGAGTGATATTTTTCAGCTATAATAATGTTCAAATCTTATTACACTTGTGACATTACTTTTAAACAAACAGCATTCTAGAGGGTAAGAAAAAATGGAATCTTATAAATAGGAAAACTAATGCTACAGTATTGTCTGATTAATAATTCACATTGTCTACATTTTATTTCGCCACCACTGTTAAACCTTAACAAGAGTTAAAAGACAACTTGTCTTTCAAAAATGCCACTGTGGTTACATCCCTCTACACAAAGTAACCACTCCTCAAAGAGGCGATAATGTTCTGAGTATATTTGATACAGAATTATTACATATGTATGTAGACTATATAATTATTTTACACATTAGTGGTGTCCTAGTTTAACAGTAGGAGCAAAAATATTTTATGTTAAAAATTATTCTAAATTTGAGCTCAACTTTCCAATGTCAATGCAAAATGGTTACTGTAAGCTGCAAAGATATTCAACAGTTATAAGGAGTATTCCTGGTATTAGTATAGATATTACAAAAACTACTGCCACACTCTCCCAGCCTATCAGAGCATTGCATGCACAATGAAACTGGTCTCACAAGTCAATTGGTCAATGATTATATGGCCATGAATATATCAGACAGAATCATATACACAAATAATGTGTCAAGATGATAAGGTTTTTTTAACAAGTATAAGCAACATCTCTTTTTGCCAGAGGAAAGCAGTTATATTTTGTTTAGACATAAGCAATAAATATCATATATAAATATATATATTTCAACTTCTAATAAGCAGCATGCATTTATTTGTGACATTTAGTGTCACTTTATTAAATATAGCATAAAGAATTATTTTAAAGATGGTATCCAATAGTTTACTTAATTCAATACGTGTGAAAATATCTAACTCCATTTTGGGGAAGTTTGTGTACTATTTCTACATTTAATCATATTTAAGTCTACATGAATGTTGAACACTTTAGTATAAATCGTGGAAATATCTCTCTTACTGTTCATTTTTTCAAAAGCTATAGATTAGTTCAATGGGGAGTTCTGCTAAAAATCGTCTTCGACGTAAGGGCAGATAATCAGTAAATCTGGCTTATGATATAATATGATCTCGAAGGTAAGCAACCACCTAAGTTTAAAAATAGCCACCTATGCAGGGTTCGACATTAAGGACCGACCATACCACATTCACTAGTAGATCGGCAGTCCGGTCTAGCTAAGTCCTAGGCTAGCTGGACTGACTGGTCGTGTTCTAAATCGGACAAAGTTCGCCGAAAATCCGCCTATGAATGAATAAAAAGTGAAAAAAAATTTTATAACGGTTAAACTCGGTGCTATTGACCATGTCGATACAGTTTCTTGGGAAACCCGTGTGCTATATTAAGCGGTATATTTAGTAACAACCTTGACATTCGTTCACTCATTGGCTGGTGTTTTCAGAAAGAGGCTTTTTCACCTATGCACTTGTCAAATATCCAATGTCGTAATACTAATTGTTAAGCGGATACAATGCTTATTTCTTCATCTAACTTCTTATTTTCTAATGTTTATGGAACTGTCCTATTTTTATTTATACTATTTAAATAAAAATGCGAGGGATACAAAAGCACGAATACTAATGTAATGTAAGGATCTCAAGTATTACGACAAGAGACTATAATACGGTTTGTTTATAATGCACTGTGCGCAGACGACACAAAAATGTCTAGCAATGTATAGAAGTTCGGTTTTTCATCTGACAAAAACGGACGACAATACGAAACGAAAGAGCAAGGAAGCTTCAAAGAAACTGTATGACAAAACAAAGCGGATAAGATCGTTTTGTCCAAAATGAACAGATGAGTTTAGATGGCTAGGTTTTGAAGAAAAATGCAATCTTATGGTGTGTAAGACATGCAGATGGTATGAAGAGTTTGGAGGATTTGTTGTCGGTATGGACAATTTCAGAATCGATAATATAAAGGGGCCTTCTAAATCTGAATCCCATATATCTCACCAACGAAAATATGATCTTAAGTACAGCTCACCGCTCACTACTTTTGTTGCATCCTTTACTGGGGAAATAAAGCAGGTTGACAATCAATCATGTGAGTCTAGCCTGTTCAGTTGTGTGAAAACGTCTAGTCATAAAGGTATGGTCATACTTAACTTACTAGTCATATAATTACCTATGTATGATACCTATATTAGACAAGAAAATTAAGTATAATCATAGCTAAGATGCATTAATAGAATGTTAAGTTTCATACTAATTTTCTACTCATAAATGTCTCATACTTAATTATATTGGTATGCTATTGCAACACAATGCTTGAACTCATAACAATTTGATTTAAGTATGACTTGTATGTGTATTATGCGTTTTACATTTTGGTCTAGTCCAGTTTAGGTCAGGTCTAGTAAGTTTTCTAAGTTACTGGACCACGGGTCCAGCTCTCAAAAAAGTTAACGTCTAACCCTGCTATGCAGTGTGGCTCAGACTGTAATGTTTGTAATGACTTATGGGTGTTTTGTTTCAGTTTTTACATAGACGTAGGATATCAAAAGAACACATTTTGCGAGATCTGTTCAGTCAACAGTAATTTATTTGGTTGTTTGAGCAACAGAAATTTGGCCCATACTGTCAGATACCACCTTTAGATTTACTCGTGTTCTTACATTGGCAACTCAACAGTTCCACAAAGCCATATTGATAAAAGCTTTTAAGGGATTAATCAAATGTCATGAATTTAATAACCAACCTTCTTAAATGCAGGTTAATTAAAACATAATAAAATATTAAAATATAAGTTATAAAGAAAAGAAAATAGTTGTGCAGTGAAGAAAACCATTTTCTAAAGTATTTACAAACAAACATCTAGTTATATCCAAAAACAATGCCGTAGAATGTTTGTTACAGTATCATGTGAAAGCAATGCTCTGACAGAAAGAGATGGTACAATACCTACCACGGGTGTTTTTGACCTGCCTCGGATCAGTCAGCTGGTCTTCTATACAAATTATAGAAACATTACTAACCCACATGTGAAACAAACCTACAGCACTTTATAATTATTACTATCACCTTAAAAATAATAAGCTGTTGTATTTTTTAATACTTAAAGACTCATCATTATAAATTTGTAATAAACAATTGTATATTTTTTATTTATTTTCTTATAACGTTAGCAGTACAATAAGAAGACAAGCTGTAAAGACAAGACAGACTCCTCCCTGCTGGAGCTGGCTAAGCCGGAATCTACACTATTAACTTTAACCTGAGCAATAAGTGTATAAGAATTAGTTTGAAACAAAAAGAAGTATCTGCATTGAAAATAAGGCAGCAAAGTCTCCCCAATTAGAGTTACAGAGAAGTTGTACATGTCTCCATACCATATTATAATGTGGAATGTTTGGCTTTTTGAAATGCTAGACTGGATATCTACTCAATTTTCTGTGGGTTTTGTACTGACATACCGCTAATGCAACAAATTTTTATTTTCTTTCAGGTTAATGGATTGACAAGAAAACAACCATCACCATGACAGTTTTTAAATAACCTAATTACAGTTTCACAATATTATGTTATTACTGTCAGAGTAGTGGGAAGTCTTTCCGCGATCAGCTGTCAGGTATTGAATGATAACTGTAAAACCAGCCTCATGGTAAAAAGACATAATACCTAATGTGAAATCACAAAAAAAAACCTTCAAAAGCAGCAGTAGAAAACATATGCCACTAATTCTCAAATAAATTATCAAAAAGGTTACAATTTATAAACTAAGAACTGATAAAATGCAAAAATACAACAACAACAAAACATGCACATTGAAATCTCCATGCAAGTTATGTACATGTGATTATGGTTTAGTAAAAAATATGGAACAGCATTCCAGAAGATTCGTTTGTATGTTTGTTGGGTTTATTGTCCTCTAGGGCTGTCACGATACAATTGAAACCTATCACAATGTACTGTGATATGTATAGAGCTATTGCAATACGTACCACGATATATTGCCATATTTGATCAAACTATTCTTTTCACCCAATTTACGAACAGAATGAACATAATATGCCAGAGTGTAATATGACATAGCTTTATAAACTTTATAACAGGTTAACACAGAGACAAGAAAGTAACAGCACTACAAGGCAGAAAAGTAAAAACAATCTAACAACAAATTAACTACAAAAACAGTGTAGTATGATGCACCCAATTAATTTGGCTTAATTTGGCAGATAATGACGATTCACAAGTGTATTTAAATTAGGTTCTACCTCCACTGTATCTTACATGTGCATCAAGATGTCGACAAAATGTGACACCTTCAACAAATTTTCTTTGTTTTTTATCGTTTACATAGAAGTGGACAACCACGCTCACGTTAAGCTTTAATTCTGCGTTCTTCAAAAAATCAGCCAGCTCAGCCATATTGTTTAGAATTGGCAACCGTTGTGTCCGATTAAACTGCCGAAAGAATAAATTAACAATGTTCTACGTATTCGGCAACCAACTATCCTATAACAAATTTGACCATGTTTAGTTAATTTTAATTCCAATATATTTGTGTTTCAATGCGAAATTTGTTTTTCTTAAAGCCAGAAACTAAATTGTCAAATCAAAAGCCAAATCTAGTTAAAAACTCTTATTGAAAGGAATACCACAAAAGCAAATAAAGTACGTCACATTTCCAGCGCAGTTTAGAATAAACTTCCCTACCATGTATTTGACATCAGACTACATTTTCTGTAGGTTATCTGTAATCGCTTTTCATAAATACAAGCATCTTTGATTATGGATGCACAAAATGGTGGCAGCAAACCAAGTTTACAAAATATCGTAAAAACATGTTCATTGTGTATTGTGAGACTGTATTGACTTTACCCAGTATCGCAATATACCGGTATACTGTGACAGCCCTATTGTCCTCCCAACACTCTTTCAGTTTTCTGGTGACATTATCCACTGTATATAACATGCCAAAAACTTATGCATTCTGGCATGATACCACACTCAGCCCCTTGAGCTGATGCCCCAATAATTGCGATAGGAGGTCTAAACCAAAATATCTGACAAGGAGGACCATGATAATGCACTGACCATTGACTAATATACAACAATCGCTCCTCTAATCATTCCAAGCATACAAAATAACAGTCATCAAATCAATAATGCAGAGCAACTGGTCTTTATGTGCAAAACAGTTACAAGCAATGCAATCAAGTTTTACTTATCCTGGCTTGAGACAGATAGAAATACAAATGAGGAAGTAGAAAAGAGAAGTGAAGAGGACAAAACAGCAAGAAGACCATAGTAAAGATAAAAACACACCTTAAAAAAGATAACAGGAAACAACTATATGAGAGCGATGAATTAAAAAGATATAGTCATGTGAAGATGTATGATAGACATTCCTGAAATCTTAATGCTGCAAAGAAAAATAGAGGTTTGTTCATGTAAGTATGAAGGAAACTGGGGATAGTCAACAGTAGAAGCCTGGATGCAATTTCACCTTAAGTCTTAGGACATATAAACAGATATTAACTTACCACAGGAAAATGATCCTATGCTTATTTCAACTAATCCTAGGACAATAACATGATTCAAAACAATGTTGTCATTTTAATTCTGTCTTAGAACTTCCTAAAATGTCCAGTTAAGAAGCTGGGGTTGAATTTCATCACCTCTTAGAACTGATTTTATTGACTAGATTAAAAACATTATGGGACATGAATTGCACCCAGACCCCAACCCCCACAAGCATACATATAGAAAGACTGAAAATGGTCTATCTGTCTTATAGATATATAAAAAGCATCTGGTGTCCTTTAAAGAAGCTGCAGCAATACATGATGCTTACCTCCATGCCCATCAAAGACAGCAAAGAACATGGCATCTTTGTCTCCTGGCAGTGATAGCAGGTGACAGTGGGCATCCTCCATGTCTGGGAGACGAGTTAAGACCTATTCTTAATGTGTTTTTATGTTGTTTTTTGTTTGTTGTTGTTTTGGCAGTGGCTTATTGTCCCCTAAATAAATCTTTCAGACTTATTTGTGGGGGCTTATTGGCTCTGAAAAAAATCTTTCAGACTTCTTTATCTTCTGGTGCAATGTTTTCTTTATCTTTTAGAGACTATTAACTAGAACAGACACATAGTGCTATCTTCACTATCCCAGCATGCAGTTATGTTATAACATACCCTCTCACAATATCATGATTTCTGAAACTACAATACTCTTATTAAATGAGCTCAAACCAGACAGCTATGCAACTACCATTTTTAAGACATTGCTTTATCTACCTTGCACCTGTTCCCATACCTTGGACAAACCCACTAGCAACTTGGTCACCTGAGATAGTTGTTTAAGCTTACAGTATATGCATAAGTCTGCCTATAATAAATATACTGCATCTATCAATTAGGTAAAACGCTTACTAGGTTAACCTCTTTACAAATATGGTAACGGTTACAAACTTAGGAAATTGGTAATTGCTCTTATATATTATATATATGGAATATGTTGGATAAAGTTTATAGATTATATTTATTCACTATAATAATGTCTATTTATCTAAATCTCTTGCTGAAGTGACACCCACAACTCTTATCATTTATACACTAGTTATCATGAGATGGTAGATAGTTGTTATGGTGTGATCCCCAAGAAGCATTTCACTGTGAAAATACTGTCCACTGTCACAACATGCAAGTCATACCCCATATCTACCTCCTCTGAGCAGACATTTTCTATGTTGGGGTAGCTTGGGAGCAAACTGTGAAATTATTGATATGGTTTACAAAATAACAGTTTACCAGTTAATACTGTCGGCTAGTATTTATCATACATTCTGATATATTTGAAAAACACATGCATCTTTAATATTGATTGTTTGACATAGTCATCTTTATTGTCTGTTGTTTAAATGTAGTATCCAACAGTTTTGCCTATATCAAATGCATGTAACTAACTTTGTCCATTGTTTTGTGGAATTTAGGCATAAATTCTGCACAAACTCATACTTTAGGTAATGACATTTTTAACATTACCTATATTGTTAGACTATACAAATTGTTCAAGCTTTCCAAGTCTATAAATAAGCATGATAGCTACCTCTGCTAAAATAGATATAAGAGCTGAGAAGCCAGGTGAAAATATACATGATCTCAAAAGTAAGTTGTCATCTGGTTGTATTTGTTTAAAAATAGCTAACTCTGCAGTTGGCTAAGATAGGAAATGCCTGTTTTCAACAAAGAGTGGGTACTTATGCTTTGTTGTTCGCACAGTTCTAGGGCATCAATCATTTTGCATGTCCTTTTCTGGTAACAAAGACTTATTTGGATATTTGAGAAAAAAAATCTATGGTCCAATCAGTTGGATACCATCTTTAAGAAAGACCAAAACATGACCTTTACTATGTTAAACCCAGGTTAAGTATATGTGGCACTTTTTCTAACATTCCTATGCATGCTGTTCTTTTTTGTCAAAAAAATAAAATAATTATTATCAACTCTACTTTATAATTGCACAATGCCCTAGAACGATAGCTTATGAAGATTTTCAAAACTTAATTGCAAGCACAAAAATGGCAACATAAGTAAATGGACATATCTAAATTTCAATTTCCAAAAACAATTATTATATTTGCACATTTAACTGGGCAAATTATTGAGGTTAATTGGTTACTGATTTCATAAATAATGTCATTCCCAATGTAAATTATAGCCTTTATTGCAATGTCTAACTATTATTAATGAACTTGAGGTATACAACAAACAGATGAGTGGGAAGCAACACAGTCTTAATGGCCTGGTGTGAGCTGGAAGACCACACCACAGAAGTGTGTCCCTGATTTCAAACCCAGATAAAACCCTCATGGCGATGGGTTGAATTGTTGGTTAAATTTTACTAAGAAAAGTCAGAGGAATAACATTTCTACAGGATACTGATTCGCCATCCTTGCATAGAAGAGGATCCAACTTTAACCAAGGCATTTTGGCAGCTGGATGTTTCCTTGGTCGTCACAGGTTCTGATAATGTCTGGCCCATTCCTCATTTGTGTCTGAAGTAGACAATAAGACATTTTGTCAGTCATTAAAAGAGACACCATACTTCATCATTGTTCTTTTTTTTTGTTACTTCAGTCAAACTGTCTTAGATCTACCCACTACTATATTTAAACTTAAGTGTCAAATTTCATTGCAAAAAATAAAATCTCAACTTTGTATTTTCACTGGTGTGTAGGTCACTGGAAATGAGAAGGTAATAGGTTAGGAACAAAATAACAGATAACTTTAAATCGCAAACGGCCGAAGTGTTTGTTTACTGCTGTTATTTTCCTTATATGCCAAGTTTCTCGTTGAAACTTGTAAACGATCAAACAGAAACGGGAGAAAGTCACGAAACAAGCCGTAAGAAAGAGCGCATAAGTACATTAGTTGCACAATGTCTGCCAATCGAAAACAAGCTTGCAACAATTCGATTATAAACATGGTTAAGATTGACTTACGTTCTCTTTGAAATTTACAATATCCTTGCCCAATACAGTGACATAAGCATTGACAAATAATACATAAAAATGTTTCGATGGAAACAGGAAGTAGGTGTCGCTGTTTGAAGGCGTCGGAAGAAACACACGCGTGTAGAAATCACTACCGCGAAGGTTACATAAGGATATGTCGACAAAATTCATACAAGAAAAGCATTGATGCAAAGCACGAAAAGGCGACGCAACAATGAAAATTAATATTTATTAGAAATTTTGAGATAACTGATTTAAATTGTAAAGTAAACATTAAAATCACTAAAATTTAATTTAATTTAATTTAATTATACGTACAATCCTAAAAAAGGAACAAACATGTCTACATTAACAAGTATAACTGTCAGATGTACATTAATGTTTAGAAATTTAAAAAGTAAAAATACCTCCTTTGCGTGGGATTAACAAAAAAAGAATAAATACAAATAAATATAATATCAAAAGAACACCATTTACCGAATTAGGGTCCGTATGTTGAGAACGTGTAAATCGCGGAACTTCCAAAATTCGGAACACCTCGAACATTTTTGCTCGCCTATTCTCTAGCAAGAAAGAGAATAGCCATGGAGATCAGCTCGCAAGTGCATTTTTATAGCGTCGCCAATAACTGATCAATGATCCTAATCAAAATGAAAACTAATTAACATTTGTTATTGATCAATATTCTTTGTTTAAATGTTTCGTTTGTTATATTTATTGTAAAAAGAAAGAAAAAAAAATCACAGAATTTTTTTATTGTCTGCGATGGTATTCGATCTTTGCAGTCCTCTAACAACAGAACAAGTCCATAACCACTGCGCTATTCCACGATTGTCATCTGTTTGTGAGTAAAATTGATATTTTGAACAACAGTGCCACTACAGACGCTATTGATCTATTTTTAGAAATAGAAAAAATTGTAAATTTTAAACGAATAACCAATAGTTTTCATGAGATTTATAAACATATACAAAGAACAACTTTACATATAATAATAAAACTGCATACTTGCTATAGTTAAATATAAAAATATATACTGCATCCGAAGATAGTTAAGCGAGGACAATGTTGCATTGAGATAAAAATGGCGGCTTAGCCAGTCATTTTGTTAAAAATGGATACATTTTGCAAGGTAAGTGCCTTCATACACTCTTTAGTTTAAAGTCCACATGTGCATTATGTGACCAGATGCCTAAGGTACCCTCGCCACATTTATTGAAGTTTTTTTATACAGTTTAGGTAATGTAAACACGCCAAAAATATGGTACTTTTAGGCTGATCTTCAGACAGCTGGGCACTAATATGTTGGGTTTTAGCATTTTATCAAGTCAAAATAACATATTCTTTTGTCTACTTGGCACCCCCCACGCTCGAAAGAAAACAGGACATGCCATCATCTGGCATTCGAGGATTTACACATTCTCCGTTTGGCATTACCTGGATAAATTTACTGAAAGGCTTTTTCATAAAGCACATGTATATTCACAGTTTATTTTCTAGGACTGAAGAGAAAAGAAGAGAGAGTTTGGCCAAACCTGATAGTCTGATATTCAAAGCTCTACAGATCGTTTACATTTAACATAAATTTAAACTTATATGACTAGAGTCCGTTGGGAAACAAGTTCTTTTCGACGACCCGCATGTTTTACCTATACCAGTCAAATAGAACTTAGATATTTATGATAATGTTGTGAGAAAGCATTTAAAAATAAGTTGTTTATTTTTGTTGTCTTTAGCGACATTTGATACATAGAACCTAAAAAAGAGTCATGCCCATTGTGTACATCTTTAATCACAAAATTCAGCCTTAGTAGCACAATTAATATACCTTTAAAGTGGCACTATCACATTAAAGCGTTTAAATTGCTGTATGCACTGAGTGACACAGAATCCCACGTTTAAGCACATCATTTTTTTAATTAAATTACCACGTCATCACAATGAGTGGCCCCAATCTATTGTTTGCGATATAAGTTTGCACATGAAGCATGCCAGGCGTAGTTCGAAGCTACGAGCTGTTGATCTTCAAAAAGCTAAAACTAGTTGAAACCCATCGCATGGCGCTTGATCCAGAAGTGAAAGACATCGCAATCGTTTGGACAATAACTTGTTTACACATGATCTAACAATCAGACGCACATTTTGTCCATTATTTATTGGCGGTATCTTTAGCAAAACTCAAAACTTTTGGGAATACGTGAATTGTAACTGAGTTACCGTGAGCACAATGGTTTTAGCTTCGTTTTATATTTACTGAAAGTCTTGGCTTGTAACCAGGGTATACACATTTAAAGCATACATGAAGGACCATTCTCCTCAAACGAGCAGCAAATATTAGTGGTGATCAGTTGCTACAGCCGAATTTAAAGAGCCTTACATTTTCTTTCTTTAAGCGGGGATATAACTCTAGAAACGTGCAAAATGGCATTGATTATCTCCCTTGTAAGTCTAACCGTTAAAAGACCTACATGGACGGGCAACCCGACTTAGCAACGCTGGTTGTCTAGTTTAAATTTCTTTCTAGGACTCCGGAACATGGTTTCCAACCTTTGTTTTCTCATTCGGTCCAGAATTAATTTAAAAAAAATCGCGCACACTAATAATCATAATAACAGAAGCACTATTATACAGCAGTATAGGCCAGCCTGTATATACAGTTCCAAAATATTCGAGATGTTGGAATTTATATTAATGATAAATTGGTTGGCCAAAGATTAAAAAGGTGTCATTGGAGTATTTGCTTAAGGCCTTTCCTTTTACAAGATCATTGACAAATTAAATATCATGTGTTCATTATTGAATATGGATAAAAAATATCAAGCATATTAATAAAATCTACTATGATAAAGGGTATACTTGAAGGTAAGAAAAAGGTCTTGAAAGTATTATTTATGGTGTAGTCCAGAAAAGGTGCAGATTCATACACTTATTGCTTAACTAAAAGATAAGCATTTATTTTGGAGCAAACTGTAAATGTATTTTTGTCATAAGCAACAGGACAACTGGTATTTTGACATGAGATTCATTCAAATGAATGTTAGTCAAACCAGTCACTTTTACAAATGCGTGTCGTGTATCTTTAAATCCGCTTTATGAACCTGATTTACCACGTAAGCAAATTGTGTCACGTGTCACGCCTTAGCCGCTGTTAGACTTAGAGTTCAAACGAAGCGAGAACAGTACCGGAAAAAGCAAGATAACACTAACGGGTCGCTATCGTACCTTTATCCTTACACTAGCGTAACACGCTGGCAGTCTGCTAACGAACTTGATTCGACCGGCTTAGACTATGTTTACTTCATAGTGTGCTTCTGTGCTTGGATGATTTTTTTGACTATTCAAAGTTCAGGCGCAAAAGGGAACTGAATGCGAAGTTAAGCGAGATCAACCAACTGATGCGTTAACAAGAACTCAGTCCGCTACTGTCTACGAGGTTGCAATATATCAATAAGTGTGGCCGAAGTATATAAACTTCCGCTCATGTTCTGGACATATAGCGATTTGTGCTCATCCCGCGATAGATCCGGAGTCCGAACTCGTGCGCTGTTGTTGAAATACGTTCTGGTGTGAACGACAGCTGTTCTGCAAAGGATAGAATAGATTAATACATTTACATGATTTATGATACTATAAATATATACACAACACTGAATTGCTAGTGAGTAATTCATGCATTTGGAGTAAGTCGCACGCACACATTCGTGATTAAGGACTACCGTTCAACAAGTGTTTGTGTTTACACTTTGGATTGCTTTGAGCTTTGTGTTTGTGCTGCAGGATCGACCAAGACCTTGAACATAGTTTATTCGTATTTCATTTAACTGATCATTATCACTCAACCAGGATGTGACCGGCTGCGTATATATTGATTAACGTCTTCTGTTAAACAATTAAAGAGAGTACTCGACACTGGCTGAACAATTGGGCCTGGGATTTATGCCCTTAATTACAATTTGTTATTTGTTCGTTTAAACAAACTTTTCGTGCAAATATACAATTACTCTAGAACGTTTGGCTTTTAAAAAGCATCAACAGATAGCCATGACGTCCTACATTGGCATAGGTTGTATGTCCGGCTCCTCTATGGACGGTTTGGACATTTGCTGCGTTGAGTTTACCGGCGATGTCAATTCCGATCTGTGGGGGTTCCGTATCATGATGGGCGAAACCATCCCCTACGACAAAGACTGGCAGGACCGGCTTAACAGTGCTGCAAACGTGTCGGGGCTGGACCTTATTAAACTGCACTTAGACTATGGTCACTTCGTTGGCAGCCAGGTGGCGCAGTTTATTTCCAACAACAATATAGAAAATGTCCAGTTCGTATCGTCGCATGGCCACACAATCTTTCATCAGCCGGAAAATGGCATCACATTCCAGCTGGGTAGCGGTGAAGCGACGTCGTCATATCTTCACGTTCCGTTTATAACTGACTTCCGATCTAAGGACGTCAGCCTTGGCGGAGAGGGGGCGCCACTTGTTCCATGTGGGGAACGGTTTCTGTTTCGGCATAACGACATTTGTGTAAATCTAGGTGGAATTGCAAACGTCGGCATTAAAGGTAGGAATGACAATATAGGCTTCGATATCTGCCCATGCAATATCGTGCTGAACGCGTTGGCGGCACGTGAAAATAAACGTTTCCAGTACGACAAAGACGGTGACTTGGCCCGGAGCGGTAAAGTGATAGGAAGCATCCTGACCGAACTAGATAACCTACAATTCTATAAGGACCCTCCTCCAAAATCACTCTGGAAGGATTACATACAGTCCGAAGTCTTCCCAATAATAGACGTAAGCATTTCAAAATAGTAATCAAATTACTTTAAATTAAAATGAACAAGTGTATGGTAGGATGGCTGAATTATGCCACATTGTAATGTCAAAAATACGAAGTATAAAAAAACAGTCGACAAAACGAAATGAAGAAGTTTAAGTCGCCTATCTTTGATATTTACTTCATGTATTGTGGACTGATACTTTTTGTTGTGCCATTTGGCGACATTACGTCTTGGCGTCTTAATATGTTAATATTTATTTATTTACTGCTTTATTTATTTCAATATAACGGTTTTGATACCCATGTCATTAATGGCTCTGTTGAAACTCAAGATACATTCTTGCTACATAGCTCATCGGTACAGCTTCCGCACAACCGAGCGTCCGCACGACAGCGCCTGCACGACAGAGCGCCTGCTTGTAGATTGGGGTCCCAGTTTCAAATCCCCTGCCCTGTAAAACTAAGAAGTCTAATACTGGTATAATACTTTCCCTCCTACACGATCAAGGTATATAGCTGATCATAAGGACCGATTCATCGGTGCTGGGATAATTTGACCGGCCGTGTTTAATCCCTAGTGCACATCACAAGTATCTCTGCCTGTAATAGTAACGAGAGGTGTTAGGAGTGTTGGAAGAGAGATAGATACAATCACGTTTCCGTTATCACAACATTTATTTATAAAACCAAGTAGTAAGACTTTGTTGGGTTGATCGTCCCACAAACAGTCTTTCAGTTGCCTGGAGACCGTGTTCACTTCTTTGTGAGTACAAAATAGCAATGCCCCGGGTTCGATCACGGGCCGCACCATACCAAAGTCGTTAAGGTATAGCTCCCTTGGTAACGCTCAAGCAAATATAAGGGTAGTTCCACGACTTGTTGGCCCGGTGTCAGGATTATGTGACTGGGTGTGGTATTATGCCAGGTGTTCACACAGTGAAGGCAGCACTATATCTGCTTCAAGTGGACACCGTCTCCAGATAACTGAAATACTATTGGTGGGACGATAAATCCAATAAACAAACCAACAACAAACAAACAAACAAAATAGCATACCCTGAACAGAACAGACATGAGAAAACACCTAGTCACATTGTTATGACACCCTTCTGATCAGTCCTGAAACTATCCATACATTTTACGACTGTGGTATGTTGCGGACCAGGGTCTCCCGAATCTAGAGCCGGCGCTTTACCGAGTGCACTACATCCAGGTTGAAGTGACATTGAATATGGTGTGAGTACATAGTGTTGTCAGGTGTCGTTATTAACTCTGCAGAATAAAGATGTAGACTGTGCTGTCTTTTTCAGGGGAAAATATATAATTTGATACTGTATTCAACAGAACTGAAACCCAATCGCTGTATGAGAATAGAGAAATAAACAAACAGTTTAACTACTGCAGGCTGTCTGATTAGGATCTACACTGTTTGGTGCTGAGTCTATATGGATTTCTTCATTAATCGTTTGCATGTATTTATAAGCAAATGACGTAGTTAAATAGTTGTCAACACATAAAGCATTATATAAGGACAACAAAACAAACCCTGCTGCATACAGTCAGTGCCGCTTGGTTTGCCCTTTAGCAATGAGGACAAGGTGATTTAACATGTACATCTGTATATGTATTCATTTTGGAGGAAAACCTATACTGATATAGTACTTGTCTCTATCATCTTTCAAGTAGACGTGAAGCATATAAGCAACCATTCTTTGTGTGTAATTTGACACTTTAATTGTGCGCCACAGAAGAAACAGTTTGCTATTTACATTTTTACCACACAATTACGATTTCGCCTCTAAGTCGTACATTGCTGGAGTCCTATTTCAACGTTCAATTAATCTTATTTCTATGATCATAATTGATGGTTTCGTTGAGAAAATGGTACTTGGACATATCTTATTTTAAAGATATATCTGCATTCAACCTGACAAACCTGAAATGACAAACTTATATCCAATTTCATCATAAGACATACTATGAATTTTATCTGAAATAATACAATTAACATTAAATATTTCCCAAAACAGCATCTCGGCGTATACAATCAAAAAGATTTAAAACAATGCTAAATGTTTGCACACAAGTTTGTTACGACCATGGATAATGATCTATATAACTAATAAAACGCATCAAATTGGTTCTGACGTGTCTTTAAGTGAGGACCAATCGCTGCGTACCAAAAATATTCATCTCATATTTTACATCTAAAATTGCAGTTACCTTTGTGGACAACAGCACGAGTTACACGTGCATATCGGGATTGTTCATCAGAAAACCACACATATCATAATAGCTAAGCGAGAAATTATGTGAACAACGCTGTACATAAATCAGGCCAGGCAGATATGTTGAAAGATTAATCATGCAAGCGACCCATGTGTGAGGTCAACGGATAAGATTTATCAATTACATGTTCACCGTTTTTTTTACTCAATGCTAAGTATTGAGTTAACACAATGGTATAACTTGAAACAAACGTTGGAACTATGTCCCTAAATATAGTCTTTTATATATATTTATTATGCATGTGTTCATGTATGTAAAATAGACAATACAATTTACATTTTTTAAATACCGGTAGTGACACACGATATCATTTCGTTTCTAAAATATTAATTCACATCTGATTAATATATTCGCCGGGATGCTTTTACCAGACTGGATCGAGTTTATCTGATCACACTTCCGTTTTAAGCCGAACAGGCACGACCCTTACTGTGTAGTAAAATTGTCCGATACTGTGCTCCTTTGAATTTATTTATCCATAGCAAAGCACGTTCAATTTATAATGATGCTTCTCGGCGCTGTATGACCTATCAAGTGTTGAACGTTGTAAACCATTCGCCCCATCCCCATTCCCACAAAACAACAACAACTACAAAAACATAATAGTCTGTGTCTTCTTTCCGAGTAGAACCAATCACAAGAATTAACAACCCAAAGCAACACGCAATAGATATGACATATACTGATATGGATTTAAAAATATTTACTACCCAATGGGAGAACACTCGCTTTAAGTTACTATTAAGAGGGACACTGTCTTTAAGCTAACCAAGAGGAGCACTCCTACCAAATCGTAATTATCGGTGTTCAAACTTCGAACTTTCCCATGTACCATGTCGGGTCCTGTTGGTTACACGTGTGTAGTTTAGATTCAAGATTCAACGGGCTTAGTAACTTCAAAAGGATTAGATGATACTTAGACCTAGTAACATTTTTTTTGTTTGTTTTTGAAACACATTGCAGCGACCATATATGATCATTATGGACAACGTCCAACTTTTTGGTGGAGGAAGACTCCAGACACATGTATGGGTAGAACCACCTGTCGTATCGCAAGTCAACTGGAAGACCTTCTCACGTTAAGTCCTTCGCCCCGAACGGGACTCGAACCCAAGCGGGGAGAGGCTAAGCAGTCAGAGGAGTTACAAAACCAGCAACGTACATGTTCTGCAGTTTTACCTTGTCGAAATTAGCCCAATTAGTGACTAACGGACGGACTTGCACGCAATACTTATAATTTTATATTCATATCTGTTATATCTCTTATGTGAACGACTTGTGAAAATTGTAATAACTTCGGTTGTTGGGTTCATTTGATACAACCTCTAATTATAATGGTTAATCGGTAACATACTATCTTTAACAGGCAATCCGCAGCTGTTTAGTCATGTTTTTGAGTGTTTTTCTGTGAAAGAGCCGTGTAATCAAGGGGTTTCAGTGCAGCTTGCTTTTTAAAAACAATAAAGCAGAAAACAACCAAAATGGACCAAAAAGACACCGAAATGACACTTTCCATTGATAGTTACGTATATAGATGTCTTAGCATTTGTAAATCATTGCTACGGCCGTACTAGCTTGCGATTTCTTTCCTAGTTTTCAGCACATGCACATTGCGGCGACTTAGATGTCGCTTATCCATCATATTTTTAGTAACTGTATTGCTCACTGCGCATGTGTATGTAATATTCACGTGCATCGGGCTCGTATCCGTTATGATTGTCATCAGAGCTGACAACCTGTTGCCAGGCGGGATTTAGAAAGAATGCGCATTTGTTCCTCAGTTTATGTATTTTCAATTATCTATTTATTATTCAGACGCGATCTTCCTATTTATGCGACACCATCTACAGAACATATGCGACCAGCGCTAGGGATAATGTATCGTTTTTTGTTATTTAATGTAAAATCACTGAATATTAATACTGTGGTATTTTCGGATCACCGGCCACAATAGCTCAGGTGGTAGAGCGTCGGCTTGCGGATCGGGAGGTCGTGGGTTCAAACCCCGGCCGGGTCAAACTAAAGACTTTAATGTTGGTAGTAGTGGCTTCCCTCCTAACGCTCGGGGCCAAGGGGACAGCATTACGCCTGACTCGTCGGTGTCAGTATAATGGACCGGCCGGGTTCAGTCCCTGGGCACCTCATAAGTGCCCCTGTGCTATAATGATAGAAATGTCGCTGCGCAGTATCGGCAAAAATGCCGGCCATCCCATCCCATCCCATCCTAAATTTCTCGGTTAATCTATAATTCAGTTGTGTGAAAAATGGATAAGTATACAAAACTAGCCTTTTTGCGTTACATTCTGAAATTCTTTCAGTATTATCCACAATATTTGAAGTTGCTAAATGACTTGTCGAAAAATAAACAGCTATTGTTTACTTTCTAAATGGCTGTTGCGCTATACTAAATACTGAATAATTTTAACCCCTTTTGACTTTTTATGTGTGTGTGTGTAAATTTTACAACTTAATTAACTCGAGCTGGTAGCGCAATCGATAGGGCGTCAGCTCTAAGAACGGGAGGCCCGGGTTCGAACGTAGATGTCGTATTCTAGCCCCATTGCTAACGCCTAAGCAACTACAAGGGCAGTACCATTACTGGTTGGCCCGGTGCTAGGATAATGTAATAATTATATATGTGGCAGCAATGTTAGTTTTGTACAGTTCGTCTGTGTGTCTATCAAATGCACATAAACAGTACTTATCAAAACAAGTCAGATAAGGCTGGCCCTGACATCCACTTGACTAGAAATCGGACGTTTGTTCAAGAACGTCTGTAGGCAAAAGATCATTTCCAGTTCAGTATTCGAATCTAGTCCCCCAAAAGCTGTATACACAGACTAAAACTAGACCTTTGCGAAGCAGATCATTCTGCCGCCATACTTTATGATGATATACCGGTAAGACTCCTTATCGGAACATATCTGTTAAAGTATATATTCATATCTATTCATATGTCATGCGGATAATACGTGGCAATATATTAATGCCATCTTGTTATCACTTTTATGCCATAGCTTTTAAGTGAAATCCTCATCGACAAAACATTCAGTTTATTGATTGAACCAAGCAGCGCGAAGAAATCCACGAACAAAGTTCATGTTCAATAATTTTACCTATTGTATTTACCCGCAGCATGCATTCCGTTATCTCAGCATTTGTATATGGATAAACGCAGTATGCGCGAAAGGTGACTACCGAGGATTTATTTTATGGTTGCCCTTTGGAATGCATTATCGGATTTAAATGGGGTGCACCTACTTCCCCGTACCTGGCGTGTTAATATAAAGGTCAGTGTTATATATTGATAATGTGAATAATTAGATTTTATTTTATTAATTAACCTATATCCAGGTACACGTCTTTGAAACGCATACCCGTCATTAGAGTGTACAAACCCCTTCCTTCTGCATTCTTCTCCGTCGCACTATTCATACTTTAAGTGTCCGTTTTATATACTAAATGCAATATTAAGATTGGTCTATAGTAGACATAGTTCTTTCGCATACCACTTGTAAACATATCCACGTCCTTTTCTTTTATAATATTCTTTATCCGCTATTGTCCTTTGGTACGATCAAAATACCTTTTTATTCCTATTTACCACTTAACGAGTGATTGTTAAATTCTAATCCAGTCTATTAATTGACAGTTGTACGTTCTCCGCTCGGTAAAGTTTACTCTCCTACCTTGAAGTGAGAGTTCCTGATGATGTCTGGAATTGAGAGTGATTCTAGAACAATCAGCATCTTATGGAGACGTACACCGTTCCTTGGCACAGTTAGCTGCCAATTGGGACTCTGTCTCATAACGAAAATACCCGAGGAGTTTCAATTGCACTTGCAGTGTACACGAACGTAACCATTAGATTTTTTTCGAGATCTCAGTCAAAATATTTCTGGAAACGTCGAGAAGTTTACGTGCGCAGTGTTAAAACAGCATCACTTTGTCCTTCAGTAAGATCTCAGTTTGTCTCCACGAAACCCAGCAACCTTCACCTTCCCAAATGCTTATTGTGCATGTGTGTGTTTGCAGACATGTCCATTGTGCATGTTTACCACTGTATGAAGACTCCTCGAGACATCCGTTAGGAGTCGAACCTACCTGAGTAGTAGATGAGGGGTTATAAGTCGGTGGATTTAATGGCTCAACAATGGCGCCTTGAACGTGCTTACACAGAGTAGACATGGCGTGCTCTGTTTGGGTCAACCGCTATCGAATTGACATTTTGGAATGTAAATGAACTGCCAGTAAGGGCGAGATTGGGCTTGGAAAGTTTCAATCCCTGGATGGTACTTGTAAAGATGACTTCCTTTTGTCCTATTTGACATAACATAGAGAAAATGTTTAAAGTTCATTTTGAGGAAATCTAGATTGTTACTGACGAGGAAAATAAAATTACCATTAGCGAATTATTGTGGTCATATTTGTTAAATACACACATGCTGGACGCTTAAGATTATTTCAGAGTTGTCAGGCAAACCCTAACCCTTTTTTTATTTAATTAAGACAGAAATTGCTGTCAGATTAGATTGATGGACTCTAAAGCAAACAATAAAAAAAAAACGATTTATCAGACTTGGTGCATATTTTTTGAGGGAAAACATCATCGTTCAAAAGTACGTAATATGGTATACCCCCTTTAAAAATTAGTGGAAAAAACGTCACCATAATGTCTGACCTGCTTTTTTATGTGAAAACCATTCAGTATAGTTTGGTGTTCAATTGAAGTAGATATGACGCGGTTTTCACTATAAAATTGGCGTATTGCGCAGTAAAGGGGGCGCTTTGAACGCAGCGTTCGGCTAACTGAAAGTTTGTTGGCGGCACGATAAACCCAACAAACATGAGAATAAAAAATACTGACCTCGTATTTTATCTTTGCTGAAAATAGTTTTAAGTTTGGCTAATAACCACACAGTTGACTATAACTATAAAATGGTGTGCTGAAATGGGACTTACTGCTGTCTTCAAACTAGTATTTCAGCGTATATCAGGGACACGAAGGAAGATGACATATTTTTTAGTTCAAGGTTGCACGGTTGCTTCCTAGACGTTTCAAAAAACGTCAAACTCTACATAGCAAACTTGGCAGTGCTACATTGTCTGAACCTGGGTCTCTGTCTTACCGACTCACAACTATGGAATTTCAAGGCGACTGATGGTGTGTGGCCTACTTAAGGGTAAACTACATTCGCTGTTAAGATTATGTTGTAAACTCTTGTTATTTATGTCCGGGACATAGAACCACATACTCTAATTATATATTGCTATGTTGCTTTATTTGAATGCATAAAGCATGTTGTGGATCAATATAGCTGTTTATATTAAGCTTTCCGTGTGCCGCTAGCTAGTGTTAAGTTGTGTTTTTCCCGAAGTTAAATCAAAAACACTCAACAAACAAACACTGTCGTGATGTTCATACATTACCAATTTTAAGACGTGCATTACGCATTTCATCTAAAGCTTTAGTTCGCATTTATCCACATTGTGGTATAATAACATTATTTCATAAAGCATGTAGAGCGTTGAGTCCAGGACTGGAGAGACATGTTTAAATCTCAGAGGAGACCTAGACCAAAGGTTTTAAAGGTTTGCCTATATGAAATATACGTACCAATATCTAAACTCCGCTTTGGGGAATTGGGTCATACTTTTTGCATAAACTCATACTTTAGTCGTTATAAAGACGATGCGAACACTAACTTTATTGTTAGACTGTACTAATCGCGAAAATAATACTCTGAATGTTCACTCTTTCCAACTCTATAAAAAGCGCAATAGTGGTCTCTGCTGAAAATAGATATCGACGTCAGAGAGGATTACCCGGATGACTATATAAAAGTGAGTTGTCACGTGGTTTTCTAAGTTTAAAAATAGCTATCTCTGCATCGTGACTCGGATAGGAAACGCCTGTTTGCAATTGACGATAGGGGGATTTATCATTGACTATTCACACAGATCTTTGACACCAATCAACAACAATCTGCAAGACCTTGTCACGTACCAATGCCTTATTTGGTTATTTGATAAATATGTTTTTGGGCCAAACTGTGGGATACCATCTTTAAATGGCAGTCGTAGTTTCACGACTAGTTGGTCCAATGTCGCAATATTTAGACGGCTGTGGTATGTCAGGTGGTATGATGTCACAGTGAATGCTACACTAAAAGTTTCACGCCTAGCTGGTCCAATGTCGCAATATTTAGACGGCTGTGGTATGTCAGGTGGTATGATGTCACAGTGAATGCTACACTAGAAGTTTCACGCCTAGTTGGTCCAATGTCGCAATATTTAGACAGCTGTGGTATGTCAGGTGGTATGATGTCACAGTGAATGCTACACTAAAAGTTTCACGCCTAGTTGGTCCAATGTCGCAATATTTAGACGGCTGTGGTATGTCAGGTGGTATGATGTCACAGTGAATGCTACACTAGAAGTTTCACGCCTAGTTGGTCCAATGTCGCAATATTTAGACGGCTGTGGTATGTCAGGTGGTATGATGTCACAGTGAATGCTACACTAAAAGTTTCACGCATAGTTGGTCCAATATCGCAATATTTAGACGGCTGTGGTATGTCAGGTGGTATGATGTCACAGTGAATGCTACACTAAAAGTTTCACGCCTAGCTGGTCCAATGTCGCAATATTTAGACGGCTGTGGTATGTCAGGTGGTATGATGTCACAGTGAATGCTACACTAGAAGTTTCACGCCTAGTTGGTCCAATGTCGCAATGTCGCTGTGGTATGTCAGGTGGTATGATGTCACAGTGAATGCTACACTAAAAGTTTCACGCCTAGTTGGTCTAATGTCGCAATATTTAGACGGCTGTGGTATGTCAGGTGGTATGATGTCACTGTGAATGCTACACTAAAAGTTTCACGCCTAGTTGGTCCAATGTCGCTGTGGTATGTCAGGTGGTATGATGTCACAGTGAATGCTACACTAAATCTGCATGAAGCTAACACTGAAAGTGTGTCGATGAGTGAAGATGTGATATGTTATGTCTAAAAATGGACAATGCATACTGTATTGCTTATCTTTTTATGGACGTGCACTACATGCAACCCTATAGTGATAATGTGTTATAATAACTTAATTGCCTGATTTACAACTCAACGTTAAAGAAATTGCAGCATGTTAAAACTAAATGTTGCAGTAAAAACACTCTGAGGTCTCTTTATAGATGTGCTCCATGCCATTTTGTTTAAATTTACATTATTTATACCACACGCCTGTCTTATGTTGTTTCTCGCCTTTTAGCTGTATCATTGCATGCCGTATTATAAACATGACACTACGTTTGATAAAGATAACGTGGCATTTAAGAACTTAACGTAGTGCGAATGAACTTCGTAAGCGTATTAAAAATTCTCAACTGGTATAACTTAAAAACGTAGACTTTTAATATCTCTGTTTACACGTATTTTCTACATTAATGGTACTATATATGCTGATATATTTGTATTCACGTGTGATAATTAAATTAGTCATGCGTGAAACAAATATGAATACTAATTGCTCAAAATATAACCACATACTTGTCAATCTGACTGAAATTACCACGTCCTTTTATCATCCATGGTTAAAACACGTTTTCTATAGTTCGTTTGAACTAGCCCGTGTCAGAGCATAACTTTTTCAGACGGATTAAGAGATGGCAGAATTTATAGATCAAACTACATGTATATTGAAGTGTACTGTAGGTCGCATAACCCAAAACGCGCCCCCATCCCCCGACCCTTAACTTCTGGAAAACGCTTTAAAGACGAACTTGATTATACCAACTTGCATGTATCTCATTTAAGGTTTGGGTTAGTTAAGTTTCTACAAATGTACTTCCGTTATAAAGTACAACACTATCATGGTGGGTAAACAACTGTCAAGATACGGATATTGTCGAGAACAGCTGAAGGTATGTGATAGTTATATGTTAAATATCATGCGCCTATACATTTGCGGATCTAGCAGTGGTGGGGCGACCGGCGCCTCCGCCTCTTTTAAAAAATAACTTCCATGAATTTTGTTGTTTTTTTCAAACATGTCAGGGTGTGTTATTTCTTTATGGCACTGAAAAAATATTGTCACATGTGTGACCACTGCTACAAATAATACGAATAGGAACGTATTTACGCATGAAGTGTCTTGCACACACAAAAACGCATGGAATTTAAACTATTTGTGTAAAAACATATGTTCTAAGAGTGTCTGCACTCTTCCTATGGGAGCATGCTCCCAGACCACCTAACACTACTCATACCAATGGTTCTCGCTCAATCTGACCTCTACCCTTCTTCCACGAAATGATATGATATATATGATTATAGATTATCTTTGTAGAAGATGCAAGAATACAAGACCGGTCGCAATAGCTTAATTGGTAGAGCGTCGGCTTGCGGATCGGGAGGTCGCGGGTTCGAACCCCGGCCGGGTCAAACCAAAGACTTTAAAGTTGGTTGTAGTGGTTTCCCTCCTAACGCTCGGTTCTAAGGGGACAGCATTACGCCTGACTCGTCGGTGTCAGTATAATGGACCGGCCGGGTTCAGTCCTTGGGCACCTCATAAGTGCCCATGTGTTATAATGATAGAAATGTCGCTGCACAGTATCGGCAAAAAGTGCTAGCAAATCCCAATCCCACAAGAATACAAACAGTATATAACCGCCCCAACTCTTCCCCACCTACCCAGCATACCTAGTTTTAAGAAGCTACAACACAAGGCATCGTGTGGTAAATACATTTACGTACATGAACTTTTCAATGGGGTATCTGACAGTATGAACGAAACTTATTTTCATTAAACATCTAAGTAAACTCTTGTTACCTTGAACTGATCTGGCAAAATACTGATTTCTGAGATCCAACATCCTGTCTGAAAAGTGTATATAATGTCACAATCGTAATTACAAGCATGCATTTCCTATTTGATCCAGGCTGCACAGTTAGCTATTTTTAAACTAAGAAAACCACTGGACCACTTATATTTTAGCTCATCCACGTCGTCCGCCGTGACGTCAATGTCTATCTTAAGCAGAAATTTCAATCGTTCTTCTTTATAGATTTAAAAAAAGACAAACATTTTAAGTGTTGATTTACGAGTTTTACGGCCCTAAAATTGAGATACTGATGGAAATCGTCAAAGCTTAGACTAAAGTATGATGTATTTCTAAGAAGAAATTTTGCACAAATACCACAAAGTGAAGTCACATATTGTTACGTAAATTAGGTGTAG
The DNA here is from genome assembly GCA_007844125.1 of Sinonovacula constricta. Classification (NCBI taxonomy): domain Eukaryota; kingdom Metazoa; phylum Mollusca; class Bivalvia; order Cardiida; family Solecurtidae; genus Sinonovacula; species Sinonovacula constricta. The sequence continues at coordinate 18,254,185 of CM017558.1, forward strand.
GCAAACTGTTGGATACCACATTTAAAATGTTTTCTGCGATATGAGAGTGCACTCTCTTTAAGATACCAGTGTAACAACCTGTCCTGAAACCATTGCTGTGTCCTTTATCAGATTCTCAGTACCAGTGGACAATCCTGTAATTTTCTGAGTATTAGTGTTCAAACTTGGGAAAACATCATTTACATTTAGGGGTCATTTGGAGATACCCCAGCAAAAAATTGTCTAGTTCAGAGAGAAGTTATAAAGTCGACCTCTCACGAATGTGCTAAGGTCAGTGAAGTTTCAACAAATCGTGTTCTTTTAAATGAGCCAACAACTTCTTGTTAAAAGCAGCCAATTAGCAAATTATAAAACGACTCTGCACCAAACGCCTATAGTGAGCGTGTTGTACAGTTTATTGTGAACCAGGTAAAATATAATTGAATTAGACTTTCTTCCGGCAGCAACAACATAAGCCAGGTAAACTGGAGAAAATTTACGACAAAAACATGCCACTTTTATTTAGTTATAGTATAGTACAAATATTTGATAGCATATCGTTACATTTGTACTTTGTCAGTTTTAGTTAAATTGGCTTAGAAAGTCGATGTTCCGACACTGACACGAGATTCCAAAATACTGCTGCATATTGTCCCCGAGGTAGTTTCCACCTAAGTCTTGGTTCTACCAAAGGAATAGATTGTAGAGAATAAAATACCTTATATAAGTTTCAAGTTTTCCTATCGACTATAAAGGCTTACACTAAGACAAAACATGCGTTTTGTTATGTATTACATGCACCATGACCGTCTCCAGATAACTGAAATACTGTTAGTGGGACGATAAACCCAATAAACAAACAAACAAACATGCTCCATGTTTTGTAGAGTATTGCTGTTTAGCCGGGAAGTGGAATTATCGATCCTATCTTGGATTGAGATTGATTCAGCAGCAATCAGCAGCTGTAGGAGAAGAATCCTACACACGTTCTTGGCAACGTCTAAAATGGGTAAATGCGCCAGTAGCGTGTCCAACAGTAACTGCTCGTTTATTCCCGGAATCTCCGCGAATATATTTCTAGAAAACGTCCTGGAAAAAGTAGTTCACGAGCGTTGCGTGCAGTGTTGCAAACGTTACAACTTTGTCAGTCAATGAGATCGTTTATTACCACCAAGGTCACCCGTATTCAAGTTTCTCATTGTTTTTATGTTGTATGTATTTGCCAGTTGTATGTATTTGCCAGAAAACTGATAACCTATATATTATCACATATTAATGTAGAAAAACATGCCAGCCGAACACATGGGTTGACCCACACCTAGTCAGCTGAAGGACCTCTCATCATGAAAGTTTTAGCAGTAGTTGATGGCGCGTTGGCTCTAGGTACGATAGGCTCTGGTTTCGATACCGGGCCGTGATATACCGAAGTCATTAAAGTGTTAGTGGTATAGCCCCCTTGCTTACTCTTAACAAATATAGAGGTAGTTCCACGACTGGTTGTCAGGATAATGTTTTTGTGTGGCATCAGCCTCAGGCTGTGTCCAGCCAGGGTAGATCCACCTCACAACCATTTTCCCCTAACCCATACGCTGTCACTTGTGCATTTGTTGAGGGAGATAATCATCGTGCAAATATACCGTTATGGAGTATATGAACATGTACTATTACAGGCTAAGCACACCAACTTCTCCATTACTGCAAGTGTAGGAGACACCCTCTTCCTTATATATCAGAGAATTAAACAAAAGTGTATGCAGATTCAGCTCTACCAGCTGGTAGATAGATTTGCATCATATATGTAGTACAAATACTGCAAGCGTGTGTTGTTGTTTGTTTAATATCAGCAGCGTTTCATGCATCCTGTGATGATGGAACACATGTTACACATGTAATGTACATTATTCTTTACTTGGTGGTGTTGATTCTTTTGCTCAAAACCCTCTCAATGTTTAAGGCCCAATGTCAGGAATCACGTGAATGGATGTGGCGTGTATAATGTTCATGGCATGTTATCAGAGTGACGACAGCGCTGTGTCTTCTTCACGTTCCCGGCACGTCCAGTACATTTTACACTCAATAAATACACGATTTTGCCCAGAGTTAAATATTTAAACTATCTCACAATTGCATTCGATACAATGGTTGGCTAAAATGAGACCGACTACTTGGCATCCTAATTCTAGACAAGATCAATGTTTTGGTAAGGTTACACGATTGTTTCGTACAAGTTTCATAAAAGTTGATAAGTTGCTGATAGCACACGTGTTAATGTAATGTTTTATAACCCGGATCTTATGTAGTACCTACTAACAACTACGCAAGTTGAAGGCAAGCTGACCGACGAATTGCGACCCTGTTTGCGGTCAAGTACCTGTCCTATCCATTATCATGGTGTAAACAAACGTCATTTACTTGAATACCATGTCCAGAAACCAGATCAAATAAAAGGTATTATTAACATTCTGATGTAAGTGATGTAAGTTTCATATTTTGTGCTGCGCAATTTAAGTTTATGTAAAGCTGAGCTGAGAGTTATTTGCCAAACAAATGTTCAACTGACTTTATTGGTGTTCTTCTTTTTAAGCTTAATCAAAGCACCCATCAACATACGGTCATTGTAACGCCCATTTACTAAATAATCATTAGGTAACATTTGTACTACAAATAAACTACAGCCTTCTTGATCATATTGGGTAATTTCATACGTTTAGTATGTATATAGTACGGAATCGCAGGATGCGTAATGATTAACTGTTCGAAATATATATTTTATTTTACTGCCTAATTCTCTGTTGATTCTCCTTATACCTTTGGGTTTTTTCATAATTTAGTTAAAATGAACTGTTTTGATGACATCGCTTGTATTATATATACATGCACATGATTTTTTGTTTATACTTCCTTTATTTTAATTAAGATTTATTATCTGTTAAACATTTTCGCCGAAAATTTTCGGATATCTGTAAATGTTTTTTTTTTTCACCAATATCCTGCTTTGCATAAGTATATAGATGGCCTTATTGATTATGTATAGTTTTGCTTTCGAATATATTGCTCATTTGAACTAATTTACTTTACTGTTTGATAAGAAACCCGTTAAATTAAAGCCTAGTGATTTACTAATTCTGTTTGATTTCCGGATAAAGGAAGTGCTCAAAAGTAAGACGTTTTGAAGCAACGTATATTATATATTACTTAAACTAATTGCCTGCTTAAAATATTTATCTTGAGTGAGAGGGCACTCAGTGATTGCAAGAGGTACACTCTGATTATTGTTGCAAGACGTACACTCTGGTTATGGTTGCAAGAGGTACACTCTGTTTATTTTTGCAAGACGTACACTCTATTTTTGCAAGAGGTCCACTCTGATTATGGTTGCAAGAGGTACACCCTGATTATTGTTGCAAGACGTACACTCTGTTTATGGTTGCTAGACGTACACTCTATTTTTGCAAGAGGTACACTCAGATTATGGTTGCACGAGGTACACCCTGATTATGGTTGCAAGACGTACACTCTGATTATGGTTGCTAGACGTACACTCTATTTTTTCAAGACGTACACTCTGGTTATGGTTGCAAGAGGTACAATCTGTTTATTTTTGCAAGACGTACACTCTGATTATGGTTGCTAGACGTACACCCTGATTGTGGTTGCAAGACGTACACTCTATTTCTTCAAGGGGTACACTCTGATTATGGTTGCAAGAGGTACACTCTGATTATGGATGCAAGAGGTACACTCTGATTATGGTTGCAAGAGGTACACTATAATTATGGTTGCTAGAGGTACACTCTGATTATGGTTGCAAGAGGTACACTCTGAAAAAGGTTATAAGAGGTACACTCTGATTATAGTTGCAAGACGTACACGCTGATTACTATTTCAAGAGGTACACTTTGTTTATATTGCAAGAGGTACACTCTGTTTAAGATTGTACGAGTTACACTCTGTTTAATATTTCAAGAGGTACACTCTGTTTATGATTGCAAGAGGTACACTCTATTTATGGTTTCAATAGGTTCACTCTGTTAATGATTGCAGGAGGTACATTTTGTTTATGATTGCAAGAGGTATACTCTGTTTAAAAGTGCAAGAGGTACACTTTGTTTAAGCTTGCAAGAGGTACACTCTGTTTAAGATTGCAAGAGGTACATTCTGTTTAAAAGTGCAAGAGGTACACTCTGTTTAAGTTTGCAAGAGGTACATTTTGTTTATGATTCCAAGAGGTACACTCTGTTTATGATTGCAAGAGGTACATTTTTATATTGCAAGAGGTACACTCTGTTTAAGCTTGCAAGAGGTACACTCTGTTTAAGATTGCAAGCGGTACACTCTGTTTAAGATCGCAAGAGGTACACTCTGTTTAAGATTGTAAGAGGTACACTCTGTTTAAAATTGCAAGAGGTACACTCTGTTTAAGATTGTAAGAGGTACTCTCTGTTTAGGATTGTAAGAGGTACACTCTGTTTAAGATTGCTAGAGATACTCTCTGTTTAGGATTGAAAGAGGTACACTCTGTTTAAAATTGCAAGAGGTACTCTCTGTTAAGTATTGTAAGAGGTACACTCTGTTTAAGCTTGCAAGAGGTACTCTCTGTTTAGAATTGCAAGAGTTGCACTCTGTTTAAGATTGTAAGAGGTACACTCTGTTTAAGCTTGCAAGAGGTACACTCTGTTTAAGATTGTAAGAGGTACTCTCTGTTTAAGATTGTAAGAGGTACACTCTGTTTAAGCTTGCAAGAGGTACACTCTGTTTAGAATTGCAAGAGTTGCACTCTGTTTAAGATCGCAAGAGGTACACTCTGTTTAAGATTGTAAGAGGTACACTCTGTTTAAGCTTGCAAGAGGTACACTCTGTTTAGAATTGCAAGAGTTGCACTCTGTTTAAGATCGCAAGAGGTACACTCTGTTTAAGCTTGCAAGAGGTACACTCTGTTTAAGCTTGCAAGAGGTACACTCTGTTTAAGCTTGCAAGAGGTACACTCTGTTTAGAATTGCAAGAGTTGCACTCTGTTTAAGATTGCAAGAGGTACACTCTGTTTAAGATTGTAAGAGGTACACTCTGTTTAAGCTTGCAAGAGGTACACTCTGTTTAGAATTGCAAGAGTTGCACTCTGTTTAAGATCGCAAGAGGTACACTCTGTTTAAGATTGTAAGAGGTACACTCTGTTTAAGATTGTAAGAGGTACTCTCTGTTTAGAATTGCAAGAGTTGCACTCTGTTTAAGATCGCAAGAGGTACACTCTGTTTAAGATTGTAAGAGGTACACTCTGTTTAGAATTGCAAGAGTTGCACTCTGTTTAAGATCGCAAGAGGTACACTCTGTTTAAGATTGTAAGAGGTACACTCTGTTTAGAATTGCAAGAGTTGCACTCTGTTTAAGATCGCAAGAGGTACACTCTGTTTAAGCTTGCAAGAGGTACACTCTGTTTAGAATTGCAAGAGTTGCACTCTGTTTAAGATCGCAAGAGGTACACTCTGTTTAAGATTGTAAGAGGTACTCTCTGTTTAGGATTGTAAGAGGTACACTCTGTTTAAGATTGCTAGAGATACTCTCTGTTTAGGATTGAAAGAGGTACACTCTGTTTAAAATTGCAAGAGGTACTCTCTGTTAAGTATTGTAAGAGGTACACTCTGTTTAAGCTTGCAAGAGGTACTCTCTGTTTAGAATTGCAAGAGTTGCACTCTGTTTAAGATTGTAAGAGGTACACTCTGTTTAAGCTTGCAAGAGGTACACTCTGTTTAAGCTTGCAAGAGGTACTCTCTGTTTAGAATTGCAAGAGTTGCACTCTGTTTAAGATTGTAAGAGGTACACTCTGTTTAAGCTTGCAAGAGGTACACTCTGTTTAAGATTGTAAGAGGTACACTCTGTTTAAGATTGTAAGAGGTACTCTCTGTTTAAGATCGCAAGAGGTACACTCTGTTTAAGATTGTAAGAGGTACACTCTGTTTAAGATTGCTAGAGATACTCTCTGTTTAGGATTGAAAGAGGTACACTCTGTTTAAAATTGCAAGAGGTACTCTCTGTTAAGTATTGTAAGAGGTACACTCTGTTTAGGATTGTAAGAGGTACACTCTGTTTAAGATCGCAAGAGGTACACTCTGTTTAAGATTGTAAGAGCTACACTCTGTTTAAGATCGCAAGAGGTACACTCTGTTTAAGATTGCAAGAGGTACACTCTGTTTAAGATCGCAAGAGGTACACTCTGTTTAAGATTGTAAGAGGTACACTCTGTTTAAGATCGCAAGAGGTACACTCTGTTTAAGATTGCTAGAGATACTCTCTGTTTAGGATTGAAAGAGGTACACTCTGTTTAAAATTGCAAGAGGTACTCTCTGTTAAGTATTGTAAGAGGTACACTCTGTTTAGGATTGTAAGAGGTACACTCTGTTTAAGATTGCTAGAGATACTCTCTGTTTAGGATTGAAAGAGGTACACTCTGTTTAAAATTGCAAGAGGTACTCTCTGTTAAGTATTGTAAGAGGTACACTCTGTTTAAGCTTGCAAGAGGTACTCTCTGTTTAGAATTGCAAGAGTTGCACTCTGTTTAAGATTGTAAGAGGTGCACTCTGTTTAAGATTGCAAGAGATACACTCTGTTTAAGCTTGCAAGAGGTACTCTCTGTTAAGGATTGCAAGAGGTACTCTCTATTTAGGAATGTAAGAGATACACTCTGTTTAAGCTTGCAAGAGGTACTCTCTGTTTAGGATTGCAAGAGGTACTCTCTGTTTAAGTTTGCAAGAGGTACTCTCTGTTTAGGATTGCAAGAGGTACTCTCTGTTTAAGATTGTAAGAGGTACTCTCTGTTTAGGATTGCAAGAGGTACACTCTGTTTAAGATTGTAAGAGGTACTCTCTGTTTAGGATTGCAAGAGGTACTCTCTGTTTAGGATTGCAAGAGGTACACTCTGTTTAAGATTGTAAGAGGTACTCTCTGTTTAGGATTGCAAGAGGTACTCTCTGTTTAAGATTGTAAGAGGTACTCTCTGTTTAGGATTGCAAGAGGTACTCTCTGTTTAGGATTGCAAGAGGTACACTCTGTTTAGGATTGCAAGAGGTACTCTCTGTTTAAGATTGTAAGAGGTACTCTCTGTTTAGGATTGCAAGAGGTACACTCTGTTTAGAATTGCAAGAGGTACTCTCTGTTTAAGATTGTAAGAGGTACTCTCTGTTTAGGATTGCAAGAGGTACTCTCTGTTTAGGATTGCAAGAGGTACACTCTGTTTAAGATTGTAAGAGGTACTCTCTGTTTAGGATTGCAAGAGGTACTCTCTGTTTAAGATTGCAAGAGGTACTCTCTGTTTAGGATTGCAAGAGGTACACTCTGTTTAAGATTGTAAGAGGTACTCTCTGTTTAGGATTGCAAGAGGTACACTTTGTTTAAGATTGCAAGAGATACACTCTGTTTAGGATTGCAAGAGGTGCACTCTGTTTAAGATTGCAAGAGGTGCACTCTGTTTAGGATTGCAAGAGATACACTCTTTTTAAGCTTGCAGGAGGTACTCTCTGTTTAGCATTGCAAGAGGTACTCTCTGTTTAAGATTGCAAGAGGTACTCTCTGTTTAGGATTGCAAGAGTTGCACTCTGTTTTATATCACAAGTGGTATACCCTGTTCAAGAGTGCAAGAGGTACACTCGGCTTAAGCTTGCAAGAGGTACACTCGGTTTAAGCTTGCAAGAGGTACACTCGGTTTAAGATTGCAAGAGCTACACTCTGTTTAAGATTGCAAGAGATACACTCTGTTAAAGATTGCAATAGTTACACTCTGTTTAAGATCGCCACATACCCTGTTTAAGCTTGCAAGTGGTACACTCTGTTTAAGCTTACAAGTGGTACACTCTTGTTTAACATTGCAAGAGATACATCCTGTTTAAGATTGCAAGAGGTATACCCCTTTCAAGATTGCAAGAGGTACACTCTGTTTAATGTTGCAAGACGTACACTTTATTTATGATTGCAAGAGGTACATTTTGTTTATATTGCAAGAGGTACACTCTGTATATTGTTGCAAGAGGTACACTCTGTTTAAGCTTGCAAGAGGTACACTCTGTTTAAGCTTACAAGTGGTACACTCTTGTTTAACATTGCAAGAGATACATCCTGTTTAAGATTGCAAGAGGTATACCCCTTTCAAGATTGCAAGAGGTACACTCTGTTTAATGTTGCAAGACGTACACTTTATTTATGATTGCAAGAGGTACATTTTGTTTATATTGCAAGAGGTACACTCTGTATATTGTTGCAAGAGGTACACTCTGTTTAAGCTTGCAAGAGGTACACTCTGTTTAACATTGCAAGAGCTACACTGTCTTTAAGATGACACTGGGTACAACTCTATTTAGAAACCATACCCGTTTCTAATCCATTTCCTAACACTCCGTTATCTCATATCAAACTGTGTATCATGTCCAAACTTGTAACTTGGAACATTAATAAATGATGACAAACTTGAATGCCCATTGGTGACCCCTTTTGGGATACCCAATCTCTCTATTTTTTAGTTAAAAAGAAATTCATTCGTTGTCTAAATGCAACTGTCGTCAACGAATTAATCGTTGCCTGAATATTTTAAATCCGATCGAATTTTACTTTTTCTGCATTGGCTTTCAAGTTTTCGTATCGACAAAAATTGTCCTTCATCCTATTGACTGAAAAAAGACAATTTCCAGGAATACACCTTTAACGTTTTCCATTAATCATCCACCTCACCCATCACCCGAACCCACAGTTGGCATTTCGTTGTAATTGCATTCATCCTTGCATATAAAACATGCACTGTATACTTAAAAGATAAACGGTATGAGGGAGGGTTGGAACCGACAACGAACTTCAACATATCCGTCGTACATATAATGATCAAAATTGTCACACAGTACAAAATCGATATCTAATGGTCTCTTAACACTTATGTCCTTGTTATTTTGTTGTTGTTGTTGTATTTCTGTGTAAATATATCCAGAACAAAGTAACACTTTTAAGTTTATTTGTTTATAACTGCCTATTGCAAATGTATATAGAGTATGGCAAAATTATGCTCAGACTCGTTTTATTTGAATGCTGCATGTCCCAGCATTGTAGATTTTTGTTAATCAGTCCTGAAGTAAGAGTATTGATTTGTCTGTGATTGATTATAAGGCAAACATCAGCTTAGGAAGAAGTCAACACTATTCGTCATACTATCTTTTCATCGCCTGCTTTGCCAATAAGACTACCGTCGGATGACGGAACTTCTTGAGAAGACCCAAAAGTGTCAGACTACAATCATATCAAATCGATTTTTTTAATCGTAAGTTTGACCGATGTGTTCCGATTGCTTAAGGGACGCAATCGGAACACCTCGGATAATTCACGAATCATCTCTCGGATGTATGTAGGTAGTCGGAACACCTCGGCCATTTCCCTTAATGGGACTTATTTTGTGACAGAAGGTCAAAACAAAAATGGCAGCTCGGATGACAGCTCACAATAGTACGATGCCAGTTAAACTTTAATTTGTGGCTGCTTCAAATTTAAATCATCCAAGTTAAATTTACAAAGCGCAGCAAACAAAACAGCTGTCAAACGACGCCATTGTTTATGTTTTGTGCAACTACATTTTAGGCATATTCTTTTGACTTCCGGCGAACAAAACGATCGCGATCTCAGTATGAATTATTGCACCAGATACATCCGAGGGATGATTGTCCCCAAACATTTCTTAATATTTTCTTAATATATACCTTGTAACATCTCCAAGCAGCTACAAATCCTGGATGTTGTGTTGCAAACATCTTCGCTTAGTTATGCAATGTTGTTGTCCGCGAATAGGTCATTACATTACCATTGTCCATTGCTGCTGGCGTTATAAATAATTTGGCTAAATATTTAAAGGCCATATCTGTATTACTGGTATAAGACCATTGCAGGCGAATATCCGGATAGAACCCAGTCTGGTCTGGTTGAAGACCTCCTTCCTTAGAATGTTTCTTTCCTTCGAATGGGGTTCGAGTCCATGCGTTAAATTGATATAAGCCCTTCATTCTTACCGTATAGTAATCGTTCTTTAAAATAGCCTCCCTCAAAATAGCTTGACGTCGCTATAATGTCTATGACTGTGTCGCTGCGATGTTTTCAAAACTGATGTACAGAACATGTTCTGTTCAATGTATGTTTGGCCCGAGCCTGATCTTCCAGAATAAAACCGTTTAGTCAACACACGGTCAAAATGGCCTGTGTGAATGCACTCGGTGTATTGTGGGTAAAGTAGTTCTTCAAGATGGCTGTTATGAATACGGAAGTGATTGCTAAAATGAACAAAACAAGTACGAAGAAGTATACAACAGATTATTTTGGCATTTTTTTATACATTCTAATAGTTAAAATATGTTTCATGCAAACATTTTGAACTAAATTTTGTAAACGGTCCAGACTTTAACGTTGTGACGTCACCCGCTATGTATAGAATGAACATATTATTGTTTAACGAAAGCGAAAGTAGCAAAACTTGCTCATCGTATTTTTTTCCATTTATCTATAAATATCAAGACTTTAAAATTTTCTGGGCATAGAATAAGGCCTTAGAATATGGTTGTTTAGTCGTTTATCTTAATTCAATGAATATTGTAATAGAACGTATTTCCTACGCGGAACTATTTTTTATGTAGGCACAAATCTCAAATTTTGGGTAAGTTACGAATCGTAGTATAGAGATGACTTAAACGTAGTGACGTCACACGCTATGTATAGAATGGAATAAAACAGATAGCTAGAAAGGAAGAGATAGGGCTTTCGGTTTGCTGGCTTGGTATAATTGTTTGGCACCTCCTTGTAACTGCAAATATGAATGTTCCATTTTTGTATGTTTCCATTTTTTTCTAATTAATATCGGAAGACAGGATTATGCACAAAAACGATTCGGAAGTCCTTGAAGGAAATAGAAATTGTCACAGGCAAAGAAATTATGTTGTGTATGATAAATTAGTGTTGTCATGCTTTGTAAATACTGCACGTTAGACAAGTGCCATTATTTCAGACAAATCGTGTTCCAACAATGTTGTGGTGTAACGGTCCAGATTTTTCTTTAATTAAGTTGAAAATTGCTTTCAGTTTTGGATTAACTCGATGAAACTTAATGCGGAAAAGGGTAACCGATATGTCCGATACGGCCCGTATTTGTCGAGGGAAAATATCTTGCAAAACACTTAATGTAATACATATAGTATTATTTTAGGCGAGAAAAGAAGGCGCCTTTAGAGTATAATTGCTGTATCTACTGTTATAGATGGAAGCTCTTAGTGTAATGTTCCTTTAAAGAGATATTGGCAAGCTTCACTATGATAGGGTGTATTGCATATAATTATGCACTGTATACTAAAATAACAATTTGTAATTGATCTAGGCTACAAGTATCTTACACAAGACAACCCGGATTTAATAATGGCCCGAGACATATCAAATACTCGTGTTGTGTATGCAGCCTAAATGGATGGTGCACGACAAGGTGATTCTTGCCAGAACATTATACTGACATCATTCGTTTTTGACAACCCAACAAAACCCATCATAATGAGGCTGATTCTATTCTTTAAAATTTTGTTTGCTGAAATTATTGCTAAGTAACGTAAACTATCATATAGTTGCCTAAAACTATAAATGGTCGACTTCAATTAACTAACTTACATCACACCAGTGTCATATGTAAGAAACACAGGGCATGATAAGTGTTTTTATTACTAAGTTGCACGGTTGCTTCATAGATATTTCGTAAAAAAACGATAACCCGCTGCGGAAATGTTACATCTTTGAACGAATGTATTGTCATACAGACGAAAAAACTACACACCGTCAAAACAAGTATGTAAAAACAGATGTAGAGAGGCCTTGCGTTCAAGTACGTTCAATGTTGACTGTTCACTGATCATGTTGTAAACAAATGATAGTTAAACCAGGACTTACATCCAGATCACAATCACCTTATAGACATTTATCTCATAGCGTTAATACAATTTGTCATGCTGCCCAGCTTCTCGTGGGTTCGAGTCCTGTTCAAACGAAGTATCTAATGTGGGAAGGTCTTCCAGCTGACCTGCGGTGCGTCCGTGGTTCTACGTAGACAATTGCCTGGGGTCTTCATTCACTAACATAGCTGAACGTCCTTATAATGATAAAATTTGGTCGCTTCGATGTATTTCAAAACAAATTAAAGAAAACTATTTGTCATAGTTTACATCTGCAAAACATGTCAAGGTTATATATAGCTGAATATTATGATTTTTTGCAATCTAACCAAGACCGCCCTGTCAGTGTTCTAAGTTGTTATATACACAGTCAACAAACACATCCCTGACCTTGAGACTGAGACGTTATGAGTCTGGATATGTATATTACACATTCCAGCTAAAGCTTTATTCGCTGTATGTTATTGGGAAATAATTCCACTTAACGGTTTAACTGGCGCAGTATTGCTAAGTGCGACAAGTACAAGTTCGACTCCAGGATGCATGGTTATTCAACTCAGAGGCTCAGTCAGAGTTCATTTTCAATCAACTGATTGGTCAAAGTTTGAGCATTTTTCAAATTGTGACCAATCAGGTGCCTGACACCAATCTCAGACTCAAGCTCAACGTTTTATAAACGGGCCCAGGTACGGACGACCGAGGATTAACTCACGGATGAGACCGACCAATGGTTTTAAAAAGTAGTCGTAATTTCACGATCATTCAACCCCATGTCACGATATTTGGACGGAGGGGGTATTAGGTCATGTGATCACGGTATGCTTTAACAGTGAATACAGCTCTAGATCTGCTTTTATATTGGCATTAAAAGTGTTGATGAGTGAAATATCGAAAGTGGTATATTTTGTTTCAACAGTGGACATAACATACTACAATGTCTATTTTGAATTGTGTCCAAAATGTTTTATCACTAAACTGTAGTATCTTAACAGATCTACTGCATGTCATTTTGTCTAAGATGTTACAGTAAAAAAAAGTAAAATTAAGGAACATGCATGTCTTGTCGCGTTTCTTGTGTCGTATTTTTAAATATGTTATCATATACTTGACCCAGCGTTAAATAAAGCTAACGTTGTGTCAGAAACGAAGTTCGAATTTCTAACAACATTCATAACACACACTATGGTATATTTGAACATTTCTGCATTTAGAATATTTACATCATTAAATATCGTTGTATCTGATATACGCAGTTGCAAATATTTGGTTGAAGTTGTACAATTAAATTAGTCATCCATGGAAACAACACGATTCAGGGATGGATCCAGGTCGGGGATAGGGAATGCCCCCCCCACCCCCCCTCCCAACACACACATACCCCTCCCCAACTAGGTAGAAGATTATAGTTGTGAAAACACATACATGTAAGCTTAAAAATACTAAGCTTTTAAAGTATGTTTTTGTATTCACTGATTAGGTCGAAGTTAGGGTTATTTGCTGTGTGTATATATCTAGTACTTACTGCGATAAAGTTTAATGGATCTTGATTTATTCCCCCACCCCACCCACCATTTGATCCGTGCCTGACATGATATATCACTGCGCATTCGTCACTGCACAGTTGTTAAACCGCACGTAACTGTATTCTAGCCATGTAATAGACCATACCAGAAGTCTTTCTGAAGTTGTCAGGTTCCATTATAGTCCGTGTCTTTTACATTCCATTGGAGCTAGTATATTGTGCTTGTGAATAAAGTTTGCATGTCTATTATAAACAACGTTATTGAGTAAACTACATTTGAAGTGCAACCGGATCTGGTAGCCCAATCGGTAGAGCGTCGGCTCCAGGTACGGGAGGCACCGGGTTCGATCCCGGGCCGCGACATACTAAAGTCGTTAAAAATGGTAGTGGTACCTTGCTAACGCCCAAGCAAATATAAGGGCAGTTCCACGACTGGTGGGCCCGATGTCAAGATAATGTGACTAAGTGTGGTATCATGCCAGGTGTTCACAGCATGCTATACACAGTGAATGCGACACTATATCTGCATCAAGTGGACACCGTCTGCAGATAACTGAAATAGGCCCCTTCTGATGGTGGGACGATAAACACAATAAACAAAACATTTGAAGTGCAGTATTAGAAGACTGGGAACCACTGTCTTAGTCGTTGGGTATCAAAATACATTGATTCTAGCCAGCTAAAATCATAACTCATTATAAAACATTGCTATACACAATCTGTAATTTGCCCAGTACGTTTGCCTCTCTCTAATCTATGTGTAACCTGTGTGAATTGCATCACATAGGAGACAAACTGGACTATACAAACCTTCTTTTAATAATTCTGTATTGGAGGTAAATCATATTAGCTGCCATTCTTCGAGTGGAAATTGACACGTAAACAGACCTCCGTATCAGCAGATAATATAACATGCACGCTGTAAATAATTCACATACCGGACCTGGTAGCGCAATCGGTAGAGCGTTGGCTCCAGGTAACGGAGACCCTGGGTTCGATCTCGGGCAAACCAAAGTCGTTAAAAATGGTAGTGCTATAGCTCCCTTGCTAACGCTCAAGCAAATATAAGGGTAGTTCCACGACTGGTTGGCCCAGTGTCGGGTGAATGGGACTGGGTGTGGTATAATGCCAGATATTTACGGCATGCTAGACATAGTGAAGACAGTACTATATCTGCTCCAAGTGGACACCGTCTCCAGATAACTGAAATAGGCCCCTACTGATGGTGGGACGATAAACACAATACACAAACAAACATAAATTTACAAATTCTCCTCTCAAAAGCCGATTAAAAAAATTGCTTAAAACGTCTCTATTATAATTGAAGTCCCAGTTTAGGACTATGCTTTATTTCCATAAGAAGATGACAGAACATCTATTAGAAGATAACCAACAAATGATTTTGTTCGAGAGCAGCTTAAGATATAGGATAGTTGTACATTAAATAAACATGTACTAAAATACAATGTTGTATGTTTATTAATGAATCAAATTTATGTTCCTTATGTTGACTCGACCAATATCGGAGACATAATGCCGTAGTTTTATTTAAATTGTTCCCTGTTTATATTTAAACTTTCTATTGGTCATATACAAGTTTTTAGTTATACATGTCTTTAAATAAAAATGTGCCTCCTAGTGCTCGGTTTATACTAGTGTTAAACAACGAATTTAACAGCCGGCTCGTTATTACAAACATGTATTTGTATTTCTGAGCCACACTGCAGATAGCTTTTTTAGCTGCCTCTTCTGCGATCATGTAGCGTTATTATCCGGGTAATCCGCTCTGACATCGATGTCTATTTTAGCAGAAATCCAACATCGTGCTTATTTATACGTATTAAAAGGATGAAGATTTAGAGCGATTGATTGCGCGATTTGTACTTCTAACTATTGACGTAGAATATAAATAATGAAGACTTACCTATAAGTTTATGCAGAAATTATACATGAATTACCCAAAAGAGTGCTAAAATAGTATTAAATACATTCGATATAGGCTGACTGTAGGATTCCACGATTAACAGTCAATGAGAAAGTAAGCCCAATCAACGTATAATGATACTCCTAATACTAAACATCCCAGGTAGAACCAATTCTCAGTTACAGACCGACGAAAAGTGTGGTCAATACAAATCCGGATGTTTGCTGTTTAAAATATTTACTGCAATATTAACTATGAGATGAAGGTTCACGTCTAAGAAACAATTTTATCTTCTACATCATTTCCATATCGTTATTATTTTATCAATATCGGTGTAATCTACTCTTGGCATCTAAACGTCTTAAAATCTTGTTCAAACACAAGCTCATTGATGGTTCTGGGGTAATAACCTACAAAACCACCCTTGGCGTAGTGGTAAAGTCACTGACTTGTAATTCCTCTGACAGCTTAGCCTCTCATCACGTGGGTTCGAGTCCCGTTCGGGACAAAGGACTTAAAGTGGAAAGGTCTTCGAGCTGACTTGCGGTGCGCCGGTGGTTCTACCAGACATTTTTCTGGTGTCTAACTCCACCTAAGATAACTTGACTTCGCCTTGATCACAACTGGTCGCTGCGATATATTAAAATAGTCAATAATACACGCATAGTTCAGATGAATGTAAAACTGATTTTCTATCAAGGTTCAACGGTCTTCGAAACTCCGACGAATCTATGATATACATATTAAGTCAATAACGTTCTCGTTTAAATGTGTCTAAATGAGCACAATCAGTGATTTGTGGACGACCTAACACGCAATGTTTGACTTATCTGACTGTTTTCTCAAGTGAATAGTGGTTTAGTTGGCAGTCAGCTCAGTTGTTGTGTTCTTGTGAAACTCCCGCTTTATAATGCTTCATTTGAAACATAAGATAGATGCCAGTCTTTGATTTCTTGATAGACGACGGGAAATTCCGGCGATATCAACATAAGGAAGGAAAAATTACTGTGACATAAGACATAGACATAGAAGATTAAAATATAAACTTTAAAAAAAATAATATGCCATTGAAATATTTTATTGTCTGTTATTTCATTCACCCAGAATATGACGATCCCAAAATGACAGCTCGAAACCATCGTTGTATAGTAGAATTCATCATCATCATCGTGCTGATACATTTTAATTCGACCGCATCAGTCAACACTTTTGTTTGTTCTCCTGGAGAATAGTCACAATAGCAGAAAAAAATCGTTACACAGACTTGGAATTTGACAGAATTTTTACTTTGTTGTATATCTGTTAAAGTTGCTAAAGCATACATACACGTTATGACTGTGGTTATGGCCGCTGTTTTCGCTCTTAATCTAGACCGTTGGTGTCAAGGCTGCTTTAATTGAAAGAAAGAGCCTCTGTTTTCCAGTTAATATATTCCTAGTTGGCTGTTTACTACTTAGACGCAATCATTTTTTTTTAGTTTACACGATCTACAGAACGGTGATGAGGTGGGATTATGTATCATGTGTTTTTGAAGATAAAAACAACAACACTGATTATTTATACTGCAGTATTTTCGGGTCACTCGCATATTTCTGTTACAACTGACTGGCTGGAATAGATGCTACAGCCGAGAAGTAGCGAATGTGAACCATGATAAATTTATGCCTGTCCTTAATCTGGATCAGCCAATGTGCTTTCTGGTCCGTTTTCCAATGGCCTATCGACCATAGTTTTGTTCTTGCCTAAAGAATATACACATATATGACACAAATAAATGTCGCTACGGAGATCGCGTTTGGCATATAAGTTTATAGAAATATTAAGCGTGTTATTTCTTTGTCGCATGCGAGGCGGACAGTTTAATCTTGATCACATGTAGTAGAAGTCAAGCCAAAAACGTGATTAAAAGAAATTTCCATCACACAACATATTTGCTATACACAAACAAATCAGTGTAAGGAAAATCCGTAAATGTCTTTCAGCAAACCTGTCTTTGAGTATTATGCTATTCATGATTGGTACACCAAATCTTCTAATAGATAATATTTTTTCTGATTTAATGTACATCTGTTATTATTATTGTTAGAAGTATTAGGGACTATCAGGATAATATTTCAGTTGTCAGATTGCTATTCCTTTATTGTTTATTATTCCCTTTTTGTTGTCTGTACAGTATCCATCAACTTTTCAATTAAATAGATACAGCACAAGAGTAGCTTTTTTTGTTTATTTGGGTGCACATGTATGATTAGCAGGTATTGAATATTAATTCAGGTCTGATAGATCCTGATTGATATTTTATTTTTACTGTTACTTTACTATTTATATTATGCAGAACTGTTCACATGAATGAGGTCGCATCTTTCGACTGGCTTTACTTGAAACAACATTTGCGACCTCATAGGTGCTTTTGCCTATTTTAAAGTCAATTGTTGGGTCACATTTTACTTTATGTATACTTTGTCCTTTATCTATACAGAAATATTCTAAATTAGAAGAAAACATGATTTAAAAGTTTAAATTTAAATCAAAACTTTATCTTTTGAAAACTTTCCCATATCTGTTTTTATTTCAACACACAAAAATTCAAATGCCCCGAATAAAAGTCATGTTCCAAATTTAAACCAAAAAATGTGAAAAAGGCACATCACGCCAAAAGGCACATCACGCCTGAAGCAATGTTCGAACCGATGTTCGCATGTTGAGAAATAATCAGTTATCAGCACGATGATTGCGAGTCCGTTTGTGAGGCTATCATCTACATTAAGTTTATCGTAACCTTATCAGCAACTTACCCAGATCTCTTTACAATTGAACAGCATATGGATAGTACGGGCCTTATAATAATCTGATTTTATTATCGTGTGTTAACCTTTGCTTTTAAATGTATATCCTTATCGATTAGAACTTTCTACTTTTTTATCAAAACAACGCGGAAAAAGGCACGTTTAACAAAGTTCATGATCGATCATGCTTTACCCATCTCTGAACCCACGGTAGGCATTCCGTTATCATAACATTTCTATATGCAGCGAAGCAGTTTGAGTGGCGGCCTGCTACCGTCGATGTACTTGACCATGACCTTATTGGATGCAGTTGCGGATGTAGAGGGGTGCACCGGCTCGCGCGCCATTCTAAAAGTCACGGATCCTGCATTTCATTAAATTCGGTTTGAGCAAATACTCAAACTATCGGTTTAGATCAGAATACACGTCGACGTGCATGTCCGACATACAAGTGCACAAAATACATCTTCAAAGTTTCCTTCGTTTTGTGGCATTTTCACGTATTTGTCATATTCGACAAATTCATACAAACTCATATCGAAAAGTAATATCTATCCGTCCAACGGACAGTCATAAAGGAAAATATAAAAAAATCTATACAAAATCACACCCGTTCTCAGCTAAAATCAAAGATCTGCCCATGGGACGATCAACTACTTATATTGACAAAACAAGAACAGTCCAGTCATTTCTCCTTGATATTTGCCGATTATTTGCTTTTTTCTTATCTCGCCCAATTTATGAGTCTGTAAATTGACTGCGGGTTGTCTCCAGATTTATAGATTATTATCAAGTCCTGAAGTGAGATTATCGATCCTGTCTTTGGATTGAGATTGATTCTTGAGCAATCAGACGCCCTGAAAGAAGTGTACTCTTTCTTTAGACGCCAGTGCGATGACGGAAGTGCTTGATGAAATCTGATTGCACCAGCAGCGTATGCGATCGCAATAACTCAAATTTTCAATTATATCCATGAATATTTTTATGACAATCGCTGACAATCGCTTAATAGTTCCCAGTAACGTTGCGCTAAGATTTGAAGCGATCACTTTGTGAGAACCTTTGTAACCTCAACGAACTATTATATTTAAAGGTGGTATCCGACATTTTTTCCTATATCAAATACATGTAGCAATATCTTAACACTGCTTTGGGGGGTGGGACATTTTGGCATAATTTCTGCATAAAAACATACTTTAGTCTAAGGAAAAAAAAACGGCTTTGGACCCTAACTATATTGTTAGCCAGTACTAATCGCGAAAAAAATACACCTCATAGGAAATACCTATTTGCAATGACGAACTGGGATTTATGCCGCATTGTCCACACAGAACTAGGGCATCAATAAACATCATTGTGCAGAACCTTTCAGATAACGATAACATAATTTGGTTATTATTTTGAGAAAAATATTTGGTCCAAAATGTCGGATACCACCTGTAAAGTCTTGTTCTAAAGGTTATATATTCGAGATGTTCCCGCTAAAATCTTCTCGTCATAAATCTTGTGCTATTATGGTCGTAAGACGTGTGTATGGTACGGTCTTGAACCATTCTCAAAAGCCCGGATAGACAGTTATAATAGTGTTATTTTTATTTGATAAGAGCAAAGAACACCTTCACATTGTCTTTGAAAGATATAACGTGCTTGTGCATAACATGTCCTGGTGTCATAAAACAGCAAACCACTATATCAAACAAGATTGGAAAAAAAACAGTTTATGAAAATTAACCATATCTGCCTTTATGGTTCAGGGCGCCCGTGGCCGGTTGAGTAGAGTCGCCGTCTTCAAATTTCTTACGAAATGGATTGAAGTCCTGGTAAAGCGAAAAATTTCACGCGTGGAGCTGTTTTCGATGATACACAGTGCATCGATGCGGTTCTACCTGTGATGCATAGTTTAGTATCCTTAGTTATCCTCTATCTTAACAGCAGAACTTCATTCTTTCTATCTCATTGTAACATTAGAAGTCACTGTATTCATAGTGAATACAAAATATCTATATCACCCAAATCCGGGTACAAAACATACTAACCCAGATATCAATTAACAGTATGTAACAAAATCGTTAAGAAATCGACGAAAACCACAACAAAGCCTATAAAAACAGAAACAAATAACAAAACAAAAAGCTATTTAAGCTAAGTTTTCATTGCAGCCGCAGCGTTCGAGTATTGTGCTAAATTCTTCCATTTGTCCTAACCTTTACAAAGATGTAGCATAGCAACTATTTTAAGTGTGCGATGATTAGCCGAACATTTATATCCAAATGATGCAAACAGTATTTGTTTTTTATATATACGCAATTCTTGTTTATTTGTGTATTTTCAGAAAAACAACCACCCAACAGTCGACTTGCTGCGCACCATGACCGAGCACATAGCCGGACGAGTTGCAGACGCTTGCATCGAAGCTAAGGAGACTGGCGAGATCCAGTCGGACACCGAGCCACGCGTTCTTATTACGGGTGGAGGGGCATTAAATAAGTTCCTACTAGAGCTCATCACCGAAAAACTGACCGATGCAGGGTTTGTCTTTGAGGCCGCAGATGAAAACACCATCAACTTCAAAGAGGCGCTTGTGTGTGCGTTTTTGGGACTTCGGTGCTTGCTCGGACAGGAAAATGTTTTCTGTGAAATCACAGGTTCACGAGCTGACTCGGTGTCCGGGAGTATTCATCGCGCAACGTCGACTGGTGGCGCGCGACGAAGGAGTATGTTGCAATAACTAAGCGGCATAATGGTGCTTTGATTAGATAAATAATATGTTACGATATTTCAGTGCAGAAACTAGATTAATAGTTTTGTGAATAAGGTAAAATACGATCAATATGATTGTATGATAATTAATTATGTTTTAATGTCAAATGAAATAGTATTAAAGAAAATACTTTTTATTTAAAAATGAAGCATCGAAATTGCAATTATTTTATGGACGAGCGGTTGAAAGAAGAGTGGATGTAAACTTGATGATGGGCATGCAAAGGTTTCTATACCATTGGAAGTGGTTTGTTATAAGATCATCATTGGCTATTTGCCTTGTTTTTGTGTTCGATATATAAATATGCTGCCACATTTGGCTCTGGTCCTTATGGCAGAAACCGAATTTCCAGACACAGCTAGATGTTCAGAAATGTATCCCATGGGAGTTGGCTGAGGATAGGAAACATTCAACAGAACCTTTTATATACCCAAGGATCACACAACATAATGTACTTGTGCGTGTTGCTAGCCCATACGTTTTTGATACAATCACTACCAAACAGAAGCTCGTGTAACTCCTCAGCCCCTCATCGCATGGGTGCGAGTCCTGTTCGGCGCGAGAACTTTCATGTGGGTATGTTTTCCAGCTAACCTACGGTGCGCCGGTGATTCTACCCAGGCATAAGTATGGGGTCTTCCTCCACCAGTTATTAGCAGGACTTCAACCAATATGACCATTAATGTGTCGTTGCGATGTAACAAAAACACAAAACAGAAGGTCGTAAGATTAGTTTCATGGTTACTAATCTAATTAGTATATAGACGGTTTATTTATAAGAATAATGTTATATAGCCGCCGAACCGCCGAAATAAACAAGTTTGTTAGGAAGCTGCATCAACAACAAAAATCGGTTTAAGAAAATCTAATTCGTCTTGTATTTATTACATTCGACACAATGCTGCAGTTTTGATGGGTATTTATAATAACATGACTGGTTTAGACCTGATCATGTGGTTACCGCTCTCATGAGACTCGTCCCAACGAAACATTTCTTATTGAGTCTGGGAATAAACGAATACAGACCACATATTTTTGGTGCTCAGTGAACACTGTTTGTGAATATTTAATGTACTAATTAGTTTAAAAGAACTCTTCATTCATGTACACATTAAAACAATGCAACATTTTTATTGATTATCAATTTTAATTTATAAGATTATGGACTAATTCTGGATGGTGGGTACAAGTGAGAAGCTTCGCGATTTAGGACTGTTGACAAATAAATCTTCACAGAACAAGATTCGATGCAAACAAACCCTTCTCGAGAGTTCTCGTAAGAATAGCAACAGTGCGGCAGTTTCATTGATATCATACTCTTGTATTAATAATGTATATTTACAACGTGTCTATGTACATGTTATAACATATTGTTTTTTAGGATTTCTTTATATATCGGTAAAAGAAAGTATGGTCAGTATTGTTATGTGAAGCTATGAGATAAATTGTTAATTACACCGTTGGATTAGTTAATACATTTACATATGTTTGGATGAATCAAGTGTTACTTGATGCTTATTGTTTTCCTTATCTAGTGGGCAGTTACGATGGCGACTTAAAGTTTTTGAAACATGTTCAGAAATTTCTCCCCCCAAGTTATGTGTTACACTTCCGCTATTTATGTTATAAATGATGTGGAATAATATTCCGTTGTTTCCATTGTAGTTTATGAAAGTTACTGACATGTTTGTATTATTACTTTGTTCTTATTGTTTTGTTTAAATATGCACATCGTGACGATACAATAAAGAATTTGTACTTGGATTTTTTATTGTTATTTTGGCGACGATCACCTATTCTTGGCAGACAAATTGCACCGGCTTTGCACCGGATGATTCTGTGTAGAACTACCGACGTATGTCAGGTGCTCTGAAAGCCATTGAAAAAAGAATAACTTCAGTTATTTTAGTGGAGAAATGTCTTAAACTTATCTTGATAATCATGGATTCGTTGCATATAAACTCTAAGACTATGTACACTACTGGATTTGATCCAATGTCCCGACACCGGTGCGGCAAAGTATAAGAAAACAGATATGGTGTAGCACAATTGCTCTGATGTAGGCCTTTGTCATGTGACTGGATGTGGCATGATAAGTGTGCAGTGCCTGCTATCAAAGTGATGGCAGCCCTATGTCTGCTGCGTGTTTCCGAAGTAACCATCATTATAAAAGGTTTGCCTAAACAGATGATAGTGAATTTTTATCAGATATTTGTCTAATACATGAAGTATATCATATCATAAGTACTATCATTTCCCAGTAACGTTGTTATCTTCTATCGATTTCTCAGAAGCTGTGTTTACACTTGAAACATCCTCGAGCACACTGAGGGTCATTCGCGGGTACCATGTAACACATGTGTTCCATCTTGAGCAATCAAGTTTCCTCGGTCTTGGTCTTTTTCAACAAATGAAGACATTATAAATGAGCTATTGACGTACAACAGTTTTGTCAGCCTACGAACGATTCATGTTTCGGTATTTAGAAACAACAAATGAGCATTAGATTTTTTTTAAGAATGCGAGTATTATCTGTCTACGTAACATGAGACAACTTCAATTAACTCCCTACTGTAACGTCGCTGACGGCAGATGCTGCGTTTGTTAAATTGTATTTTATAGCATATATGTCTTATAGTCGTTTTTAATTCAATTGGCAAGACTGTGAATATAATATAGCGACCTTGAAATTAATGAATTGCGATATATTGCCTTGTAATGTAAATAAAAAAAGTTAGACTAGAAAATACCCACAATAAATGAAATGCTATCGTAGCATGCATTCGATATCAGCAAATCGTCGGATACAACCTTTTAACTAAAGAAGGAGCCGTGATCCTGCATCACGCTGATCTGTTTGATCAGGAACTCATTGCGAAATTGATTGACACCCTCAAAAGAACATATGTGACCAGCATGATAATGCACGGTGTGTTGTTCAAGATAAAATAAGTATTATTGGGTCACCTAGATTTAATTTGTGATTACGGACATGATTTGGAATATAGTTAAGAAGAAGCGAATGTGACCCATGAGTAATTTGAACCTGTCCCTAATCTGGGTAATCTATTTTGCTTTCTGATCCATTTTCAGTCTGATGTTTGTGTGTCTTTGCTTAAGATACATTAATGCAAATATCACACCAAGAAATGTCAATGTGGAAACGGCATTGGAATGCTGTTTGTTGAAATAGTAGCAGACATTTGTAGTGTTGTTCAAGTCGTAAACGTTTGACAGTATGTCAACTAACACTGACGCCAGTGCGAATGACGGAATTACGCAATGAAATGCGATTGCAGCAATCGGAACACCTCGGATAATTCACGAATCATCTCTCGGATGTATGTAGGTAGTCGGATTACCTCTGCCATTCCCAAAATAGGGACTTCTTTTGTGACAGACGTCGAAACAAAGATGGCAGCTCGGATGACAGCTCACTATAGTACGATGCCTGTAAAACTTCAATTTGTGGCGATACAAATTAAAAAAAAAATCAATTTTAATTTACCCAGCGCAGCAGGCACGCAGCTGTCAAACGATGGCATTGTTTATGTTTTGTGCGAACTAAAATTTAGGGATATTCTTCCGACTTCCGGCGAACAAAACGATCGTGATTTGAGCAAGTATTATTGCACCAGATACATCCGAGGGATGATTGTCCCGAGGACGGAATTACCCGACAGACAGACAGACAGACAGACAGACTGACAGACAGACAGACAGACAGACAGACAGACAGACAGACAGACAGACAGACAGACAAAGACAGACAGAGACAGACAGAGACAGAGAGACGATGTTCAAAATGGTCAGAAATTTCTTAAAACATACAAGTATTCGGATTTCCTTTAGAGGCAATAAGCCCGATAAACATAAAGTCAGTCAAAAGCGTGCTGTTGCGGCTCTGATTGTTGTATAATTTAGTACGAAATTGCTTTCAGATTACTTTGATGAAATTTAAAGCGAAAAAAGGCTAAACGATATTCCAGACATGGTTTGCGGAAATTACCATCTTGCAAAATGTGCGTTATTTGTTACATGTACGTGCCCTATTACAGGTGAGGAAAAATTAGGTCTCTGGGATTTCAATTAAATGCAGTTTCCAACACTATGAGCCAAATATTACAGCAAAGAAAATGAAATGTTAACAACGTATGTTTTAAATTTTGTTTATATCTATTAGTTTATGTCCTTCAATATTTGAGATACACTACAACAGCACATTCCAGTGCAATTAAACAGCTCAGTCACAAATGCATTAATGAACAAAACAATGATATTCTGGTTGTTCTGATTTTTTTTTTACTAACAATGGTTCGGTAGCGGCATTCATTCTCTCGTTTAATAGAAAACTGTTAATCATCACAGTGTGTATTTCCAGGTTTACACCACACTACTGTTGCATTTATAATACAAATCGTATTAACTTAATGCAGGATCGCGCCAATAGTCAAGTCTCATTTCCAATTACCAAAAAGACAACGGTTCGCTAATGTTACATGTGAAGGATGTATTTTATATAGGAAAAAGAGACTCCCCCGCCCCCACCATGAAATGTGGGACCCATGAATCCACTACTTTATTTGCTAAAGAATTTAAAAATGAAATACATGTATCTTCAAAGGATGCAGTTTGGTTGCTAAATTACTTATGTTAAGTTAAATTAAAATAACTTTGTGACCAAGTGTAACAAAATCGGCGACAATGAAACACACGCTATCCATGTGATGAATATTATACTTGTACTGCAGTTAAAACATATCAAGGTTAGGGGTATTTACACTAAAGCTAAGTAACTCTATGTAAACAGTTCCAATTATTGGGAAGTCACCTTGCTCAGCTCCACGACCAGGTTAGCACGTCATCATTAAAAACTCTAACGGAATGTAACGTATAAGATACCAAACACAATTCTCTGGTCGTAACAGACGTTAGTAAATTGCTGTAAAGTATTACACACTTGTCACAGGGTTGCGTAAACTACAAATAAATGGATGGTTAAAATGTGACTGACTTCGTTCTATTTTGCCAACGTTTATCAAAAATGGCAAAGCAAGTGTCTTGTTATCTCAACGTCACACGGTTGCTTCATAAGTTGTTGTTGCTTTCTTTGAAAAATGCAATCTCCAACGCAGTGATCTCCCCCTTTCAGTAAGGAGAATCTCTGCCACCACACAGAAATCCTTCCAGATCTGGAAGGATTTGATTTTTTTACTTTTAATTTTTGTTCAGTAAAATGACAATCGGAATGAATGTGTATGTTAGAAAAACGACTAACAATGGATGAAAAAACAAATTCTAACGATAAAGAAAAAAAAAGAATGTATTTATCACTACAATCGTAATAACTCGGCCATTTCCGTCCTTTCGCCGAGGGCGAAATTTCAGTGTTATACCGGTTCAATGTAAACAAACAATGGATTGTTGAAGAAATTCACAAAGTAATAACGGAGTTTGACTCCTCCATAAAAGCGAAACCCAAACAGATCGAGTGTCTGCAGTCTCTGTTGGCAAGCAAAGACGTCATAGCTAATCTGACTATCGTCACGTGATTTTGTATGATGGCAGTGGTTTTAAGCGAGCGTAGCGATGTCGTAAACCCTGTGCGGAGTTTGTGAAAAATGACAACTGTTGTTGGCGGACGTGGCAATGTTACATTAGTTGAACCTGAAACTACTGCCATCCAGAAACATAGCTAAACAACTTAATTGTGACTGATAGACGAAGTGTGACCTTGCAAGCGGTCAGGAACTTTCACTGTTTATGACATGTCGTAAACAGATACTTTTTATACCAGGACCCAAACCAGATCACTTGAAGGTTGTATTTATTACATTTAGCCACAAATTGCATCGAATAAAATGCATCAACCTTCAGTTTAATATGACAATATTGAAATGGCACCCTATTAGTTTCCGTTAAGATTCGTCGATCTAACCGACTGAATGTAAACCTGTATTCGCTATTTTAAACAGATAAATGGATATATTTATCAGCGTTTGACAGTTCAGATTAGTAGTGTAATTGATCCTTCTTAATGCGAATGCCGCAATTTCGGACCCACTGTCTTATATGTTTTTATCGTAATTTTTGAATTATCGATTTCCTTATTATTGTTTTAATCTAAATTGTAATTGGAAAATCCAACAACACATACATTTGGATCCTATCACATCGTGTATTTCAAGTTAGTAACACTTTCTTCTTACTTTTCTCTGTGTATTTTAAATATACTATATAAATAATGAAATATAGCTGCATAATACAAGAAACGTCTTTTCAATAAATAAGTGCACTTTGTATTCTGAATGATGCTGAATGTATTTTAAAAATGATCCGTACAGTTATCTATTTTTTGGAATAAAAGTCGCAATCGGGACTTTTAGATGCAGACGACAGGGATGTAACAGATAGTAGTTAATTACAAAATCAGTTTATTTTGGTCGAATCCGGTAGCATGTATTCATAAGAGTTTATTTTAGACCTAACTTAAGTTAAAATGCAAAATCATATAGACAGTACTGAATGTTAAATAAAATGGTTTCTATTATCAGATGTTGACTCTGATGTAACTCTGATGTAACTTTTGTCCCAATGTATAATTTACATTTTAGAAAAGGTGTTTATTTGCAGTTGAATACTTGCCTGCTTTCCAATTTTCAGTGCGCTGTATATTTGATTTAGTGCGAAATAATTTTGACCATTGTTTACACAGCTGTTATCGCGTTCAGAGTCAAACTGACACAAACCAAAAAGCACTTCTGAGCGCTTTAATCTAGAAATGCATAATGAATAAATAAACGCGGTGAGTACATACATATATACCCATATATATCCTCGCTAAAAATGTTCAAAACAATTTTATGTGGAAGATTGCTGTAAAAGAATAAAAACGAAAAAAAATATGGATTTGAATCTGCAACACTTGAATAAAAATAGACATTGACCCGATTGATTACCCATTACGCTACGGAAGTTAGCTGCTTATCACGTTTTCGAAAATATCTATTGACAGAATATGTACGGACTTAACGGACTATTCATTTGTTTTTCGTACCTTGACAGTACCAACTATTCATGGAGTGCCATTACAATGTTGCTAAATTTAAAAAAAAGGGGGGGGGGGAACTTGCTTGTTGATGTTTTACTCCTACTTTTGTTTAAGATTTGCCTGTTAACAAAGAAAATACAACTTTAATGGGTTGGATTCCGTCTCTGCATATTAAACTATGTTACGAACCATCCAGTAGGAGTTAAAAACCATTTAACAATAAACCAAATTGATATCAATACTATTCTGTTGCCTCGTTTTGTCGAAAAAACAACGCTTACTACCAATAATTCGCTAACATAATTCTGTTACCGAATAAACATGTGTTCGGTTAGAATCGAAGTTTATATTTAGCGAACACCCCCATTGTACATAAAACAGTATTTCATGATAACACTGTCTTACCATTGAAGCTGTTATTAAATCGTCCAAAATAAGCAAAACCGTACCTACCAATAATTACAATTCCCCAATACCCAATGCTTTGTTATCATTACATAAAATGGCGTCTGTAATTAAGGCGAATCGTCGGATACTACCTTTTAAGGCATTTAACACTTGGTGTAAATACCATTTTCATATGTTTAATTCGTAATTACGGTTAATTATAGCTGTAAGTTATTTGCAATTCAAATTACAATCGCAAAAAAGTCTGTTTTTTTTATTATACTGAAAATACACACACACAGAAATCAGACACAAATATGTCTGTGTCGCTGAGGCGTTACCAGGTTGTAGATGTACATTAATCATCTAATAATGTCACCTGAAGATTAATTTTGATATACATACATTCCTATTATCTATTCCTACTACTACTGAATGTGGCATGATAGGTGTGCAGTGCCTTCTATCAAAGTGATGGCAGCCCTATGTCTGCTGCGTGTTTCCGAAGTAACCATCATTATAAAAGGTTTGCCTAAACAAATGATAGTGAATTGTTATCAGATATTTGTCTAACACATGAAGTATATCATATCATAAGTACTATCATTTCCCAGTAACGTTGTTATCTTCTATCGATTTCTCAGAAGCTGTGTTCACACTTGAAACATCCTCGAGCACACTGAGGGTCATTCGCAGGTACCATGTAACACATGTGGTCCATCTTGAGCAATCAAGTTTCCTCGGTCTTGGTCGTTTTCAACAAATGAAGACATTATAAATGAGCTATTGACGTACAACAGTTTTTGTCAGCCTACGAACGATTCATGTTCCGGTATTTAGAAACAATAAATGAGCATTAGATTTCTTTTTAAGAATGCGAGTATTATCTGTCTAAAGTAACATGAGACAACTTCAATTAACTCCCTACTGTAACGTCGCTGACGGCAGATGCTGCGTTTGATAAATTGTATTTGATAGCATGTCTTATAGTCGTTTTAAATTCAATTGGCCAGACTGTGAATATAATATCGCGACCTTGAAATTAATGAATTGCGATATATTGCCTTGTAATGTAAATAAAAAATGTTAGACTAGAAAATACCCACAATAAATGAAATGCTATCGTAGCATGCATTCGATATAAGCAAATCGTCGGATACAACCTTTTAACTAAAGAAGGAGCCGTGATCCTGCATCACGCTGATCTGTTTGATCAGGAACTCATTGCGAAATTGATTGACACCCTCAAAAGAGCATATGTGACCAGCATGATAATGCACGGTGTGTTGTTCAAGATAAAAATAAGTATTATTGGGTCACCTAGATTTAATTTGTGAATACGGACATGATTTGGAATATAGTTAGGAAGTAGCAAATGTGACCCATGACTAATTTGAACCTGTCCCTAATCTGGGTAGTCTATTTTGCTTTCTGATCCACTTTCCGTCTGATTTTTGAGTGTCTTTGCTTAAGACAATTTAATGCAAATATCACAACAAAAATCTCAATATGGAAACGGCAATGGACTACTTTTTGTTGAAATAGTAGCAGACATTTGTAGTGGTGTTACTTTTAAGTCGAAAACGTTTGACAGTGTCAACTAACACTAACGCCAGTGCGGTGACGGAATTACGCAATGAAATTCGATTGCAACAGTAGAGTGTACGATCGTAAAAAATCATCTGTTACCAGGAAAAAAAATCTTCAAGAGAGAGAGAGACAGACAGACAGACAGACAGACAGACAGACAGACAGACAGACAGACAGACAGACAGACAGACAGACAGACAGGCAGACAGACAAACAGAGACAAAGACATAGACAGAGAAATAGACAGACATACAGACAGACAGGCAGGCAGGCAGGCAGACAGACGGACAGACAGACAGACAGACAGAGACAGACAGACAGACAGACAGACAGACAGACAGACAGACAGACAGGCAGGCAGGCAGGCAGGCAGACAGACAGACAGACAGAAACAGAGAGACGACGTTCAAAATGGTCAGAAATTTCTTAAAACATACAAGTATTCGGATTTCCTTTAGGGGCAATAAGCCCAATAAACATAAAGTCAGTCAATAAAATGCGTGTTGTTGCGGCTCTGATTGTTGTTTTATTTAGTACAAAATCGCTTCCAGATTACTTTGATGAAATTTAAAGCGAAAAAAGGCTAAACGATATTCCAGACATGGTTTGCGGAAATTACCATCTTGCAAAATGTGCGTTATTTGTTACATGTACGTGCCCTATTACAGGTGAGGGAAAATTAGGTCTCTGGGATTTCAATTAAATGCAGTTTCCAACACTATGAGACAAATATTACAGCAAAGAAAATGAAATGTTAACAACGTATGTTTAAAATTTTGTTTATATCTATTAGTTTATGTCATTCAAATTTAGATACACTGCAACAGCACATTCCACTGAAATTAAACAGCTCAGTCACAAATGCATTAATGAACAAAACAATGATATCCTGGTTGTTCTGTTTTTTATTTTTTTATTTTTTGAATAACAATAGTTCGGTAGCGGCATTATTTTCTCGTTTAATAGAAAACTGTTAAACATCACAGTGTGTATTTCCAGGTTTACACCACACTACTGTTGCATTTATAATACAAATCGTATTAACTTAATGCAGGATCGCGCCAATAGTCAAGTCTCATTTCCAATTACCAAAAAGACAACGGTTCGCTAATGTTACATGTGAAGGATGTATTTTATATAGGAAAAAGAGACTCCCCCGCCCCCACCATGAAATGTGGGACCCATGAATCCACTACTTTATTTGCGAAAGTATTTAAAAATGAAATACATGTATCTTCAAAGGATGCAGTTTGGTTGCTAAATTACTTATGTTAAATTAAATTAAAATAACTTTGTGACCAAGTGTAACAAAATCGGCGACAATGAAACACACGCTATCCATGTGATGAATATTATACTTGTACAGCAGTTAAAACATATAAAGGTTAAGGGTATTTACACCAGAGCTAAGTAACTCTATGTAAACAGTTCTAATTATTGGGAAGTCACCTTGCTCAGCTCCACGACCAGGTTAGCACGTCATCATTAAAAACTCTAACGGAATGTAACGTATAATATACCAAACACAATTCTCTGGTCGTAAAAGACGTTAGTAAATTGCTGTAAAGTATTACACACTTGTCACAGGGTTGCGTAAACTACAAAAAAAATGGATGGTTAAAATGTGACTGACTTCGTTCTATTTTGCCAACATTTATCAAAAATGGCAAGGCAAGTGTTTTGTTGCCTCAACGTCACACGGTTGCTTCATAAGTTGTTGTTGTTTTCTTTGAAAAATGACAACTGTTGTTGGCAAGCGTGGCAAAGTAACATTAGTTGAACCTGAAACTACTGCCATCCAGAAACATAGCTAAACAACTTAATGATAACTGATAGACAAAGTGTGACCTTGCAAGCGGTCATGAACTTTCACTGTAAACAGATACTTTTTATACTAGGACCCAAACCAGATCACTTGAAGGTTGTATCTATTACATTAAGCCACAAATTGCATCTAATAAGATGCAAACAACTTGCAGTGTAATACGACAATATTGAAATGGCTCCCATATTAGTTTCCGTTACGATTCGTTGATCTAACCGACTGAATGTAAACCAGTATTCGCTATTTTAAACAGATAAATGGATATATTTATTAGCACTGGACAGTTGAGATAAGTAGTGTTATTGGTCCTACCTAATCTGAATGTCGCAATTTTCGACCCATTGTCTTATATGTTTTCATCGTAATTTTTGAATTATTGTATCAATTTCCTTATTATTGTTTTAATCTAAATTGTAATAGGAAAATCCAACAACACATACATTTGGATCCTACCAACACTTTCTTCTTACTTTTCTATGTGTATTTTAATATACTTTATAAATAATGAAATATATCTGCATAATACAAGAAACGTCTTTTCAATAAATAAGTGAACTTTGTTTTCTGAATGATGCTGAATGTATTTACAAAAATGGTCCCAAGAGTTATTGGCGACGCGCTGGAGCGCGCCGCCTATATATGGAATGCTGAAAAAATTTGAACATGCGAGCGGATGTCCTCGCACATTTTCGTTCTAGCTAGATAATGGTCGGGGGAAAATGGACAAGGCGTTCCGAATTCCGGAAGTTCCGCGATTTACACATTCTCAACGTACGGGTCCTATTTCGGTAAATGACGTTCTTTTTATATAAAACTATAGCGATTAGGCAGAATTATTGTTATATGTAAAGTTGTTCTTTATGTAAAAGACTACGGATTCTGGAAAATCGTAATTTTCCGTGTAATTTCGTAGAATCCCGGAACACCATGTTACCGACCATGTGACCATAGTAAAATACCACGTGATCGCGACATCCGGTTTGCAAAAATAGAGTCGAAAAGACGTGATCGCCGCGGTCGATTGAGCAAATCATGTCCCAAAAGCACTGTCAGAAAGGAAATTGATGAAAAACAAGATCGTACATATATTGTGAGTGACCGTGTTTGTAATTATGTGGACATTGAAAGTTCGCCCAAGGAGAATGAAAGTTGGAAAATAGGACGCAGAATGGTCGAATTCTCCGTGTTGGTTAAATGACTTAAAATTTTGTTTTGAATCAGGCCGATTCTACTAAAGAAAGCATTGGGGGTTATTTATATATTAAATGTTTAAATAGGGACTGTGGACATGTGAACACTGTGGCATCTGGAAAGATGGTCAGATATGAAGTTTTGCCTTGAACACAAAGCTTGAAACAGGTAAGAATTGACTTGCATAATAGATGCATAGAGCATCTGCAATCCAATTAATTATGTTAGTTATTGATTTTTTATACCTTGCCATTGAAATAAAACTCCAGTTTAGTACCCAAAACATTTCATATCAATATGTTATTTAGTATTTTTCTCATTTTCTTTTTTGTTAAAACAAAATTAACATGTTTGCATTGGTATACAATATTTTTTGACATATATACATTGTACAACTGGGCTTCAGTGGTGAGTAGGTCCTCTTACTTTTTTTCACAATCTTTGGGACCAGCCAAACACTATTGTGCCAATTAATTTAACAGTAAAATATTGTTTTAGAGATGTACAGCATCCACCACCTAGTCTTTTTTACTGTTATGCTTACAAATAAAACCGAATTGTTAGTCCCAGATACCAAGCTTATCAGTTCTTTTCTTTTACAGCTATGATTGACAGTCTGGGAGGTCAACAAAAAGTAAACCACATGTTAGCGGCACTTAACATTCCAACTATTAGCAACGCCAATCTGAAAAAGATGGAGAGACGGGCAGGGATGTCCATTGAGAAAATCAGATCTCAGTAAGTATATTAGCATACATTGAGTTTTTAAATCAATGACATGGTTTATTGGCTTTGTTTACAACATTTTTGAACATCTCTTCAATATAAATTGTAAGACTTTGATTAATATGGTTTAGTAAAAAAAGAATTCATCTCATAATTTTCTACCAGCATCTGTAAATAGACAACTTGTGTGACTGAGATGACAATTATGATTTTTGTGTGTGTGTGTTATTTAAGATATGAATTTTATTTATGCTTTCAGTTCATAATGGAAGAAAGCCACACAGGGGTGTGATTTTTCCGCGGAAACGCGGATTTCCGCGGATTTGGGTCGGCCAAGGACCATTCCTGCAATTCGCGTAAATTCGAGGAGAAAATTTTAGGGGGGGGGGGCAGAGAGAAGCGGACACCGCGGAATCCGTTTAAGTTCCTCAGTTGCGCGACAAGCGACCGACTAGATGACAGAATTCCCCGGGGAACACCGGTTGGCGTAGTTATAAACACGATTCCACTTACCAAGCTGAACGATTTGTAACGTGCAATTTCATTGGTTGTTACCCAACTGTTCATACGATTCCCCTTACCAAGCTGAACGATTTGTAACGTGCAATTTCATTGGTTGTTACCCAACTGTTCATCCAATTAGAATAACTGTTTTGGCGGCAACAAGCGAAAGTCGAGAGGACAGAATTATCCGAGGAAAACCGATTGGAGTAGACAACCAATCTGAACATCTCGGGTAATTCACGTATCATCCCGAGGACGGAATTACCCGAGGAGCTTCGATTGAGACACGATTTAACTTACGATTTGCAACGCGCGATTACATTGGTTGTTACCCGACTGCTCATCCAATCAGAAAAGACGTAGCTTAGCGATACCATATCCGCTGAAGTTTTGATGGTGACTGTTTACAACTAGAAAATTAAAGTAGTAAAACACCCCAAAAATGTCACGGATTATTGAACGTACGGACGATTCTCACTTGGCGAGAGATGTAGAGGCGGCATGTAAAAACAAATTCGGATGGTAATGGTTAGAAAGTGTAATTGAACTTGATTGTATTAGTGTAGCTCTGTCCAAATTTATCAGAAAGGTCGACAGTCTAGGAAAGTATATGTGTATTCTTTGTGAGAAAACCATATCGTTTGGGTCTCGAGGACGTGTTGCTCTAGTTAGGTTCTATGGTAAAATACTTGAGTGAAATGAAACTGTTGTGCACTTAAGAATTTCCAAAATCCAAAAACTACATGCATCTTCTTTGTGGGTGTGCTTGACCTTTGCTTGTCATCTCTTGTCAATCACATTGTTGTATATGTATTATGACTTCACATAATACATATCCATGTAAATATGCTGAATTGTTTAAAGAAATGCTATTTTTTTAACTTATGTACTAGTTTTTTGTTGTTGTCCATATGACACTGTTAAATATATAGCCACACTTTTATGCAGTCCCTGTGTTCTAATTCTTGTCATCTCCTATGATCCAGACTTTACTTACAGTGAACAGCTTTAAAGTACTTAAAGAGTTTTAGAAAACAAAAGATAAATGTACTCTGTTTGAATTCATATTATATTTGATAGTATTAAGCTAAATATTTAACCTAATATGTCTATGGCAAAAAACTATTTTAATGGCCAGTTATAGTGAATTTTTTAAAAAGAAAATATTACTTTTCAGGTATATCTATATATTTTATGTTAATAATATTATTTTTCTCATAGCATACATTTTATAAGCTGTAAGTAATAAAGAAGGATAAAAAGCTATGATCTTTTATGTTGAGCTGCTTATCTTTTAATAAAGAAAAAGATAAAATATGGTTTAGGGATTTTGAAGAAGGGGTCTCAGGAAGAATTTAAGTAATAGTTAGAACATATTAAGTCGATTTTTAATGGTTAAGAAGGGGCGGAGCGAGCGACAGCGAGCGAGCTCCTTCTTAGCCATTAAAAATCGACTTAATATGTTCTAACTTACTTAGAATATAACCTACATTTTTATTGGTCGATTCAAAAGTCATGAAACTACGTCACTCTTCCTGAATGCTGTGTAATCACGTCATCTGTGTTTTAGGATAGTCGGTATTGTTTATGCAGTAGATCTACACTGAACTGGTTTGATTACATAGTTAAATGTTCCATTGTTTGTATAAAATAAACGAATATAAATGTTCCATTGTTTTTATAAAATAAACGAATAAACAATCGTTTTCATTTCCAACACTTTTAACATGGTGCCGTACACGAATGGCATTACTTTAATGTGTAAGTTAGCCTTATTTGGCAATGTTTACTACAAACGTACGAGAGGCGGAGCTAAACTGTCCCGCCAAATAGTCACGTGCTTTAAAATAGATCCATGCTCTTAATAATTAAGAGCGTCACTTAATGAAGGTTTATCTGAAAGCTGATTGGTGGAAAATGTAGGTCATATTCTAAGACCACTTTCTTAACGCTGAAAATCATTTGGGGGGGGGGGGGGGGCTTTGTCCCCTGATCTTCCATCGGGGGGCCTTTCCCCTTGACCCCATGCCTAATGCGGCCCCCGAATCCCTTGCCGAAAATTTTCCTCCCTTTTCGTACCTGACCAATCACACCCCTGCATATAACACGGATGGCTGCTAGAAAGGAAGATAGTGGTAGTGAGTTTTCCACGTATGTTGCTGCTAAAGGAACCTAGTTTGCATGGAGTGCAACAGACAACTGGAAAAAGTGTGGCAGATGGTGTTACGTATGTAAATGGGGCTACAGTAGAAACTGTTAGTAGACAATGTGCTGTTGACAAGTTTGTTAAGTGGCTGAAAAGGTTTGATCAAGTTGTGTTAGCAGAGGTAGCTACAAACAGAAAGGTCTGGCACGTGATATTTTGTGAATTCAGTACAATGCACATGATGCTGTGGAAGATGTGCACACTTTGGTGAAACTCTTCTAGCATTAATGCACATTATTTCTTGATGTTCTCAAATCTTCAATCATTGACATGTCTGGTAGCCAGTAGTGTCTGTAAACTGCCAACAGAAGAACATATAGCATCATCTGGACTCAACCTGGAACATCTCCGGATAATGTACACACAAGATGGAGAAGATGGACTGCATTCTACCTTTACATCTAAAAATAGTGAAGGACAACCTTGCGTTACAAACACTCAAAGAACACTTGATACTTTAGTGCCTAACCTAGCTTATTTCTTTTCAGAAAAAAAGTACACAGTAATTTACTAAATGCAGTGCACAGGAACTCTTGATTTTATGACTTTTTTTAGTTATATCCAATTATCCTGCATCAAAGCTGCAGCAGGGACCATTTGTCACATTCTCTGACAATACTCCTGTTATTGGTAGCATTTAAAATTTGAGAGGAAATAAGTTTCTAGCTTTTTTTCCAAATAATTTCATTGTTTTAAGTTTTAAAAAAGGCGTAAGTTTATGTTTGTGAAGAAAGCTAAATATTTTCTCCCCTGAAACTTGACACCATAGTCATAAACCAGTATGTTGTGAAATAACTATGTGGTAAAAGTTATTCTTTTTTTATATTTTGTCACTTATACAGTGTAGATAATTTATATATAGGTTTCTTGAGATAATTGTTTATAGAAATTTTTAGCTGGAAAATCACACATTTGAAAATAAACAGAAAAAAAATCACTTGTGTTTTAGGATGTTGTTCATAAAAAATCCATTTTGCCTATTTTCTTATAGAATAAATCCAAATAATTAATTTATTTATTCATTTGGCAAAATTATAGAGGATTTTGTGTCGTCAGTTGTCACTTTTAAGGTCATATCCGAAACGAGCGGTACAATCTTAAAATTTGCATATCTAATGTTTAAGCTGGTAAAAGTTGTCTAAACTTAGTTTTTATATATCTTATAGAATGCTTAACAAGAAAAAGTAAAGATGATTAACAATTTCTAACATCCATTTCAGAGTCCGTAATCCTTAATATGTTTATAAAACTTATGAATACTAGGTTATTTGTTTAAAATTTATTATTTTCTCTATTTCTAAACAAGAGGGCCATGATGGCCCTTAATCGCTCACCTGATGATACAGGCTTTAAGTAGGCTCAAATCTGGCATCACGTAATTAAGAGTTATTTACTTTAAAAATCTTTGGTGAAGATTGGACCATTAGTGTGGCCACTGGGTTGATAACGTTTTCTAGAATTTTACCAAGTAACCTACTGAATCCATATGACTCACTTCAAAACATATGTAAGATTTCATACTGGCAAACGTGATGGTCAAGTTTGGTGAAGCCTGGGCCATCAATGTAGCCTCTTAAGTGTTTTCACAAGCTTTTTCTAAGATTTGACTTTGTGACCTACTTTTGACCCCACGAGACCCAGTTACGAACTCATCCGAGATTTCATGCAGACAAACATTCTGACCAAGTTTGGTGAAGATTGGGCTATAAATGTTGCCTCTAGTGTGTTCACAAGCTTTTTCTAAGATTTGACCTAGTGATCTATTTTTTGACCCCACGTGACCCAGTTACGAACTCATCCAAGATTTCATGCAGACAAATATTCTGACTAAGTTTGGTGAAGATTGGGTCATAAATGTGGTCTCTAGTGTGTTCACAAGCTTTTTCTAGGATTTGACCTAGTCACCTACTTTTTGACCCCACGTGACCCAGTTACGAACTCATCCAAGATTTGCATGCAGACAAACATTCTGACCAAGTTTGGTGAAGATTGGACTATAAATTGTTCACAAGGTAAACGTTGACGCCGGACGACGGACGAAGCGGTATCACAAAAGCTCCCCTTGAGCACGTTGTGCTCAGGTGAGCTAAAAATAAATTGATAGGATCTGTAGTGACATGTATGAAAAATATCAATTTTACTCACACACAGATGACAATCATGGAATAGTGCAGTCGTTATGGACTTGTCCTGATGTTAACGGTCTCGAGAGATGGAATCCCATTGCAATCAAATTTTTTTTCTGTGACTTTTTTCTTCTTTGTTTTTACATTAAATCTAACAAACAAAACATTTAAACAGACAAAAAATATTGATCAATAACAAATGTTCACGCAGAGGATGTATTTTTACTTTTTAAATTTCTAAACACTAATGTACATATGACGGTTATACATGTTAATGAAGACATGTTTGTCCCTTTTGTAGGATTGTAGTTGTACATATAAGTAGAATTATATACCAGAATTAAATTATTACAGTGATTTTAATGTTTAATAATTGATAATTTAAATCAGTCATATCTAAATTTCTAATAAATATTATTTTTCAATGTTGCGTCGCCCTTTGATGCTTTGCATCAAT
The DNA here is from genome assembly GCA_007844125.1 of Sinonovacula constricta. Lineage (NCBI taxonomy): Eukaryota > Metazoa > Mollusca > Bivalvia > Cardiida > Solecurtidae > Sinonovacula > Sinonovacula constricta. The sequence goes on from CM017558.1 coordinate 18,293,159, forward strand.
GCTTTTCTTGTCTATTTTTGGAATAAAGATGTCTCAGTTTTTGGGCGGTGTCGCTTAAGACGCCCTCCAGAATTATGAGAAGGCTGATTTTCAGAAACACACAGGATTTACCCTGTATGACCTTGACTACTCGCGGTCAGTTATTCATGCCTGGGAAGAAAGTGTGAGTGTACAGGACAAATATCTATGTCTAAGGAGACTTTGAGATTTGTAACTTGTAAATTGTGAGCGAACATAACATTTGTGACTTGAGAATTGTGACTAGAGATTTGTAATTTCCAAATTGTATACGAGAAATGTGAATTAGATACATGTAAAATCGAACGTGTTTGTGCAAACAAATAGCAAATTTAAGCATATGCAGTGTTGCAATTTGCAAATTAGAAATTGAATATTGACGGATATCCCCTTCCATAAATAACATGAATATTGTTGTGTGTTTCAAATGGAAGTTCATTGTATTGTGCAATTCAGATATACATGAAATGCAGATTTATGAATGGACAACGCGTAGGAATATTGCTCATTGACAAGAGGAAAGGGTCGAAATGGGCAGTCTAAAGCTACTGTACGCGCTCGGAGAGAAATGTCGCAATCGGGACTTTTAGATTCAGATGACAGCGATGTAAGAGATAGTAGTTAGTTACAAAATCAGTTTATTTTGTTCGAATCCGGTTGCATGTATTCATAAGAGTTAATTTTATACTTAACTTAAGTCAAAATGCAAAATTATATAGAAAGTACTGAATGTTAAATAAAATGGTTTCTATTATCAGATGTTGACTCTGATGTAACTCTGATGTAACTTTTGTCCCAATGTATAATTTACATTTTAGAAAAGGTGTTTATTTGCTGCTGAATACTTGCCTGCTTTCCAATTTTCAGTGCGCTGTATATTTGATTTACTGCGAAATAATTTTGACCATTGTTTACACAGCTGTTATCGCGTTCAGAGTCAAACTGACACAAACCAAAAGGCTTTTTTGAGCGGTTTTATTTAGAAATGCATAATGAATAAATAAAATGAGTACATACATATACACCCATATATACCCTCGCTAAAAATGTTCAAAACAATTTTATGTGGAAGATTGATGTGGAAGATTGCTATAAAAGAATAAAAACGAAAAGAAAAATGGATTTGAATCTGCAACATTGAATAAAAAAGACATTGACATTACGCTATAGAAGTTAGCAGCTTATCACGTTTTCGAAAATATCTATTGACAGAATATGTACGGACTTAACGGACTATTCTTTTGTTTACGTACCCTTACAGTATCAACTACTCATGGAGTACCATTTCAATGTTGCCAAATAAAAAAAAAACAACATCAGGTGGAATTTGCTTGTTGATGTTTTACTCCTACTTTTGTTTAAGATTTGCCTGTTAACAAAGAAAATACGACTTTAATGAGTTGGATTCCGTCTCTGCATAGTAAACTATTTTACGAACCATCCAGCACGAGTTCGGAACCATTTGACAACAAAACAAATTAATAACAATACTATTCTGTTGCCTCGTTTTGTCGAAAAACAACGCTTACTACCAATAATTCGCTAACATAATTCTGTTACCGAATAAACATGTGTTCGGTTAGAATCGAAGTTTATATTTAGCGAACACCCCCATTGTACATAAAACAGTAATTCATGATAACACTGTCTTACCATTGAAGCTGTTATTAAATCGTCCAAAATAAGCAAAACGGTACCTACCAATAGTTACAATTTCCCAATACCCAATGCTTTGTTATCATTACATAAAATGGCGTCTGTAATTAAGGCGAATCGTCGGCTACCACCTTTTAAGGCATTTAACACTTGGTGTAAATACCATTTTCATATGTTTAATTCGTAATTACGGTTAATTATAGCTGTAAGTTATTTGCAATTCAAATTAAACTCGCAAAAAAGTGTGTGTGTTTTTTATTATACTGAAAATACACACACACAGAAATCAGACACAAATACGTCTGTGTCGCTGAGGCGTTACCAGGTTGTAGATATACATTAATAATCTAATAATGTCACCTGAAGATTTATTCGTATATACATACATTCCTATTATCTATTCCTACTCGCCATTATTAATCATTCGCAAGCACATTGAAGCACAGCAGGTATTAAGTCGGCTCCAGGTGCGGATGTCAGTGAATTCAGTTTCTGGACAGGGCATATGTCACAAAAATGTTACTTAGTGGTATACATAGCTCTTTTGTTGGCAAGACAAACGGCAATATTCACATGTTATTGGTATACACATCATTACTTTCATGTTGGCAAGACATATTACAGGCTTAACATATCAGGATATACAGAGCTATTATGATGACAAAACATAAACACAAGATCAACATGTAAGTGGTAAACGTAGATAACTAAAACCATACAATATGTGTGACGAACAAAATGACATTGTTAACAAGACATGTCACAAGATAAACATGTTAGTGGAATACAAAGTTACTTGTTGGTGCTCACTTCCTCCGAAGAGGTTCGAAAAGGACAACAACTGGTTAATCACATTGCAAGAAATGGTGAAGAATGTCTTGTAAGAAATGATTTCACAGAGAAGAAGGAACTAGAAATTTTGTAAATATGCATCTCTGAAAGACTTCTTGGTTTTAGGTAGAACATTTCAGAAAAAAACAAACAATAATAACAACTACAACAAGACCAACTATATTGATAAAACTTCTGCAATACTTATAGGTTATTATACATTTTACTGTACAATACGGGAATATATTTTGACGAGTACACAGCTTGAAAAGTCATATTGAACGAGCCGATAGGCGAGTCCAATATGAATTTTCAAGCTGTGTACGAGTCCAAATATATTCCCGTATTGTACAGTTAAATGTATAATAACCTTTTTATTATATATCTTTTCAGTCTTTGTCCGTCGATAAAATCAGAAATTTCTTCATCTGTCAACATTTTGACTTCTGTCAAAACAAAACAACACTTCCTGGTCAGCTAGATGCTTTATTCTAATTCGTTAGAGATTTAAATCGGAAACCAGACTTGCATCGTTAAGTGCACATGTACCCAACCGTCCAATATGAAATTAATATATATTTTTTGGATCCAATACGGGAATATATTGGACGGTCACGTGGTACAAATGCAGATTGCCGATTGGTTACATTTATTAGATATATAATAATTGTCAATATTATACAAATTGTAATAATTACTAAAAGTATTTTATTAATCTACGATCAAGCTAATTTTTGACGATATAGCTCTATTCACTGTCAACTCCTTTTTACAAGCTAGGGCACGTAAGGTGTACCGACGACCAGCCCAGGCAGGTCCCATTATCATAGCAGCAACGAAAAAAAAAAGTTATTATGCTTTGCTTTATCCACTAGAAGAGACGTCTTTTTTACCCATTTAAACTTCTTTAGCAGGAACCCGCCGAGAATTGAACCTCGTGCTTCCTGGTCTGTCAGCAGACCCTCGACAACTGAGCTATGCAGCTTGTTAAAACCCGATGAAGTAGTTCTAACCTGTAGTCAAGCAGTAAGAGCAGACATTTTCGGACGTGTCTGCAGATATACTCACTTGCCTTAGCTGTAAACATAGATCAGTTAGAAAGATAACTTATTCAACTTGCATGCATGCCTTATCTTGTTCCTCGGTTTTTACAATCTACATGACATGTCGTAAACATGTCACCATTTGTTAAAGATAAAAGTAAATTGTAAATTTAACGTTGTGCAAATTTACTTTAAAAATACAATCTTTAACGTACAACTCAAGATTACTGCATCGGGGAACAATTTGATACTATTTTGTCTGACCAATCATAAGTTTGTTCATTATATACATTATATATATATTGCTTCTCAAGTGAATTTTAAATTCTTTCTTAAACAAGATAAAAGCAGTCAGAAGACAGGTCTGATGTGTTTTCTGTAAATAAGACATTGTTTCTTCGTTGACATAAAAGATGGTGTCAAAACGATGCCACAGTTCTGGGTACCTTTTTTGCAATGTACTAATTCATTTACATCAGTAGTGGGAGTATGCATATTGCATCGATACACATTTTACGTAGAATATTGGATAGTTTTTGCTATTTCCTGTTGTATTATGAGTTTTTATTCTCATAGTTGCCTACTTTATTCAAGTAATGTTGCAATAAAAGGAAACAAGACGCAATGTGCAATTTAATCATATACACTACAGGGCCAAACGACTTGTAGTTATAGTATTATCATTTGCCAATGGATTGACTGAAGCTGTTTTATCATCCGTGTTTCAGGCCATATAAAATGTTAAGAAAGTATCGTGTATTTTTTAAGGCCTGTTTAAACCTGATCGCTGATGTTCTAGATTTATTATGTATACATTTCCTTGTACAAGCATGTTCGTAAGGTGATAATTCTCAAATCTCCAGACGGACATGTGGGCTATTGATACAGCGTACATGTTTTTGCTATGGGCAATGTGTCAGATACCACCGTTAAAAAAGTGTTCTTAATTCCGTTTAAGACGACAGTACGTGCTTGTGCACAACCTATCCAGGTCGCATAAACAGCAGTAGCCCTAGATCAAACATTATATTAATCATTAGATTAAAGGCGAAGTGTTCTTGTCATCATTTAAAAATCCTTGTCCAATTGGTTCGGGGCGCCAGAGACCAAATGGGTAGTGTCTCCTTCTTGTAAGTTATTTACGACCCCAGCCCCTTACTGCATGGGTTCGAAAAGAAAAGATGGGAGGTTTGTCCAGAGATCGACTACGAGGTTGTTTCCGGTGGTATTTCTCCAACAACAATAGCTAGATGACCCTTTAGTAGCTACAATTTGGTATGTTAAAAAGCACTCGTTGAGCCTCCCAAACAACCTCCTTCTCGTGAATATCCGTCTCTCCCAACTCATCGGTTCGATCAAACATCAAGCCATTAGGTTCTTTCCAAGTTTGTTTCTATTCTAGGTCAGTGTTGCATAGTTTGCGCTGTACCAGGAGGTAACGTCTTTGGATAAATCTGTTTATCGCCGTATTCATGGTGAATACTAAATACGCCCAAATTCCAAATTCCACACATTAAATGATTAACGTACAAAGCACTTCAATCCACCAAGGTCTATATACCAGGGACAATGGGACATCATTATTAATAACTAGTATTTATTTGGGAAACAACGAGTTAAATTTCAATTTAATTCTGTACAGGCACAATAAAAAAGTAGCTGTACGACGATTGTAAGTGTGTAATGCAAATCATTACTTTCGTGTTGCAGCGATGCATAGACCTGAGTAAGCAAGTAATGGTGTTTCACAGATATTAATCATAGGGACATGTCACTTTCCACTCTATAACTTGATGAAATTAGAAGTATATAATAATTTTTGTTTGTACGTTGATAATGTTTGCTCCATGCTCCGTGCATTTGAACATATTTCTACTTTCCAGAAAGATAACCACCCAACCGTGAACATCCTGCAAACCATGACTGAACACTTATCGGGGAATAGGTTGCAAAAGCTTCGAGATTTTAATGGTGGAGCTAAAACAAACCAACATGACTTTATTTTAGGATATACTATAGTTCGAGGTTGTCTGTGTTCCATAGTATTGAAACTTAAGTTCAAGAGTAATAGAAATCTTTATTCCACCGTATTTGATGAGCACAATATTTTTACAAACAACCAACAACACTAAGTAATACGATTTTTTCCCCAGATATACACAGCAGATCAATTGAAATACATTAACACAAATATGGGCAAACCGACAATGGATGGTGGCGCGAATCTTGTTAAAAACCCAAGGCATATCGCAAGACAACTTGACTCAAGTATTATGGTAGATCCCGCCTGTTAAACCCATTGTGCAAGTATATTACTAATCCAGGCGTCAAGCTTTCTTGATTCTTTTTCTGGTTCTGTGCTGCTTTTGCGTGGATTGCTATAGCCTGATGCAATAACTGCAGGCGCTGCAAATGTAAAACTTGCAAGATATATCACATATACACTAATCTTTCCTCTTTGTTTTGCAAAATACATCAACCGACTGCATCAACTGCACAATATCTCATTTTCTTTGGTTTGTTATCGCATATATGTACAGTGTATGCCACATCTTCAAAGTTATAGTCATTATGCTTAAGTCGTTCCTAATTATTATTATTATTATTATTATTATTATTATTGTTGTTATTGTTATTGTTATTGTTATTATTATTATTATTATTATTATTATTATTATTATTATTATTATTATTATTATCATCATTTCATCATCATCATCATCGTCATCATCATCAGCATCATCATCATCATCATCATCATTGACACTATTGTTATTATTGTTATCATTATTCATTATTTTATTGTTGTTTATTATTAAGGCTAAACCCCAGGCATATATTTCTCAATAACCGCTAACGCACCACAGATCATTTGAAGGGCAATGTATTGATCGCCCAGTCAAAAATGGCATTTTTTCATGTTTTGGTTCTGGCAGATGTAACTAAAAGCGTAAATAAAGCTGTCTGTGTCTAAGTGATGACGCATTCCAGCTTTCCTTACAAGTTGAACCATTATTGTTTGTCAGGAAATAGGCATGTAAGGCAAGAGGGTAAATTGGATAAATTTGCTTGTTGCCGGGGGTTTTTTTTTCTATGCGAAGGTAGCACTATAGATGGATTTCGTTTGGTGAATGCTTTCTGTTTGTGAGCATCACAGTAAACTATCGATTGAAGCAACCGTTGATTTTAGTAACATATAAAATCTCTTCTCACCCTGCAAATACATATTTCACAGGTACGTGTACTATTATTTTGATTGAGGCAATTAGTAGGTTTATTTTTGTTTTATGGTACCTTGCACTGACACAATTAGGGTCCAATTGGCGAAATCCAGCCAATTATCGGTGGAGAAAGGCCACAGACTTAAGCATGGATAGAACCACCGGCGAACCGCCGGTTAGCTGGACAACCTCCCAACATGATAGTTCTTGCCCCGACCGGGACTCGAACCCACGCAGTGAAGGGTTACAAGTCAGCGACTCTAACCGCTTGGCCACGGGCGGTCTTTCACAATTCCCCCCCCCCCCCCCCCCCGCCCAGTTTATTTTGCTGATATCTATTTACTTTTGCAAAAGCATTTTGGATATTTGTTAAGTCCTCCAGCAACATCGAAGTGCACACATTATTTGATCTGCAATAATACAAGTCATCCATTTCAGTGAAGATTAATAAACATGCACAGTTAAGCTATGGTATAATGAAAAAATAATTATTATCGTGATATCAAATTTATGTCATATATGCAAGGTTTGTTGACAATGTAATTTTGTGCACTTTAGTGTTGACGTTTTATAGCGTTTCAGTTTGTCGTGTAAATCTACTATGGATGTCGACACGAAACACCTGTGTTTACCAGCAAGATAAAACAAATACTCTATTATTTGCGAACAGGCAGGCAGGCCTGTTTGTGGAGCACTTGCATATCGAACGTTGATTTATACCACCACTTTGTCATTAATAAATTATCTTGACAACCAACTTTCAAAATGATGTCTAACTTTTAGCGTGCTCTCAGTTAAGCTTTTATACCTATATGCACGGAACCACACGAAGATCCAGTCATTTTAAAACATTTTGTCACTACCCAGGACTCATTTAGTGTGATTAAAATAACACACACGTCCGCGTGCGCACGCACGCACGCACGCTCGCGCGCGCGCGCACACACACACAAACATTTGCCAAAAAACATTATAATGTAATCAAATACTTAGAAGTGAAATAAAAGCCTCCCTCTGAATCACATACATAAACACATAAAAAACATTATGTTGATAAACACGATGTTGATAAACACGATGTTGATAAACACGATGTTGATAAACACATGTTTACTAAACATCGGATCTAATGTCTTACGTCTTTACTTATTTATATACGTATGTATCAAAGCATACATATTCGGGTACATAAAACATTGCACGTTTCCCGCTATTAAAAATATATATTGATGACATCATCAATACATGGATACGTATATTTATTTTTTGTAGTAAATACTATCCTTCCTGATAAAATAAGTTGTTTGATGGAAACAATGTATTTGAAATGACACAAAGCAGAAAACAACTTTGAGCAAAGGATAAGAGAGGATAAGAGAGGATAAGAAAGGATAAGAGAAACAAGCAAAGCAACTAAGAGAAAAAAAGAAATGTATAGGAAAACTACTTTCATTTCCATAGAAAACTATCAATTTTAAACGAACAAAAACATGTTTGGACGGCTGGAGGTTAAGATATTATAAGTTAAAAACTTATGAGCTAAAACAAAATATGCAGGTTGTAATGTTAAAACTATTTACTTTTGTCTCATTTCAGAAAATACTCGCCTGTCAATCTTGGTGTAAAGCATGACCGAACCGGCCGAAACAAGCTGGCGGGTTGCGGACGCTTGCATCGAGATCTTAGCACAGTGGGAAGGACATTTAATGGGTTTCCAGACTATGGCCAAAAAGATTAATAACTGTAAGAAACTGTACATTCCTGGTAAAAAAAAAATTATTAGCACGAACCGTGAATGCTTGATTTTGTTCAGGGACAATAAATGTTGTACTGTCATAACTGGTGACCGAAGACGGGAAGGAGCTGTATTGAGTTGATTTTTAATAAAAACACATTATATATATTCTATAATTATATTATTCAAAATGCTTATATCTCTTCATAAATTGAAAAAAAACACATTTAAATACATAGGTAAAATTTTCAGTGCAAGTTTTGTTTAGAATACAAACAAAACGTAAATAGGGTTTACCCCCCCCCCCCCCCCCCACACACACACACACAAACATGAAAAAAGCAATGACGCATGGACATTTTAGATACACAATGGCTACACCCCTATACATCATTCTGCCTATTTGATAGCTCGGGATCAAAATTCACTACAACAAATGGATTTTTAAAAAAACGTTAGCACTACAGTTTGCCTCTGTGAGCTGGTGTATCGTGTCAAAGAATAAGTTTACAAAGGTCAAGGTCAAGGGCATACTCAAGGGAAATAATATCCTACTATTAATACACAATGTACTCACTACTAAAAGTAATGAGTAGTATTGAGCTCTTGTTTTGTTTTTGTATTGTTTCAATCTATGTGTACAACGAAACGATCATTGTCGGAATGCAAACGTTCAGAAAGTGTAGGCTGAGAAAGAGACAAACCTAGACAAAACCTTTGTAGAACCACCGATGTATCGCAGGTCAGCTAGAAGACACTGACACTATAATAAACTATATAACCCCTCCACAGCTGTAGTGGAGGCAAGCCTTATACTTATCAAACATGCCGAAATATTGCCTATTAAGTACTAAGCTATCAAAAATATTAATTTTGTTCAGTTTATCAAACTGAATTATTGTAATGTGAAAATAACGCAAAGCCTACCTGTCAAGCAGTGGGGAAAATGTAAAAATGAAGAAAACTAAAACGCAGGAATGTAGCTCGTTATTTTAACTTTTAAGCAAAACTTATTATGTGTTAGACACACGTTTTGTATTACAATATACATTCTTCACGATTAAAACATACACGACTTCTTACCTTTGCAAATTAAATTAGTAACACATTTCTGTACATTTGTTTCATCGAAAATGATCGAAACATTCCTACTGATAGATATTTAATTGTATTATAAAAAACTACATCGCACTTGACTCGATGACCCAGACCTTTATGTGCTTTATTCACATACCCGACCAGGTTTGAGCCATATGTGTGGCATATTTTATGTGTTCGAGATTTTCATCTTTTGAAATATTTTTTATTTGTTTTCACCAAAAGAGAAATAACTGTGAGTTTGTGAAAATAGAAATATTATATATGGAATGCCTCAACTTGAAATACATTAACGAAACCAAATACATAGCTTCACTAGGCGTGACATCATATTCTTGTTGTTTGTGTTTTTTGTTATTTTGTGTGTGTGATTTTGTATGCACACTTTCTGTTCTACTTTATGCTACATCGGTATGTCCTGATACAGCAAAAGCATACGCCGTGAACGCCAGATGTGCACAATATCACATAATCAGTCTACTATCCTCCTTTTGTAAACAAGTGAGAAAGTAAAATCAATCATCCATTATTCACTAAGAACGACTGCAGCAACAACATACATTCTTACACATGCTTTTGTTCGTTTCGCCTTAATATAAATATCCCACAGACTGGGCTATCCCACAGAATGGGCCTTCTTGGCGACGTTTAGCTATTCTTATTAAAAAAATACCCCAGGAAAATACAATCAACACTACGTACTGCATGTCAGCTAGATGTTCTCATACCACAGCTTTTCCCTAGACAAACTATTACACTATAACGTTTACATATTTATTAGCTACTTTTTGATGTTAATGAAACTTTCTCGATCTTTGTTTGTTTGTTTGTTTGTTTATTGGGTTTATCATCCCACCAACAGTATTTCAGTTATCTGGAGACGGTGTCCACTTGAAGCAGATATAGTGCTGCCTTCACTGTGTATAGCATGCCGTGAACACCTGGCATGATACCACACCCAGTCACATTATCCTGACACCGGGCCAACCAGTCGTGGAACTGCCCTTATATTTGCTTGAGCGTTAGCAAGGGAGCTATCTTTTTGTTTTTGTTTCTTACAAGTGACAGTAAATGAGAATTCATTTTTATTACGTTTGTTATGATGAGAATCACATTTTCTTGAAATTCTTTTAAAGACTTTACTTTCTTGTAATTAACTATGATTCTGATTCTATAACATTTACATTTGAATGTCGACATTGTGTTGGCAATATTTGTCGTTTTTATGTTGTTATGTGTTGACGATTAGCACAAGTTGATTTAGTAGGGATCTTGACGTTACTTCAGACTTATATATTTTGTGCTAAGGACATCTGACCTATTTTAGATGGACCATAGATTAAACGAATAACCCCCGCCGTAACCTAGTAAAGAGCCGCAAAAGGCAGAGACCCAGAGACATACTGTTGGATAAATGATATTTAATGATAAAAATTAAAGTTACCAGTTAAAAGAATGCAGCATATACCAGCTGTAAATGAGTGGAGGTTGTGTTTCTGTATTCTAGTTGGGATCACAGTGACGGGCAGTGGTAGTACTGATAAATATTGGGACGCATGGGGAAAAGTTTAAATATGTACTCACTTCTCAGAGCCAAGGTTATAAATTAGTACAAAAAATATTTAAAAGGTAAAAATATAAATATGTACCGTTATAAAAAAAAAACATTTTCGCTTAAACAATAATTTGAAAATCTTTTAGGATTTAACGCTTGTTACTTGGAAAAATGAGTTTTGTAATTTTTTTCAAAGTTAATAAATAGCTTGGAGTGTTTAATAAAATGACACAAACATTGACTACACAACATATTATAGGAGGAAAATGAAAAAAAGGTTTTAAGACATACAAGTAAAAGTCAATTTAAATTAAAATGGTATGAAGTTGATATGAGGTACCAATGGTGCATAGATAAGTGTCCGTCATTTAATAAAGGTTGTTATTAAATTACTATACGTTATTATTAATATAAAAAGCACATGCCACTTTTAATAACACGACGACCTGCTTTAAAACAGTGCCAATATTTGCGGGCCGAAAAGTGATATAAATATAAAGCCCGCAATTGAAGTAATTTGATTGGCTAATAAGGCAGGGCCAAAAAATGATATTGATTTCAGCAAGAAGCTCTGGAAAATGGCAGCCAGTTTGTTTTAACTCAGTCTATGTGTAGACGCCGACAGGTTGCTTAAATTTATGAAGCAAAATATTCTCAGTTTTCATACATTCACGGCATAAATTGGTAGTGTTTATTCGAATGTGTTATAAATGTAGAATACGATTTACACTTTGGATCAATACGACTGCCCTCGGACAAATAACAAGGTCAATATGAAATCACTAAATTTATTAACATACAATGTTATAGTAAAACAGAAAAAAATAGCATATTCAAATTGGACTTGTCTAGAGGCAGAGCTTTGATATGTGTGTTTTATCTATAAAAAATAATGATTTGCATATCTGGCCAACATTTGAATACAACCATTTATGTGATGGTAAAACACAAAATATACAAAATATATAAATAAATTTGGGTAATTACAAACGAAATGCATCAGCTTTTGTTAACAAACCATAACACTTTATATCTCTTTATAAGCTGCAATTATGAAACTGGTCAATATTTGAAAACATTAATATTTTCGCAGATAAATATGTAAACGCATAAGTGCTTCCTTAATCGAGGTCGGCAAAAAGGCACAGAAATCATTTTTTGTTATAAACCTATACGTGTTTATATATAGTGCGGTGAAGAAGTGAAGACAGTTAAAATATCCTTGAAATCTTAAAGAAGAAACAACATACATATTACATATTTTATAAGTTATAAAATATAAAATTACGTTTATCTTACTTTTCAGATCTGTTTTAGAGTCTAACATATACAATAATCCGTGTCTTTCATATAGAGCAAGAACGTTCCATGGAAGGTATCGGCAATATGGTCGATACAACCTTAAACTTATGACCTATGATTGGCCTTGGGGTAAACTGATCACAGTGATGCAAGGTGATTTGTGTAGCCTTCATGTAAGACTAGCGGAACAGAGTAAGGGAAGAGTGCACTCCCTTGTACTATTTGGCTACAGTCCTGTCACGGTTGTTTCCCATTAGTTGTTAGTGAGCTGGATGCTTCTTCAATACATAGCAGAACAAATTATGGCCATTGTAGCGACGTACGGATTTTTCTTTTTGTGGCAGAAGACCCAGACAAATGTCTGGTGAGAACTACTGGCACACCGCAGAAATGCTGTTCTCGAACCCACGAGAGAAAAGGCTAAGTAGTCAGAAGAAAATGTTAATATTGTTATTGTTATTATTTGTTAAATTGCACCAATATCTCCTCTGCTTGGTTGTAATGAAAGCGGTATATATTCAGTAAACTCAGAAATATTCACATTTTGTAAAGGTTGTTTTCAAGCCGGTATTAGACACTAGACACTTAAATGATGCAAGCAGAACCAGTAAGTTTCACCTTGATTTAGTACCAAATGCCGTTTCCAGGCTTGGGTAGTATTTTCTTTTTGTTGATGTTGTTTTATGAGAACAGTTCTGTGTCTTGTTTGATTTAAAATGCGCACCTATTACTCGTAGTATCGTTATTACATTAAGTAAAGCCAGCCATGTAAAGTTGATACAAACCGTTCCGTTCCCAGGTTCATATACATTTTGCTGCACCAAAGCTAATAGTAAACAACGCCCTTTCTATGTTAAGAGAATACTTTTCTTTTAGTGTCTGTTGTTTTGGTGCGCCAAGAACTGGTGAACAACTCCATTTTTATTTTAAATTTGTCATTTAGTGTTTATTTTTTATTTTTTTATAATCAGTCTGTGTTAATAACGCAAATACTAATTTGTATCTAACCGTTTCCGGGTTTAATACTTATTTGTATGTAACCGTTTCCATGTTTAACTGCTTATTTGTATCTAACCGTTCCCAAGTTAATACAAATTTGTATCTAACCGTTCCCAGATTAGATACATATTTGTATCTAACCGTTCCCATGTTAATACTTATTTGTATCTAACCGTTCCCATGTTAATACTTATTTGTATCTAACCGTTCCCATGTTAATACCTATTTGTATCTAACCGTTTCCAAGTTAATACCTATTTGTATCTAACCGTTCCCACGTTAATACCTATTTGTATCTAACCGTTCCCAAGTTAATACTTATTTGTATCTAACGGTTTCCAGGTTTAACTACTTATTTGTATCTAACCGTTCCCAAGTTAATACCTATTTGTATCTAACCGTTCCCAAGTTAATACCTATTTGTATCTAACGGTTTCCAGGTTTAACTACTCATTTGTATCTAACCGTTCACAAGTTAATACTTATTTGTATCTAACCGTTCCCAAGTTAATAGTTATTTGTATCTAACTGTTCCCAAGTTAATACCTATTTGTATCTAACCGTTCCCACGTTAATACTTATTTGTATCTAACGGTTTCCAGGTTTAACTACTCATTTGTATCTAACCGTTCCCAAGTTAATACCTATTTGTATCTAACGGTTTCCAGGTTTAACTACTTATTTGTATCTAACCGTTCCCAAGTTAATACCTGTTTGTATCTAACCGTTCCCAAGTTAATACTTATTTGTATCTAACGGTTTCCAGGTTTAACTACTTATTTGTATCTAACCGTTCCCAAGTTAATACCTATTTGTATCTAACGGTTTCCAGGTTTAACTACTCATTTATATCTAACCGTTCCCAAGTTAATACCTATTTGTATCTAACCGTTCCCAAGTTAATACTTATTTGTATCTAACGGTTTCCAGGTTTAACTACTTATTTGTATCTAACCGTTCCCAAGTTAATACCTATTTGTATCTAACGGTTTCCAGGTTTAACTACTCATTTGTATCTAACCGTTCCCAAGTTAATACCTATTTGTATCTAACGGTTTCCAGGTTTAACTTCTTATTTGTATCTAACCGTTCCCATGTTAATACTTATTTGTATCTAACGGTTTCCAGGTTTAACTACTCATTTGTATCTAACCGTTCACAAGTTAAACCTTATTTGTATCTAACCGTTCCCAAGTTAATAGTTATTTGTATCTAACCGTTCCCAAGTTAATACCTATTTGTATCTAACGGTTTCCAGGTTTAACTACTCATTTGTATCTAACCGTTCACAAGTTAATACTTATTTGTATCTAACCGTTCCCAAGTTAATAGTTATTTGTATCTAACTGTTCCCAAGTTAATACCTATTTGTATCTAACCGTTCCCACGTTAATACTTATTTGTATCTAACGGTTTCCAGGTTTAACTACTCATTTGTATCTAACCGTTCACAAGTTAATACTTATTTGTATCTAACCGTTCCCAAGTTAATAGTTATTTGTATCTAACTGTTCCCAAGTTAATACCTATTTGTATCTAACCGTTCCCACGTTAATACTTATTTGTATCTAACGGTTTCCAGGTTAAACTACTCATTTGTATCTAACCGTTCCCAAGTTAATAGTTATTTGTATCTAACCGTTCCCAAGTTAATAGTTATTTGTATCTAACCGTTCCCAAGTTAATACCTATTTGTATCTAACCGTTCCCAAGTTAATACCTATTTGTATCTAACCGTTCCCAAGTTAATACTTATTTGTATCTAACCGTTCCCATGTTAATACGTATTTGTATCTAACCGTTCCCAAGTTAATACCTATTTGTATCTAACCGTTCCCAGGTTAATACTTATTTGTATCTAACCGTTCCCAAGTTAATACCTATTTGTATCTAACCGTTCCCACGTTAATACTTATTTGTATGTAACTGTTTCCATTTTAGATATGAAAATAAGGTGATCAGGACTGTGTTAAAGTACACTTGTTGTATGCCTGTCATATTAACGTATTGATAAACACTTCCAGGGAACTAAGCCAGTACCATGGATGACAGTTGTCTTACCCTCAATCCTTCAGTCAGTCAAGATGACTGTGTGGTCATCTTAATAGGTCCTGTAGACCAGCCTGCAGATGTCATGCAAGATCATAGTGACAATGCAGCGCCTTTTAATCCATGAATTAAATTATTGATCGATAATTTATTAGGGAAACAATAAAGGAACGAACCGATTGAAGCCGATTCCATATAGGATCACGCCATTGTCACGAAACCCTTTGGTTTCTCGGTTAACTTAATGACATTAAATTGGCAATGAATATTTTCTGTCAGTGTAATTGTAAATTTTTCCCAAGATACAGAGTGAGTATTTAATTGTGCGATAATAGCTGTTTATATTGCTTTGAAGCAAATTATGTGAAATATTCCTAGCAAATGATTAATGATGAATTGATTATCTATTACATGTATTAATGAAAAAGTAGTTGCTTAAATGATTCTTTATTAAACTCATTCAAACATTTATTTCAAATCATAGAGACAAACCAACTATACAAACAGACAAATACAACAATATATACATTCATGTATCGTATCAGTGAATATAAGACAATATCGGACGTTTCTTTGATTCAGCTGTCAAAGTGATAAAGTGGTGAAAGTGGCCGACCAAACGCCACCTGCTGAAAAGGGCTTTGTTGGTGACAGGATTCTCTAAAGCGGGCTTGGACATCAGCTGGAGCGTCTTAAACACCGGAAGTCATTCCACTCACTACATATAGACCCCTGCACAGTCCATGTTTAGCGCGTTGTCTGGCACCACGGTCTCTGACATTCCGGAAAGGCCGAACTCTTCTATAGTTTCCCGGAGACGTTAAGCCAGGTTCTCTCTAATATGTATCCAGTGCAAAGTATGTCTCTCTGGCATTACACGCAGTATATTGGCTTTTAACTCCCTGTCGTCGGTGATATTGTAAGACCTCATGGTCCTTTGACGTCTGCTTCTTGCAGGGAGATGATGTAGCGATGCCCTTTGGGTGATGCTCCAGCTGGTTTCTCATGTTTGACGTACCTCCACTGAAACATGTAAACAAAAATCCATTGCTAAAGTTTAAATAACAGACGATGATACTGTAATTGATGTTTTTGTCATGCAGGATTATTTAGAAAATCATTTAATAAATTCGAAAAAGGGTATGGATTGCATTTATAAAGCGCGTTTTTCATTATTTTTATTTACTTGATGGAGAGAAAAATATAAATACTAATTCAATCAGGAGGTAAATATCAGTATTAAACTTATAAAATCTTTTCGGGAAAGTGAGTGAGAGAGAGAAGAGACACAGAGAAAGAATAGAAAGTATAGAAAGGAAACAAGACAGAACGAGATCATTGAAGAAGAACGTGGGCATTCGCATTTATTTATCTTTCGCAAAATAGTAAATATAACGAAAGAGAGAGAGAGAGAGAGAGAGAGAGAGAGAGAGAGAGAGAGAGAGAGAGAGAGAGAGAGAGAAAGAGAGAGAGAGGCAGAGGAAGAGGAAGAGAGAGAGAAAGACAGAGAGAGACAGACACAGAGAGAGACAGACAGACAGACAGACAGACAGACAGAGGTAGAGAAAACACAGAGAGAGAGTTTGTCTTACTGTGGTCAAACTTCTAAAACAAATAAAAATTATGAAACTCATAATTTTTGTTGTTTATCATATATATTGGGAGGGGAAGCGAAACAATGTATAATTCATGATGAACCAAATTTTAATTTTATTTGTGATAAAAAAATAGTTGTTACATATTTTAATGGATATACATTAAAACAACTACAACCTTTTAAAAATACATTCCTGTGATAATATTTTTAAAAGAAAAAATCGTACCAAATAAAATGAATTCATAAAATGCACAACGTTAAAGAATAACATCAGATCTGGGATATACATTCAATCTACAAATCACCCACGTTCAGCAAATAATTAGCCAAATAGTGACATGCCTCGGCACAACTAAGAGTTTGTGATTAAATCGTTGCATCGTAGATTTTTTTTAATTTAAAAGCAATATTTAAATAAACTCAACAGTTTCTAAAGTTATATACATGTCCCTACTTGTCTAACATATGTTGGTCTAAGTTTCATATGATTTGGTTCATTATTTAAGTAATAATTTGTGCATAATTGCTGCATAAACTTACCTTTTAGTGTAAGTAATCAGAGTTTATAGCAATACCTCAATTATTAGAAAGTATAAATCGGGAAAGATCTCTAATTGTGTACAATGTTAACAAACGTCTCAGAAATAAAATTTCTTCCATTATACTCCACTTTACTATAAAATTGCATTTTTTACGACGATTTACTAGTACTATGTACAAATCTAAATAAAAAAGGTATGTTCTGCTGTGTATATTCGGACCGCTTCCATTGTGTCAAAACACAATTCGTCACTGCGGAATTTGGTTTCGGCTATTGTTTTTTTTACGCTTGATTGTTTTCTGATTCACAAAAGTGTGGTGAGAAAACACGTGCAATTAGTTTTTTTTATGTTTGGTTTTATTGTAACAAATAGAGATTTTGAATTTCAGCCCTCTTTCATAGTACGGATTAACTGATAAACTGTTTTTACTCTATAACCTTATAGAAGATGGAAAGTATTTCCTTTGTTTTGTAAATAGACTGTTAATTGCTGTTTAGTATTTTTAATTAATAACGATTTGACGTTATTCAAGTTTAGTTACAACCATGATTTTTTAAAATATGTAGTAACTATATATTTTTGTTTTATTTACCTGTTCTAAATATCTGTATATCTTCTTTTTGTTACCTTTGATGTGTTGCATACGGGTATATTTATCACTAACACCGCTCGTCCAGAGCGGCGCCTTTTATGGAATGCATTTTTATGAGGACGATAGTGTAGCAGACAATCTTAGGAAATCGAATCTGTTGTGTGAGACCTTTTAAGAGGAAATGAAATGAAAAGGTAGTCATCTGGGTAAACGAAAAACTGCATGGATTAGATCTGAAAAAGCGAAATATTATATATCTTCTCAGTTCACTAAAGATACTCATTTTGGCACAAGAATAACCACCATCATCCATGTTGTATTTCTTTCAAACGCATTTTTTTTCACTTTTCGGATGCAGACTGCGCGCTGCCAGACTCCAGGAGCGAAAGCTTTCGCGTTTGGTTGAACTAGGGGCACCCTTCTGCGCCTCTGAGAGGTTTCAGGACCGAGCCCCAATGGCAACCGCCTCAAGAAGGGTCGCGAAAATGCTACTTTCGCCTGTTTTAGCCCAATGCTGCCAGAGACTAAGTCCAAACGCATTTTTTTTCAATTTTCGAACGCAGACTGCACACGCCTTCCAGACTCCAGGAGTGAAAACTTTCGCATTTTCCTAAACTAGGAGTACCCTTCTGCGCCTCTGAGAGGTTTCAGGAGCGAGTCCATATAGCAACCGGCTTAAGAAGAGGTGGGAAAAGGCTACTTTTGCCTGTGTTAGCACAATGCTGCCAGAGACTAAGTCCAAACTCATTTTTCACTTTCCGGACCAAGACTGCGCACGCTTGCCAGACTCCAGGTGCTAAAACTTGCGACTTTTCCTGGATTAGGCCCACCCTTCTGCACCTCTGAGAGGTTTCAGGCCCGCACCCCAAAGACAAGCGCCCCCAAAAAGGTGTCGCAAAAAGGCTACTTTTGTCTATTTTTGCCCTCTGTTGGTTGTGATTGAAATTAATTTTTGAACTAAAGAAAAGAAAATTATCAGAGAAGTGTTAATGGTTATAGCATCATTCTCCTGTAAAAATGGAATTGAGGAACCCAAGGCAAAATGTCCATCAAAATAAATACACGTAAAAATCCTTAAAGGATGAAATAAATGACAACATAAATTACATGCACTGGGAGATTTTTTACAACCGCCACAATTCACAGTTTACATTGTTGTGATCATGAATAAGAATATATGACACGGTCCTATGAGCATTGCAACATAAGCCAGACCCCAAAAAGGCACAGGACAAGGGTATTCACATGCAAGCGAAATGTAAAAGAAAGAACAAATCTGTGTTGAGTCATTAAACAAAAAGAGCAAACCCAGCAGTTACAACCTTGGAACAGTCAGTCGGCAAAAAGGACCGACTGAACTACTTTCCGTGAATTTATGTATGAATGTAACCGTTGAAAAAAATATACTCTTACCCAGCCGTATACCGTAACGCAAGTGGAAGATGCATCACGGCGCCATTCCAGATAACATTATAGTCAATATATAGTTTGAAAATTAAGTTATTATTTTTCATTTAAAAAAAAAGTATTTTCGCAATAACTGTCTACTGCCTACAAAACAAAAAGGATTTAGGAAGCAAAAACGGTAAGTGCAGTACCGGAGTTCATACTGACCCGCGAAATACAGTGACGAAAAATTTCGCACAATAGTAGATACATGTACTACGCAAAAAATCTAGAAAAGAGAGATGCCAAGGGTTCGCCAACGATTAAATCTCTCTGGACCAAGCACATACAGAATCTTCCACGAAATCAAAGGTTTCAGTTCATCAACAAATTGTGGACACTGTTGCTACAAAGGAGAAACAAGATATATTGAGAAATCGAGAGGTATTAAAAAAGCTCTTTCGAATAGTGTACTTTATCGTTCGAAAACACTAGGCACAAACAAAGTTTAAGGATTTCACTAAATTTTTAGCGCCATTAGGTGCTGAAGATCTGCTCATATAAGGGTATCCGGATGCTCCTGACTATGCTACATATCTTTCAGACAATACAGCTAGTGAATTGATAAATATGATAGGGAAAATATCCAGAGTTATTTATTTTCGTCTCTACGAAAATCAAGCATGTTTGCACGTCTCGCTGATAAAAGGTACTGATAAGTAAAACAGAGAGCAATTGAGCATCTTTATAAATTGGCCGACAGTCTAACACTACAGAAGATCACTACATGGGACCGGTGAATGTGAAAAAGGCAAATGCAGAGACATTGCTCAATGCTATTCAGGACTTTTGTACTGAAAATGGAATAGATATCAGGAAATGTATGTTCGTAGGATTTGATGGTGCAAATGTCACGAGTGTCGAGGTTTCGGGTTTGTTTGAATTAAAAGTTCTGTAATAAAAATTATTGGAATTTTTAATTGTTTACCTTACAGGAAGAAATTTAATAACTGAATAAACAAAAATAAATACATGTAAATAAAATTGAATTATGTGTTAATTTGTTAAAATTGTTACAGTACTCAACAAATATTTTAGCATGCATATGATAATTAAATTCTGAATGAAGTAGATAATTTTACACTACCACTGTTTCCAATCAAGATCTTAATATATTAGTGTCTGTGATATACAGAGTTTAGTCTAAATTAATACTGGTAGGTCTTTTTAATTTTAGGTTCCAAAATAATTATTTGGTTTCCAGTGCCAAAATAATTTGAAGTTTTCAGGGTTACAGAGAAGGATCCGCCACTTGTCCCCATTCTGTTTACACATCAGTTACCACAACCATCGCCTTGCCCTTTGCTTGAAGCATCTGATGAAAACATACCCAATCCTTGTTGAAGTTGACTCTGTTTGCAATATGGAAACTTTTCTCACCATCTATGTTTGAGGTATTTAAATCTGTTCAGGAGGCCTCTGGTGAAGTCCAGGTGACGCTTGTTCAGGCAGCTACCACACGATGGCTATCCCATGGAGATGCCTATGCTAGGTTTATTGATAGATTCAACTCTATTCTTGACACATTGGATCAACTGCATGATCAAAAGAGAGAACCAGAAGTTTATGGGCTTCAAGCAAACATCACCAACAAGAACTTCATATCGATGGTCTTGCTGTTATGTGATGTCCCTCAGCCTGTCAACATACTAAGCCCGAGCTTACAGGATTCTTCCATTAACTTCACTGATGTTGATGAAAAGGTAAAAACCTGTATCGACCAACTAACTAGTATCATTCCCGGTCTGCAATCAGTACCTATCCAGGAAGAACTTCAGTTCTCAAAAGTTGAGGCAATGCATGCAGAAATTGATGACAAAACTGCTCTTCAAAGAATACTGAGAGCTAATGATCATCTTCAACCTGGTGATTTTATCAGAATAATTGGGGCTCCTTTCATCCTTAGCCTTGTAGGCGAGATAACAGATGCCTTTGTGTGTAATCCTGTCCTGAAGGCTTTTCGAGCACTTGACTCGAGGTGGCTGCACAATCATTGGAAGAATAACCTAATTATGCCAAGGTAAAACTATCCATTAATTAATATAAATAATTAAATGTCAACAATTCCAGTTTTTTACTCTAATGTCAAACTAGTTATATACTGTAGACCAGTACAGTCTAACTCTTAACATATATTATTAAATTAATTTAACATTTAATGTCAATTAAACACAATGTTGAGAATTAAATTAATATTAGCTTAAAGGCACCCTTTGCTTCTCCAGGAAGACATCCACTACTGCACTGAGAAAGAGGACACCTTTAAGGGTCATACCAGTAGGGCTCTGCCAGTCATAGATTCAATCCCACTTGTGAAGTTTGAATTTTCTGGATTCAAAAATTAGATGCTGATGTACAGGTATCATACTATAAAAATGTTTTGTTGCATTTTGCATGATTCATGTTCTGCTATAAAGGAATAAAACACCCAGATCAAATTGTGTGATATGTTTTGTTTTAAAAATAAAATACAAGAGGCACAATAATCAGATTTAAGTAGTACTAGTCTTTTAATCCTTTTAGTTTTAAGTTACATTTTGTTACTGCAGTTTCATTGTATATTAATTATTTTGTCAAGTTTTCAAATAACAAATTAAAATCAAACTGGCAAAGAAAAACAGTAACCAGTGGCTATTGCCAGACTGAGAATCTTTTCATTTTATTTTATCAGTAAGTACCCTACATACTTAAAATACTTTAAAGTAAAACCATTTCATTATTAAAGATTATCATACAACTGAATACTGAGGAAAACTATACATGGTAGTGTAACATTTTGTTCCATTTTTATTTGTATTCCTTGTTCATCCCTGTTCCAGTTCAGTGAATAATTATTTGGTGAAGCGACTTTTTTCAATCTTCTAGTAAGTTTCATGATGCACAGTGAAATGTTGTAAGGTAAGTAAGGGACAGTGTATAGTGTGTTTAAAATATTTAATTTATAATTTATTTTTTAAAAATAAAACAATTTTAAAATATATCCTCAGAAGATATTGATTTTACTTATTTTTAAACCCTAAATACATAAAAAGATTAAATATTAAATGCTTAAACATAATTCTGACAGACTGTACAAAATATAACATTTTACTATGTATTTATATAAGCAAAGAAAATGTACTGTACAATTAATATTTCAGAGAATCGGGTCAAGCTAGGAGTCTGTCTGAACTTTAGCAAATATACATCTGCAGATAAGGTTCCCTAGAATCTACCAACTTCTGCAGATGATGACCATAATACCATCCAGCATAGCAGCTGTGAAGAGAGGGTTCAGCACCATTAACCTACTATGCACTTTTTTTGAGAAGCTCCCTTGGCCAAGAAAAACTCTCCAATTTAATGAGTATCTGTATGGAAGGCCCTGCAGAACTTTCTGAACAAAGTCTGGAAGAGCTCTGTAACACTTTCAGAGACATAAAACCAAAGCAGATTAAGCTTTAATGTAGAAAAATAAATGTTGAAATTTCCTAATCGGTTTGATTTGTCGATACTTTTTCCCCCAAATTTGACTATTTACCATGCCAAAAATTCCCAATTTGGGCTGGGGCCCTTTCCCCCCAAAACCCCTGAAAAAGCCCTGAAACATAATGTGGCATTTTTTTAACATTTGATAACAATGACTTACAGTGTTTGCAACTCTAATGTACTTTCCTTTGTGATAATTCCTGGATTCATAGACATTTAGCTGGGAATTTGAAATAAGTGGATCTTATCTTTTTGTGTAGAAAACACAAATTGCAATTAAGAGACTTGCTTGTTGACCATGACTGGTGAAAGGGATTTCCCAGGAATACGCTGATGATGTTTTCAGAGTATTTGACCCTGTGTCATGCTAAATATAGATTGCAGGTATTTCTTTTAAAACTTGAAGCTAGGGATGAAGGCAAGTGGACAATTAGAATATTTTAGGCACTTTTTAACAAGACCATTACGATAATTTCTGCCTGATTATCATGATAAACATTTGAACAACTCAAAACTTTGCTCCGCTAATTAGCACACATAACTGGGTGGGGTTTAGGTGGAACGCTTGTTAGTCCCTGGCCTTGACAGCCAGTAAGACACTGTAGCTGTGTACCAATGACAGTTGGATGAATGCAAGACACGCATTTCATAACTTGATTGTGTATTGCAACATCAAAGTGACATGGTAACGCCACAGCTATAGACATCTGGTGAATTCTCCACAGAGTATAATATCAATAAGGCAGGGACTAGGGGTATGTTGCGCTACAAGAAAAGGGCATGGCACAGCACCACATAAATGGGCTAGGGAAAACACTACAACAAATACAACATTGCACTATGAGCACAGAAAGTCATCATGCCTTGGGAGCATATTTTGCCAACACTTCTTTTATTCCCTGTTCAAAGGGAGTGAACTTGTTGATCCCAAGAGCAGTAACTCTTCCAGGATGAAGCTGAGCATTGTAAGGTCTAGGAGCACCAGCTGAGGGCTCCTTGTCTGCCACAATATGGTCAGTGGAGAGGTTGCATACTTGAGCCATGATGAGGGCCATGTCATACTTTGTCATCTCCTCGCTCCCACTCCAGTGATAGATGCCTTGAACACTGGCAGGCTCCTGCGTGACAAATGATGAGATACTGTTAGATTGTTTTCATAGCAATCTTGTAACATCCTTGACTCATATCATGCTACATTTGTTAATAACTGATACAAAATCTTAGTTATCTGCTTAATACAACACACAAGGGTTAGTTCACCTACTGCTAGAGAAATAGCAGCAAATGGTGCAGATCCTGATCAGACAACTCATAGCTTGGACCCTGTTTGCCTAAGCATGGGTAACTCATGTTTAAAAAACAAAGTGAAATTTTCTTTTACAAATTTTCTGTATCTATATGCATGTTTTGTATATTATTAAAAATATTAATTATTACTTAATCTTTGAAAATAAACAAAAACTGCCTACACATGATGACCAAATCATTGAAGACCTGTAGTTGTACAAGAGTTCAGAATTCAACATGAAATAGAAAAATCCTGTTGCATAAACAATGTTGAACAAATGTCATTGACAACCTGATGCCAAAATAATTAGGAATGTGTACATTGGCTTTTACATGTTACAAGTGTTAAAATATTAAATGATTCTGGAAAAGAAAAACATTTATACCAGTTTGTTTTTAAATAATATTTGATCACCTAAAAGGAAAAAATATGTTGACATACTAATTATACTGCTTATTGTAGATAATAAGAGACCACAACTGGACATGATAAAGAATTTATTAGGGTCATTATTTATCCAGCTAATCATTGCTGAAGAAAAACTCCAGACTTGAATCTTTGTAGAACCACCTGCGCAACGCAGATGAGCTGGAAAACCAACCCGACATGAAAGTTCTCACCATGGTAAGGACTCAAACCCATGCAGTGAAGGGCTGAGTTACAACTCAGTGACTCTAACTGCTCTACAACAGTTGTCCCTTCATGAATTTTATTATGACTTTAAAGGGTGTACATAATAATTGCTTTACTTTAGGTCAGGATCGCAATCAAGGCCTTGTTCACTGGTACAACCTTCTATTTTTTTGAAGGGAAATTTTTCTTTACTTTCCTAAAACTTACAAAACTATTTCATAAAAGACGCATTTACTAAAGACTTTAGAGTATGGTCTTATACAACAGTTTAATAATAAAGCATAAACCTCATCAAATATTAATTATGTGTTAAGTATATGGGAATAACAAGGAGTAATTACAAGGAGTAATTCCAAACAATCATAATTGCAAATATAAATGTTTGTGAGGATATACTGATGCCATTTTGTTTAAGAATAATCAACCAACTCACAACTCCTTTGCTCCTCTACCAATATTTGTTTTTAAAAGTCTTTTTCAAAGCATTATCAAAGTGGCATAGCCAAAACTATGTCCATACATGTCAACTCTCCCACTTTTGGAGGGAGACCTGCCACTTTTAAGGTTAAAAATTACTTGAAAATGAGAGGTGTTTTACACATTTTCAGATATCTCCCTATTTGGAACAACTAACTTCCTTCACCCACTTTGCAAGAGAAAATCTCCAACTTTGGCCTCAGAAAAAGTTCACATGTATGTACATGTAATTGTATGCCCATAACAGGCATGATTTTAAGTTTGAAGAAAAAAAGCTTAAAATGAAAAATTAAGGGTTTTACCGGTTTAATTAAAGGTTTTACGGCTGGGGGTCTGGGGGCCGCTTAAGGCCCCAAGAAGCTCTGGGAAAAATGGTGCAAAATCCTGCATTCTGGGCCTCTCCCGAGCATCTTTTGATGTTTTCAAAATCAAGTGGTTTTTTTTAAAGATTTTTTTCAAACTTGAAAAAAAAAGTTATGATTTTTCATGCCCAGAACCAGATTATTTTTTTTGGACACTTTGATATTCCATTAAAACTACATCCCAGTGGGGGAATTTTTTTACAATAGATCCTTGTGTACAGAGGAAATATAGGTCAAACATTGATGTTGGTAATTAAAAAAATCTTACTATCTTCCGATTATCCATATGGAGTTTTTTTTTATCATATGTTGCTCCAGACTCCTCCAACCTCTCCCACCTAATTTATATTCTTGTTGCAAAGTTCACACTTTCAGGCTGTCCAGCACTTCTTGACAAAAAATTAGGGCTAATTTTAGGGCTAAAATATAAAAAAATTAGGGAAAATTTAGGGCTAAAGTTAGGAACTTAGTAACAAAAATAGAGAATATAAAGGTATTAAATGGACTTACTTTGCTCATTTGGCAAATCAGAAACTAACATACAATATTTTACTAACATGAAAAATGTCTTCCAGGGCTTCAGTGTCCCAGCAGCTGTTGGCTGTGACCAATTGAATATACTTATGGTATAATAATACTTAACTGAAAAGAACACATTAATAACAATGTGTGGATTTGGGTACTAGCTATACACTTGTCAGAGTCAATGAATGTCTGGAACAATAATTATGGCCTCCTCATCTCCCCTTCTAGCCATCACATTTCCTCACCTTAACATATTTTTTCTTGATTTATTTAAAAAATTATTAATTTTACACTTGACATTGCAGAAAAAACTGCTGTAAAAGGTACACATCTGCAAATACACAAGTGTATAGCTAGTAACCACAAGAAACATTAATACAATCACTATATAGTCTCAATCAAAAAATCATAACCTGTTGGTATTAAGTCATTAACTTAGAGTGGTCATATTCAAAATAAAACATTTCTCATGAAACATAACAATCACTAAATTCTCCTACAAGTCAAGTAGAAGCATACAGAAATTACCCTACTGACCTCTTGTAATCAATAATAAACTTTAAGAACCAATCAACTGATAGATCATCAAATATATCACTTTGAAATCTTTAATCATGAGCAATATTATACATGTCTTCCAAGCTGGCGAGGAAATAAAAACACATACAGTGTTCATTCTTAAATTGCAGTGTGTGATGTTGCATCGTAAAGTGTACCTATACATCATTCATGTTCATTTCTTCTTATCAGATTTAGCTGGAGTTCTTATCCCTTTAGACAAGTCTTCAATAAGTCTCTTCTGCTTTGCAGCAAGCTCCTCTTTGCTCTTTCTGTTTTTCTTCATTTGCTCTCTTGTCTCCTTCATTTTCTTACTAGCCACATCAATAAGACCTTGTGCAATTCCAGCTTCATCAGTTTTTTTTCTTGATTGCCTTTTTCAGTCTTTCATTGGCTTCACCAAACAGTCTTTTTGCAGATTGTAAATCTTGTCCTAGCTGCTTGTCCAGCTCAATCATGGCTTTTTCTTTTTCCTTCAAGGACAATTTCCTACCTTTTAATTCTTTCCTAGATTCTTCTAACCTTTTTTGTTCTGCTTCTGACTCAAGTCTAGCCTTCTTTGCCTGTTGCCTCTCAATCTCCTCTTCTTCAATTCTCCTTTTGTACAAGGTGTGAGCCTTTCTTCCAGCTTCAAGCAATCCCTTTGTAATGTTCATACCTGCAACACCTCCTGGGCTAACTTTGACAGAATCCTTTACCATTCTAAGGCCATTAACAGAGGAATCAGAAAGTAGTGTTCTTTCTTTGCTGAGCATGTTCTTATTTTCTGACAGACTCCTTTCTACTTCTGCATTTCCATGGGCAAAGCATAAAACAGCTTTCACTACGGGCCCTAATACTTTGTATTTTGGTGAACTGTCACAGCTCTTGGGCTGGAGTACTCTGTTCCAATAATCATCCACTCTAATGTCCTTCTGTGCGTCATCAATTTTCAAGCTGTCTGTTATATCTTGAAGTTGGTACATTTTCCATTCATCTGTTACTTGTGAAATACTACTTTCTTCAACCACCTGGGGCACACTTTCTGCAATTCTTCTGATTTTGCTTGTCCCTCTCACAGATTTCTGTTCCAATAGATGCAGACATTTCAGATCCTGAAGCATCTCATTGTCAAGAGGAAGCCTCTTCTGTAGATACTTGGTGACTGTTTGATAAACTCCTCTTAATGTACTCAGGAAATACTTCTGTCCATGTTGCATTTTAGTGAAAGAGCATGAGCTTATTTCCCTCAGATAATCTTCATTGGGAAAATGGCTCAGAAGTATTGCTTCTAAAAACATACCTTTAGAATTACATGTACATCTGTTGTCACTCCAGGTCACAACCAATAACAAACTGGGCACTGAGATCCACTGGTCAACTGCCTTTACTGTATATGCTGAATTACAACTACAGACGACATGTAAACGCACATTAAGTATGGATTTAATTAAAAGAAAATTGGAAGAAATCTAAAAAAAATAGGAATTGAAGTAAAAAAATAAGGGCTTTTTTAGGAAATTCCTTTGGATTTTTCATTTTTTTAGGAATTTTAGCCAAATTGAAAAAAATTAGGATTTTTTAGGAATTTTAGGGACGCTGGACAGCCTGCACTTTGCCAGTACTCTTATGTCAAGCTTTATAATAAAACATCGAACTGGCTCCCCGTCAACGTTTTTCTCGAGCCATTTCCATTTCCACGGGTTTTTAAGCCCTTTATCCACTAAGAGCTTTGTATTTTCTTGCCTCTCCACAACTTTCGTAGCCATGATACTCACATGGCATTTGTAACCCAAACTCAATTAATACGCGTTTAACCATTGGACAACGCTTCGATCTAAGCCAATCAGCTTGCGGCTCACATTTCACAAACCGGAAACATGCCGGTAAATGTAAAAAGCGGAACAATATCGACGAAAAGTGATTTTGAATCCGGAGCGGAAATTAAAATTAAAAATTCCGCTTTGAAGCGGAATAAAATCATGCCTGCCATTAATAATCATTTTAATTACAGTTTTAACAATATTATCCAAATCTATAGAGGAAGAAGCATTTATTTGTTTTAAATCAATAAAAGTTAGTTGTTGTTTTTTTAACTACTATTGTAGATTGGCAGTTTTTTTACTTTCCACTATGCACTTTATGATCAACTTCATACACATCAAGAAACCATGTCATAATTGGCATCTGATGACCTAAACTTAAAATCTTTTTTTAAGCACATATATCAAAATAAAAAATACCTGCATCCTTCTACTACACAATTCTTTAATGACATAAGCCACATCAGCACAGTGGGTGGGGTACCTCCTCTCGTAGTCAGACATGACACACTTCTGTGAGGTCACCTTCACCTTGTCAAACAGCACAGTCACAGCACTCTCCTGCAGACTCTCTACATCTCCATAGAGAATAGGAACCCGCAATACACTGTTATCTGAAATAACATATATTTTATTCTTTAAGATTCTTTATTGTTTAGTTGTTGAAGAACATGCAATTTCTATATTTTCAATTTTAAAGAAATGTCTAAGTTATCTCCGTTGAGGGTGGGATTCTTTTTATAATTGTGTGAAAAATAATTTTATTTTTTATCATTATTTGTTCATTATCATCAAAACACTTAAGGAATGTTGCTTGAAAGGATATTTTCTAAATATAATTTTCATGCATGTTACAGTAAAAAACGTTCTTAATAATTAAATTAAGGTAAATTTCATAACGTAGCGGAAGTAAGCATACATCAAATATCTACCAAAAGGGAAATAACATTATACCATTTGATATGTTAGAACAATGTCCCTTTTGAACAAAAAAGAAATTTTTTACAATAAAAGTAACATTTACATACAAGTATTTCTTGCTTGTTAAATTAACATCCGAGCAAGATTATTTCCGTCAACTGAATATTACATTTACAAGACGATATAGTCTTGCCTCCACTAACATATCACACTAAGAAGCACCTTACATGGTACAGTCTCATTTTCTCGGCACTGGGCCAGTCAGTCCTTGAAATAATCTAATAAGCTCTGCATAAGCAAGTGAGCTTTAGCACTATTTTTGAGGTTTTGACATGTCATGACCTGAGATTGAACCCAGAATTTTTCATATCTGGGGCTGACCTTCTTCATATAGCAAAACGAAGGCTAGATCAAGATTTTGCTTTTATATCATTACACAATTCTCTGAATCAAATGAACATTACTTATTTCATTGACTTCACTTGTCAAACCTATCATCTCTGCAGATTCCATTTACATCTACTACTATCAACCTTCATACAGCATGCAGACAAAGTCTGTAATACACAAATAAATACAATATTGATCTTACACATATAAGCAGGAAAGCATATGTCAGTCAGTAAGAGCAAACCTATAAGTGTTGTATATAAAGTCAACTTAAATTTATCTGTTGTGTCACAAACATCTCTTATTGTAAGATTACATGAACCTGTACTGAGTGGTACCAGCCTACCTTTCCTAACTTGGAGGGTGATTTGTTCCCCTTTGAGTTTACTAACACCATATTTGTTCAGTGGATTAGGTTCTGAATCCTCCATGTAAGGGGGATTCTTGCCATCAAATACATAGTCTGTGCTGATGTAGAGTACCCAGGCCCCGACAGCAGCTGTGAAGGTTAATGGATAGTAAATAAAACATTAAAAACAAATGTTCAAATTTAAAAAATGACATTGGAACTTGTGTCCCTGTTAAGGTTACAGTTGGGAAATGTTTATCTTTAAACAAAATATTTATCTTTAAACAACTGTCTTTATGTAGAAAATACAGTTGCCGTTTTAAGTGAAACAGGCAAATATTTTAAATCAATATAGTTAATTTAGTTTTTTTCTGTAATACATACTAGTAAATTGCAACAACATAATAATACAGGGTAAAGCTCATACAAGTAACTTCCTGCTGTTATTAGTGGAGGTGGCATAGCCTAGTTGTAGAGCAGAAAGGAAGGTCCCAAGTTCAATCCATGAATGGATCAAATCAAAGTCTTTAAAATTTGTAGTATAGGCTCCTCCTTGATACTCAGGATTAAAGGGGGAGCATTACAAATGGTTTACTGGTGTCAGGATAATGTGACTGGCTGGTTCAGTCCCTGGTGCACCTCAAACGTAAGTTCTAGTGCCTGTAATACTCACAAGTGTTGGTAGTTTAGATATGGTCTGTTTGGAATAGGATGGGATTCACAGGATCATTGTTTATATGCAACGTGTTCTGATTTGACTTTTTGACATGAATGTTTTATTTTCTTATGCATTTCATTATCCACAATACCAATGGAGAGGAATACCAAGCTACAATGTACCATAGCCCTAGGACACTTATTTCATAGTTCAGCTATTTATCTAGGTAGAACAATGGACACCTCTTAGATTGTCTGAAAGACTTCCTTGTTAATGACTGGCTCACAAATAGGGTAAGAGTTTGTAAAAGTTGTTAAGTCAGTGACTCTGACTGCTCAGCCACTAGCGCCCTCTACCAATATATGAGCCACTTGCGCCATCTACCAATATATGAGCCACTTGCTCCCTCTACCAATATATGAAGTACAATAACCTACCAGCTTCCTCACATATGGCTCGTGTTGCTTCCTCATTAATCTGTGCTGTAGCAGTTGGATCTGTCTCCACTATGTCAGGACGCCTCTCCGCAGCACTGTGCACTATCACATCTGGCTGAAACAATGATAATGTTATTTTTACCACACATATACATATAAGTTTATTGTTAAATAATTTTTAAAGAAATTATCATTTTAAATTTAAACTGCAACTTGAGTTGCTGTTTTATTATTCTAATGATTATATGTACTATCAACTTTATTTAAACAGCATTTTGCTGTGATTTCTGTATGCAACTACATTCATTATCATGAATTTTAAACTTGAAGAATATTAGCCTGGGATTAAACGGAAGGCCTTTTGTACCTTTTGTTCCTCTGCATTTTACCTGCTATTCATCAGAGAACTAAATATATTCCAAAGTATTACTGCAAAGGTTATTTCCCTTGTAATTGCTGATATTTCATTGCATGTAAAAGCGTAAAGTCAATTTAATGATTTCATTTAAAAGATTGTAAAGTCTTTCTGATGGGATGATCAAAAACATCACAACACATTTAAACTATTTTTGATACTTTTTGCTCCACGGTGTAGTATATGTATATCAAAACTGCACTTGCAGTAATGTATTCCACTTGTTTACGTCTGTCGTAAACAATACACCAATTGGCTCCAAAGTAACTCAGTAATTTTAATACATGTAATGAATTGCAGATGATGTGGTCTAATATGTCAGGTATCTATGTAAAATTGTAGCCTTGTCACTCTCCTAGTAAACACCTTCTCTGGTGACTGTGAGATTGTTGATGGAATTGTAGATCAAAACAATGTGAGCCCAAAAACAAATATGCCCTAACCTTGAACTCTGTGATGACCTTGTGAATGGCTGCCCTGTCTGTCAGATCGCATTGTGTCAGCCCACCTGTGAGACGACGGAAGCCCAAACCCACCACCTCCCAGTCAGCGGACTGGCGAAACTCTGCAAGAATCGGTCTTCCCAACAATCCAGATGCACCAGTCACCAGGACACGCTTCATTTCAGAGATCTGTAGTCTGGAATTATGAGAAGGTTGTTTTGACTTTGAGTGTAACATCATCAATGTATTCAGGTATATTACAGTATGTATATTGTGTGTCTATAGGTCTTCGGAGTCACAAAAAGAAATTCAGAAGTAGACATTAGCAAAACAACCAAAACAATACAAATAAACAATAGTTAGCAAATTTGTAATGATATAGCACAAACTAGTTATGGCTACAAATAACAAAACAGATATGGCCGTTAACATCATAAGTGCAGTGGGCCACTAAAGCACTGGTATGCTAAGCCCTGCATCCGTTAGTGTTATCTGGTCAATTTCAAAATACCAAGATATATAAAATGTTAAAATATCAAAAGCAATAACGTGGAAATTGAAGAAAAAATGCACATTGCGTTTGTTGAATGATTATCCATCACTTTCAGTGCTTTGATATTGTCCAACGTGAACATTCTTTATTGAAAATTGCGTAAAATTGAAAGTGTCAATGAAATTTACCGAGCCGTAACCATTTTGTAAGATAACAGTTACCGAAGAAGTGAACAAACCTCAAGGGTAAACCCTTCTAAAGTCTGTTAAAGTAAATGCTCGTTCAGTCAAACTCTTTCATGGCTTACCTTACTGGAGGTTATATGACGGTAAATTATAAAGGGGGGTTAAATGGACTAACTCTTACAGGCAATAAAGTGACGTCCTTTATTACGGAGTTAATAGCATTGTATTTTTTTATAAGTTCCTAGCAACGTTTGAAGAAAATGAATAAATATTGTTACTGTCAATAGTAGGCCTAATTAACATAACAGTCGTGATAAAGGGCTGATCAATATGGCTGAAGATGTATTCGGCGGCACGTGCCTTTATCAATCATCAACATATAGACGACCGAGTGAAAGAAGCATGCGACATCAACAGAGTTTGCCGAAAAATATATCAAAGCAATTACAACTCGGCCCGTAATCACGGCCGTTTTGTAACGATGTATAGTAATAATATAAATATTATATAGGCACTGCTTTTTGGTGGAGCTGGGCCGAGCGCTGATAATTGATACATGTATGTTCATGAAAATATTAATGTTTTTGTTTGGTGTATGGCTACTACAGTCAGCAACATTAAATAAATCAAAGTTTAATTTCTAAGTCCACCTAGAATGTAGGCAGTCAAAGGGGATTAACAACAATTAATCAAAGTTGAAAGATCCTTTGGTTTAAATTAGATGCCTATTGCAAGTGTGTCACATCTTTATGTCACTATAGAGGTATTATTGTAACATGTGTGGCAGAAATGTTTACTATATATTTATTAATTACCTCCCATATGATCCATCTGGTTCAATGGTCATTTTACAAATATTATATGATTAGCTTGAGGGCCACTTTTAATACATTTAAACACAGACACACACATCACATCGGCTATTAGGTCGTTGGCAACTAAATGTAAATTGTACTTTCAGTCTTGACCAAGTCACGTTTCTTACTTTCACTAAATGTGCTCTCACTCTCTCTTGACATCAATGCTCTATTGTTAAACGTAGGATAAATGATAATAGATATTGATGTACTTCTGGCTTTTTATTTCTTACCCAAACACTTTTGAGATAAATTTACTAGTAATGGTGAATCCAGGGGAATAAGTACTGTTACATTTTGGGGGCTCGTCCGGGATTTGACTGAATGACTCTTAGGAAGAACTGAATTTATTAATTTTAGAATATTTTATGATGTACCAATCTCCAGACCTAGAATTTCATTTTAAATCTGTGCAATTTTCCGCTCCTGTTTCACACACTCACGCCACACAGAAAAATGGTCAGTTATGTGACAAACGTGCAATGACCACAACCAATGACACAACATGCGCTCAAATTGCATCTACCCTAAACAATGACACAGCATTCTCTAAAAGTGCAATAACCCCAAACAAGGGACACAACATGCACTAGAGTTGGTGATACCCTGCGAAAATCTATTTATATGAATTAAAATAAGCTTCGGTTTTAAAACAATACCTATTTTTGTGATAAACAAATTTCTGTGATAATATTTAAATAGAAATAGAAACATCTGTGATCTGTGATGTTCAGCCAGGTGTTCACGGCATGCTATACACAGTGAAGGCAGCACTATATCTGTTTTAAGTGGA
The DNA here is from genome assembly GCA_007844125.1 of Sinonovacula constricta. Lineage (NCBI taxonomy): Eukaryota > Metazoa > Mollusca > Bivalvia > Cardiida > Solecurtidae > Sinonovacula > Sinonovacula constricta. The sequence goes on from CM017558.1 coordinate 18,327,897, forward strand.
CACCGTCTCCAGATAACTGAAATACAGTTGGTGGGACGATAAACCCAATAAACAAACCACTTCAATCCCCCACAACCCAGTACATTGGTGATAACAATCTAGATTATTATTTTTTACCATCTTAAGTACTGTAGCTCGCCCACATACCATAAGGTGAAAGGCGAGGGTAAACAAAGCCAAAGACGACAACATGCACTACTAGTGCAGATGACCTTGGTGTCACAACACCACACATGGATGAGAATGGTAATGATGGTGTTGAACCTATACCATATACGACAAGGGTTGGGAGAAGGGTCGAACCCAAAGTTATATTTTCGCCATGTTAAAACGTAATCGGACACTACTGTTAATGGTTTAATTACATACACTTATTGCATGCAACATGTAAATAAATTGTGTGCATAGCTTAATAATTTTGTGCCAGTAATTTAATGTTATGGTATTAGAATCAACTTTCCATATTGGGTTGATTGTAATTTGTTGTAATTAAACCTTTATTATCATGTGCACAAAGGTAAAACAACCTATTTAGTATCATTGATACTAATGATACTTTATATAAACATGTTAAAATCATTCTTTTACTTAAAATATAAAAATAAAGTTGGGGTTAGGTAGTTCAAAACAATATGTATCTATTGGATATCAGGTAGATCTATTAGGTTTTAAATTATGTTTTTTACAGTTTTTGTTGTAACTGTTTATGGTGGATACATACATAACTAGAGATTATTATGTATGCATTGATGATATAAAATATTAAACAATTAGTCATTTAGCATAAATTGTGTGAAAACTATTTTTTAAAGTTTGTGTTAATTTATATTGCCAATAATGTGTTAAAGGTGTTGAAAAAATTATTCAATCAACTCTGAATCATTATTTTAAATCCATTTAATTGGCATGTGCTTTTCTTTGATCATTAAAGTTCAAAGTTTTGAGATAATTATGTATGCATTGATAATATAAAATATTAAACAATTAGTCACTTAGCATAAATTGTGTGAAAACAATTTTTCAAAGTTTGTGTTTATTTATGTTGGGATAAAATAATGTGTTAAAGGTGTTGGAAAAATTATTCAATCAAATCTGAATCATTATTTTAAATCCATTTAATTGGCATGTGCTTTTCTTTGATCATTAAAGTTCAAAGTTTTGATTAAAATAAATTAGTTTCTATGAAAGAAGTTTATTATTACAAGTTAAGCAAACTGTGGAAGTTAAATGCAACAAACCAATGGTACCTCAAAATTATGTATGTATTTAAGTAAAAATATAAACCTTTCCAATCTTTCACAACTACTTTTTATATAGTATATATATATAGAGGAAACATCCTGGAGGAAACTGCAGTGTGGGGGAAACATCCAGGTGAGGAACTTGCTTGTGGGGGAAACGACTGGATACCTGTACGATCATGATTAAGTGTGCGTATATAGTATGGATGTTATAAATGTGCTAATATTGTTCTATTTCACAATACATGTATTGACTTCAAACCTAAATAGAAATGTGACATGCATTGCTAAATTTGTTCACATCACTAGAAAATAATGTTTGATTTTGTACTTGCTTCAGAGTCAGATGTTAATATAATGAGACTGTTATCTACGGACATCATCGTAGTATTCATAGCATATACTGAAGTACATGTATAATGATCCATAAGACGTCATCCAATTGTTCTGTTATGCTCGCGTCTCTAATGCCTAGAATTGCAGATCCATTGAATTTATCTTGGAAAATTTTGTTGTCCAGGCCAAGTTTGATACCATGGCAATATAAAACATTCTAAGACTTTGACAGTGAATACATTTTACAAAAAACAATTAATGTTGCAGTATAAGTTATATCTATAAGTTGCCAACTTTATAAGTTCTTAAAAGCTCTATTGAGCTTATATAAATTAAGACTATAACAGATGCTTTCTGGATCGATGGCTTTCTATATAATATTTGGTTTTGTATATTCATGTAATGTTTTGTTTGGTTTCACAGTTTTAATGGCTGAACCAGATATTCTTGAGGCAGTGTCAACAGAATTGAAAAAGTGTTTTTTTTTCAAATGAACAGTCTAATCATCCTGCATGGCCCAACCATCCAGCCGCGTGTCCGGTGAGCAGGTGCAACATACTTACAAACGCCAGTTACTCGTCTTTCATGAGACATTGGACAAGTAAACACCAAGCGGAAATTGTATTGTATTCCTGTCCCTGCTGTAAGAAAGTGTTTGGAAGACATGATAATGTAAAGAGCCACCTGAGGTCAATACACCAATTGGCAATAGTGGTAAAAGGTGTTAAATCTCCAAACAAACATTGCATAGATTCACTAGATATCCAACCATATATAATGGATCATCAAGCACGATTATCGTCCAAGCGCTCCTAGACCGAGACACCATGGGACAATCTCGTCACAGAAAAAGCAGACTGTCGGGACAAAATAATTTTATTTCGCCAGCTGGAGAAACTCTTGGGAAACAGTTTAAGAATTAGCTTGTGTTGTTGTTATTAAAAAGTTTTGCGAAATTTGATAGTGGAATTAATAGACTATTCGTCTGTTCTGAAGTTGCCAACCAGAAAGTAAATGTGTATTTTGTGTTAAACTTTTCTGACAAAATTATGTTAATATGTAGTTACATTTTATCAATAAGATGGGAGGGGTGATGTGGCAGAAATGTTTACTGTATATTTAATAATTTTTATTAACTCCCATTATGATCCACCTGGATGATGGTCATTTTACAAATATTATATGATTAGCTTGAGGGCCACTTTCAATACAGATTAACACAGACACAAACAGACACACACTTCACAGAGGCTATTTGATCGTTGGCAACTAAAGGTAAATCTTACCTCCTGTCTTGACCGAGTCACACTTTTCTTACTTTCATTTAACATGCTTTCACTCTCTCTAGATAACATTACTCTATTGTAAACCGTAGGGTAAATGATAACAATTATTGATGTTACGCTTATGACAAAATAAAAGTTTGATACTTATGGCTTTTTATTTCTTACCCAAACACTTCTGAGATAAATTGACTCCCTCCAGGTAAAATTATATAAAACTAGTAATGGTGAATCCAGGGAAACAGGATTAGTACTGTTACACATGAGGAGTCCAGTGCTACAAATAAGACGAGTAACCACTGATACCTATAGTTCTAGCTCAATTTGACCTCTCCCTTCATCCCATGAAAAGATATAATTATAGCTTATCTTTGTCGCTGAGAATACAAATAATTTGGAATCATGTAAAAAGTTTCTAGCAGCTTCTGAAATGCTAGTACCTCTGTAGCTCACTCAATTAGACAGCCCCTCTCCCCGAACAAAAATCCTGGATTCGCCACTGATACCATTGAGCACTATTTCATATTACCCTTTCAGGTACCAATAACTTCTTTATTTGTTTGAGAAAAAAATGTTCGGTCGAAACAAGTAGCTACAGTATCCTACCACATTAATTTTAATGTCAAAATTAGCTTGAAAAGTAATGGTGGGTGAAAAAGAACAAGGCAAAACAAATGAGCAAATATGGATTTCAATGTTTATTTGATAAAATCAGTTTACATCTTGTAGATATAGCACTACAATGAATATAATGAGACTATAAATGATGCACATTTATTATATTATGAGTGATTTTTATAATACAAAATTTGAAAATCACTTTTGAGTTTTGCAGAAAATAAAATAAACACACACAAATAAAATCATAAGGTAGCTATAAATAATAGAATTATGTACATGTCCGTAATGACTAGATAGCATCTGAACTTTTTAGGCAAGCTTCTTTTAAAGTAGTCTGGAAACAGTTTAGCGTACGCAGAGGACACATAAAAACAAACTATCCAAACTTAATATTTAAATTATTTCATTCTGTTGGCCTAAACAGTATATTCTTTATGACAACTGTATACACATACAATGTATTAGTACAGGTTAATCCTTTTGATGCAATCTTTATTTAGACGTAAAATCTTATGAAAGTCTAAAAATGTTTGCATAAAATAAATTTTCAGGAGATATTTTAATCTATCTTTAGTAGTTTAACAATGTTTGCATTTTTCATTAAACAATAAAATACAAACAATTATTTACACTAACTGTGTCTAGGTCACTTTAAAGTTGTTTTAATTCAAAGTTTAACAAGGTAGTACTAATCCTAGATAAATGCTTATCCGCCATATTATTACAGTGGCAGGTAGACTTCCAAAACAGATGGTAAGTCATAATCAATCATGACCTGACTGGCACCTACAAAACAATTTATCTTCTTAAGAAGTTGTCATTAATCGTTAGCCAATTTCAATATTCATGCATCATGCACCATAATTAAGAACTTGAAAACTGCAAACATATATACCTCTTTACCTTATGTGCATAAATAGTTGGGTAAATTTTTAAATACATTTCAGTGACCCAAGTATGATCAGTATGGCCATGTCTGCCTATTTTGGTGGAGAACAAGTGTCTAATTAGCAATGCTAGCACACAGATTAGCTGGATGACTCACATACATTTAGTCCTTTAGCAAGTCAGTGATTGGAACCCACGTGGTGAGAGGTGAGCAATCAGAAGAGGAGACAACTCTACCAGTAGGCCACAGACCAGGTCTTTGTGAATAAGATCCGACCAAAATATAGGTTTCATTGGGTTATTTCAAACATATGAATTAAAATGTCACAAAAGAACTATTTGTGTACATAGATGTAAACCACTTTAAGAGTAGAATTAAGAACACACGAGTACATGTATTTTTTAACACTATCAAGCAATATTTAATATACAGTGTTCCTGTATCAAGATTTAGAAAAGTACAGTCTTCATAAAAACAAGTACATAGAACTTAACTATTTGCATAAAAAAATTTTAACTGTAAAAACATGTTGAACAATTTGCATTAAGAGTTGAGATCTTGGTGTAAGCATTTAACTGAATGCAACTGTTAAATTAATCACTTAAAATGTAATAAATCTGTTAAGAAAGAAAACACAAATAACATAACAAACACAAAATATCTTCAGATCCTTTCAGCTCCTTAAAATTGTACATATTAAGTAATCATGAAAGAATATACATGTAGCATCAACAATTTCAAAAATGGTGGTGTTGTATTTACAGTGAGGTTGGTTTAATTTACAGCTACATGTCCATACAGTTAACTGAATATGTGCAATTATAAACTCAGGACACTGTTTTATGCATATTCAGGAATTAAGTAATGATGGTACTTGCCTTGCACATGTATGACAATAAATGTAACACAATGATCAAGTGAAACTAACACAAAGTAAGAACATTTTTTCAAAAGTTTGTACAATATAAGATATTTATTCTTAGGTTATGCCATGTCACAAATCGTTTTTCAATGTATAGGAACAGAAGCTTTTTCTATTTCAGATGTACACAGTACATCATTCTTTTAACACCTTATGAACACCATGCAGTCACATGACATTGATCTGTCCACAATTTCAAAATACATGTGCAACTGAACTTAAAATTGTATACAGGTTATGAATGAACTTATTTACAAACTCATCATTCTTTGTATTAATAAGACCATTACAATAAATACTAACATTAATGTTTGGTATGTTTTGCAAAAAAAAGAAAACAACATTTTAAGCGATATGGCATTTCAGAGCTAAAATATTAGTTAAAATGATGTTCTATATTATATATTTGCGCTAGAGAAATAATTCCCTATGGAAGCATTTTGAGGAAGCAAAGATTTGGCGTGGCCACTGTGGTGTAGTGGTAGCGCGCTTGACCTGTAATCAAGAGGCCTGCGGTTCGATTCCCGACCGTGGCTGTCAATTTTTCATATTGATATTTGGTGTTATTATTAACTAGTCTCCTGTCCCAAATGATGTTGAAGCCTAATGGCAGCTTTATTTGTGAGACTTTAGAGACGTAATTCTTTATGGGAACATTCTGAGAAAGCAACGTCATATCCTATAAAGAAGAATAGTTTGTGCATGATTATGAGCTTGCAAACATTAAGAATTGCAGAATATATTTATTGTGAATTTCTAATTGTAAGCCTTAGGATTAATTACATACATAATTAATTGTTACATCTTTTGTGAAAAAAGGGGTCATCTACCTTAACAGTATCCAATCTCTTACAGAGTGTTATACCTTAAAACATTTTAATAAACAATAAACATTCAGCCAAAAGCAAAGCAGCTTGAATGCACATTTTTGGGGGGGGTGGGGGGCATTAGCATAAACAAAATAAGGTCATAGCAAATATATGTAATGTAAAGCTAAAGAAAAACATAACAACAGCAGCAGCATGTATGAAAAATTAACTTATCAGATCATCTAAATAAATGAAATGTATAAAAATAAACTCAAACAAAAACAAATATTTAACTCATTCCAAAAAAAATAAAATGAAATCTACCTTTATACTTAAGACTATTGTTCTAACAACATGTACTTTTGACTATATAAGAAACATATACAGCAAGTCAATAAAGATAGACAGTTGTTTTTTTATAATTTTGTTAAAAAAACTGCTAAACTGTACAATGTGCAGTGAAATTTTACCAATGATCACAGGATTATATGCGAACATGCTGTCCTTCAAAATATTCTGCTTTTCAGTTCAATGACGAGTAAATCATTGAACTTTGCATGTGGTAATATATGTACGTCATGTGTATGTCAGTAATTAACAATGTCCAGATTGGCTCAATAGTGATGCAAAAATTTAAATAGCTATAACATGTATTCTATGTGACATGTTCATAATCAAAATTGTGACCAAGTTGCTTTAGAAGCAATGATGACAATATTTCTAACCTTTTCTACAAAGCTATACTTATATACATATGAGTATAACTGCCTATAAATTATTATGATGGCAAGAATACCATTTATTTGCATTGCTTTATGTTGTGCAGGAAGACCACAGAACTATTTGTTCTATTCGTTAGATTTAGTGTTCTTTAACAAGTGAAATATACAAGCTAAAACTATGACTTTAGTGTGGCTTTTTAAGTAAAGGAAATATCATAAGGATTAAGTAGCAATCTTATTTAACTAAATGTGTTTTAACGGTGGTGAAAAAGATCATAATGCAAATAAAACACGTCAATCAGCTATAATATGCATTAATTTCAACTACAGCAACACATGCAAAATGATAACTCTACCGCTTACAAGTACCAGTACATTTTACACCTTAACAAGAAGCACTTCAGAATAACATTGCACAAAAAGGAAAAAGAAATCTTTCTGTAAAATAACACTGAGTAAGCTCCCTTTATCAAAAAAACTCTAAACTCATAAATATCTCACACACAGGAACAAAAAATATTGTAACATGAAAATATAAATTATTAAGATTAAAAAGATTACAGAACAGTTACAAAAAAAACATCAATAATTGTATTAAATCAAAAGTATGAAAACAAACAGTGAACAAAAAATGAACAAACAGAAAAATCTATGAAAAAAGAGAAGAATGGAATTGTAAACAATCAACAAACTACATAATCTTCATCAATAATATGACTTTATAATTCAACTGACAAATGCAATTACTTTCCACTAATTAGTTATTTGTTACACCAATATTAAAAAGGAACAGTGCATGTATCAAGTGCATGTGGAAAGCAAAATAAAAGCACAATAGTCATGTGGGAACTTAAAATGGCAGTAATTGATCTGTAATTGACTGTTAACTATGCCGTTTGATTTGCTGTTTGATTAGCTTTGATTTTGATTGACATTGCCCTGACACAATTATGATCAATTTCTTTAAAGATTCTAACATTAGGATGAAAATGCCATTGTAATTCATCAAAATAGGCATTTGCAATAAAATGTTGTTGTTTTTTATGGTCTGAAATTACACATTTAAAAATGATAGATGAAGGTATGGTTTAAAAAATGAAAATTTGACACATAAATATTGTACATTTTATTTATAAATATACACAAAGATCTAGCATGTTTACTGAGCACAGTAAAGTCTGAAAATCTTCGCTATTTAGAAACAGTGAATTTTGTATTTTGGCACATGTATGGCTTCCAGTAAAAGCCAGCTAACTGCCTGTTTGAAATATTGTGTTTATGTAGATGCAATGGTGCTGGTTGTGCCAAGTTTATACAAAACATAAGGTTCCAAAAATAGGTGACCTATTTACAATGTAATGAAAATATGATTATGTATACCTTTCCACTACTGTCTTAATGGCTACCTGCCTTGTACACAAAATGAGGGCCACTGAATGCACTTGTAAAGTTAACTTCTTTAATAAAAATGCTCAAAATAGACAACTTTTCAGGAACGACAGTGCTTAACTGTATAAATTATTCAATTATTACATTAAGCCATACAATAATGGAAATAATACATTGATAAAAAAGGCAACTGATTTGTAAGCATATTGCAATATTAATGTTCAAGCAAATATAATTATAAACCTTTGTGTTATATTTTTGACATGTTGATGATGTTTGTGATTTACCACAAAATGATATGAAGCTCTTCCATGAAGTATGAAAAAATTGTAGTTAATTGAACTTCTATTAAGAGGAACATGCTTGCTTGGATGTTTGTTGTGTTAGACAACTGTATGCCATAGATAGGTATAACAAAGGCCAAGAAATACACGTTCGGGATAAGATTTGGTTTACATACAATTGGACAATATAAACAATGATAGGAAGTTTGCCTCTGTAACAAAAACATTTATGTAACACATGACTAGCTCCACAGAAAAAGATACCAAGTGACAAATGCATAGATCTAATGCATTGTACTAGAGTTTAATGAGAAAATACACCTTCACTGTACTATCATGCTTCTGTCTGCATGGCTGTGACAGGACTGGGTTGGAAATGATCTCTTGGATACAGGCCTGTTGTGCCATCCGCTAACATACCCATGTACCAGCCCTTACGGTCACACTGAAATATACAGAAAACAAAATTTAACCCTTGAAGCAAGACACATAGATAAACAAAACATATTTGGTTACATTCTACAATACACATACATGTGAAATTATTTTTGCTAAACACTGAATTTTGTGAATTAAACATCATACATACTCATCAAGGCTTGATAAAGCTGTAAATAAGATACCAACTGTAAAAGTCTTTTAAATGTCAAAACGCTGTTTAAAAGTCCAACAAAATATATTGCTTTGATAAATAGCTTTACAAAAATGGTATGAAATTAATTAAATATCTGAACTTATATCACTTAAATTTATTTATATTACTGATAAATCAGATTTAATGCATTTTGCTTTAAGAGTCACATTTATAAGCCTCAGTGAACTGTTTCAAGCAAATACCTTATTTTGATACAAAGTGAACTGCTCTTTTCAAAATATGCATGATTTAAGGCCCAAACATTCCAATATAATGTTATACCGTACTTACTGTAGTTATGTACTACTTGAGTACTGGTTTTAGAAAAAATGTAGACTATAATTATCCCCAGTGAAACTATGAATGCTTGCTCTTTAT